>VZTJ01004015.1:4821265-4898654 GCA_013397795.1 Orthonyx spaldingii | reverse complement strand
GCGCTCCGTCTACGGCGGGAGGGTTTTCATCCCGCTGCGGGGAATGTAGGTCAGAAACTCCTGTGCTCGCCCGGATCGTGCGGCCCCGGTGACCCCGCGGCCCTGCCCGCGCCCCGCGGCGCAGCCCCAGCCCCGCGGCGTGTTTACATCGCTCGGGAGCGCGCTGGGTACAGCGTTGCTCTCCTGAGCCCTGGGTAAAATGGAAGACAAAAGCATTGATCTGAACTCATCATGGCAGGGAGCTTTCTGCTGGTGTTTCTGTTCGTTTGTTTGCATTGTTTTCGTTGTTTTGTTGGGCTTTTTTACCCCTTTAAGTATTTCAGCATAGCTTTAAACAATATAAAGATGATTCAGTTGTGGGGGAAAAAAACCAGACTTTATTTTTTTGTATGTTGACTTCCTTACTTCGCTTCTAGTGAAAAACTTTGGGTATGTTTGTGATGGATAAGAGTAAAGACAAGACGTAGTGAGCAGGCAGTTGTGCAACCTCAGTGTTGTGACAACAATACCCTTTGTTACTGGAAAATCCTAGGGCGTTAAAGTGGAAAAGAAATTTAAATGTCGAAGTTAGTGGGTTTTGTGTCTTTGGGGGTTTTTGTTTAGGTTTTTTTGGGGTTGGTGGGTTTTTTTGTTGTTTTATTTTTTGGGATTTCTTTTTGTGTATTTACTGTTGAGGTCTGGGGTAGAGCTGGGTAACACGATTTGCATAGGCCGGGTCCTGCCCACACTGCATTCCTCTGGCTTCCCAGGGATCTGCAGTGGGTACTTCCAGCTGTGGGACCAGGGACTCTGCTTGACCTACCAAGTTCTGATGGTTGATTTCACCTTTCAATCTTTTGTCTTAGCTCACTTGTTATTATAGACTTCACAATCCAAATATGTTATGAGTATTTGACGGTTATTGTTTAATGGTTTTATTTTTTAGTTGAGTGCATTAATTTTGATGGGAAGTATTTTAGCCTAACTATAAAGATAAGTGCGGAGAGAGAGGGTGGATTGTTTCAAGCACTTCAGATGACAAAACACTGCATTTTGTACTTCATGGTAACTGTACTGCTGTTAGTTTGTGCAATTAAATAACACTACAACACACTGTTTACTTCCAATTTAATGAATCCCCATATTACAAAGTACAGTAATTTTTTAGGTTGCAGAAGGAGTTTCCTTCAGAACCTCTCTCTCTTTCTTTGTTACAGTTTAAAAATCAAATGCTGCTAGAGCCATCAAGCTCAGATGTTTAATTACTCAGTACTTTTAGCAGCAAAAAGCTCTGTAATGGTACAGCTTCTGTAACTAGGAGAAAAAATTGGTCATCATTGACATACTGCTGGGAAAGACCAGGATTCACTTACTATGGAAGATTGATAATATATGAATACTATACAACTAATAAATTCTTAGAAGCAACGTTTGTTTTACTGTCAGTGAGTGTTGATTGTAGTCCATTCATGACACATGGCTACTAAAAACCAAAGAAATATAAAATGTGATGGGGCTTTAATATTTCTGAATTACTTATTTGCATTGTTGAACCAGTTTTCTGGTTTTACATGTTACATGTCCTCAGTAGCATGTATTCCAGACTGCAGGACACTGAAAATGAAGTTGTTTGAAGGGGTAACAGAAAAATATCCAGGTTTGAATTCTAAAGGTGATGTTATAGCCTTGATCTATGCATGGATTTTATGGTATTGTGTGGATCAAGGACATGCTAAGGTCCCTGAAAGAACAATGAAGGGTAATGCAGCTTCCCCTGATAACTGTACTTACTGGTTCATGAAGTGTAATTTGAGACCTCTTTCACTGTCTATGGTCAGCACAGTAAATGCTATTCACCTCACTATGGCCCTTTTATCCTTCTCATTTATTGTAGCTTTCCATGTATGTTCAAGTATCTTTAGTACTTGTTACTTCACGTAGGCTACAAAGTGGCATGAAACCACTTGTATGTGAACACCGGTAGTAGATGGCAGCAAATACTTTGGAGTATTTCTAGGCTGAAGTTGCAGGTGAATGAAATCTGAATGCTGGTGGTTTCTTGAGCTTGGTTACCAAAAGAGTGAATCCGGCTTGCGTAGCAGGGAGGGCAAGATCCGTGTGTGTGTATACAGAAGATGGAAAGCTTCAGTGTAGTCTGTTAGGGGTTTATTTCTATGGCCTTCTCTTCCAGGTTCTCCTAATATGCATTGGATTTTGACTTGGAGAACCAAAATTAAAAGTTGTCCTTTAGTAACGGAAAGCTTAAGGGTTCTCTACCCATTTTAAACTTTGTCTGTTTTAAATGCCTTCATTGTTTTCCACACGGCACAGCAACCTACAAATTCTGAGGGCCTTTTAGAATAGTAATACAAGTGATTTTCATTTGAAATCTGGAGAGACACAGTTATCAGTTGCCATAAAAGTTACTCTGATTCCTCATCCTAATATTAATTTAATTATTTTCTTCATTACTTGTTGGGTTTTTTTCAGCTGCTCAATTTACAGTAGTTGAGAACTTTTGCAACCTAAAAGTTAAAAATATCAACATGTAGTAAATTACATTTTTTTATAAGGCCACAGGGAGTCTTCCTTAACTTGTTGCAATTAATGTAGGAAAATGTTAGCTTTATTATTATTCATTATCTTGGAATAATTTGTGAAAGTGGCACGAAACATAACTACAACGCATCTGAGGTTTTAAAAAGGTCACATAACTTTTTAATTCAGAAAGTGAATCTGTTACTTGCAAAATCATTATTGATTTCACATGAAACAGGAATGTTTTAACTTTACTAGAACTACTTTATAAACTAGAATGAATGTCAGCCCTGCAAAACTATATAGTACGTAGGAAGTTGTGTTTGTTTTACTTCAGATAACACAATAATACAGATTTTTAAAGTAATTATGATGTATGGCTCTGAATTATTTGCCCTATTAGATATGCAAAGGAATGTCATTCATGACAGAAAGAAGTTTGGCTGTAAATTAATAGCAATCCCACTTGGTGTTTTGTTTGTGGGTTTTTTTGGGTTATTTTGTTTCTCCCATTGTTCATTACATTCCCCCCCCCCCCCCCCAGCCCCCCCATTGAAGAATACTTAGTTGTGATATTGTCTGTTTCTTTGTAACTGCCAAAGTGGGTTAGAGACCAGGTGATTAGAATACTGTCTTCAGGGCCTGAAAGATTTGTAAACTTTCGCTTCATCCAGTAGATCCTGATGGCATGGGCTTGGCTTCTGAGTTTTATTTGCTGGGATTCAGGTGGTGTTTGCTGCTTTTTCTGTGGCAGTATGTGATAGCAAATTGCTCTTAATATGTATTTTAAAAGGAAACTGATTTTCAAAGCATAATTATGTACATGTATCTTCTTACTTAGTAGCCAAATCTCCAACTTTATTAATCCAGCATGATTTTACTAACTTTGACTTCTGTGGTCTTTAAATAGCCAAGTACAACATGTGTGATGTGTATTCTGCATGTGAGTTTTATGTTCATTCACGCCTCCTTCTCCTCAAAGTGTTCCCTACAGTATCTTCAGTGTGACAGAGTTCCCATTATAGTCAATTCTTTGCTTTTTAACTCTTACAATTATTCTTTAAGTAGTGCTCCTTTGAAGTGTGCTTGACAGGAAGATGCAGCCTTCAACTTTTTCTTTTTCCAGTAGATTTTAACCTCCTCTGGGTATATTTCTTAAGAACTGAGGGGTTTTTTTTATTATTTTTCATGTGTGTTCAGTGCTGGATCATTCTGTTGTATTTTCTTGTTGGAGACCAAAAGCAACCACAAGAATATTTCTTCTAAAGACTGGATAAGGCAAGGCTGTATCACTGCTGACCTTGATTAGATTAAAATTGGTGAAGTAGAGGTGAAAAGCTCTATATCCATTGCTATCCCAAGGTAGCTGATTCCCTGTCATTTTTCCAGAGACTCTTGAGTGTTTTTGATCAGAGTGTAGTTTTATTCAACCAAGAATGTCTTTTTTCCTTTGCTCATTGTGTTTAGCACTCCAGTTTTGAAATCAGTAGCTTTTGGAGCCATGTTCTTGGATTAGAACAACAGCTAAAATATGTATCGTAAATGAGTAATTAACAATATATATATTGGAGTGATACTGGAATGGTTTGCATGGATAACATCTCCAGATGATGTACATAAAGCTGCTTTCCCACTATTTTGGGGTTGTATCATCTATTAATCAGCTAGGTTTCAGCAATAAGAAAATAAGGAATAGTTGTAATTACTTGCTGAAGAAATATCTGAAAATTCCTCTGCTATAATCACCAATGTAAGACTACCAGTATGCACCATGTGAAGAGGCACTGTCTGAAAATTCTACTTTAATTAAAAACAAAATGGTTATTCACAGCTTGGACTAGCAAAGAGAGAGGTTATCACTCATTAAAGATAGCCACATGGTAGCATAACAAAAGGTCAGAAGGGCCTCCAAGTGATAAATTGGTTTGTATTTAGCTGTTGTGGTTAGGCTTTTCTTACAGGCTCAGACTACTTTGAAGACAGAGTATTTTAAATTGCTTGGCATTCCCTTGTTGCTGGGTTTGTTTAGTGTTTGTTCATACCCATATATGCACATTTGTAGAACTGACACTATCAAAAGTAATATCTTGAGTAAATCTGGGATTTCTCATATTCTTTCATGTCACTTTGTTCCTTATCCTAATTAAGGCTAGCCTGTGGTGCAAAAATGAAGCCTCTCACGGGGAGCAGAATGTAAGGATGTAGCAGTGCAGGTTAGAGTGTGGAGGGGAGGGCTCTGCTGCACTCCACGCTGGGCTGGCAGGGAGCCTGCTCCAGGTAATTCAAGTTCCTCTGGAGCCGACACACCCCTCCTTTGGACAGAGCGCCTTTGGAAAGGCTCTTGGACAGCTGTCAGATTCTGTGTTTTGCCTGCATCCTTACTAGACATCATAAAGGACTTGTTTGTCCAGATGCTTTTTTCCCTAAACTACAGCAATTGATTTAATAAAGAATATTGTTTCTGCTATACAGCAGGTGAGTTCCAGAAGAGATCTGAGTAGACTGGTTTGTTTTGGTTTTTGTTGGTTTTTTGGGTTTTTTTTGTTTTGGTTTTTTTTTTTTTTAATCAGTGCTTCTAGCATTTAAGCTTGCAAAGTTTTCAGTGTTAGGAACTTGAGTCAGTGAGGATTTACCTTATAAACTTGTGAAACTTAGGGCTAGAACTTGGTAAAAAGTCTACCCTGCAGTGCTGCTCTCAAGCTTTGTCTTTATTTCAGGTATGAGGTGCTATTTCATAAGCATTTCTTTTAGTTGCAGTTCTGTTTTTCTGTCCCCTGCCACTTGTTTTCCTGCCTCTGTGCCCTCAAGTGTGCTGGAGCAACTATTTGAGACAACAAGGTGAATTGGAGATTGATCTAGATTAAAAATAACCCTACAGAAAAGGGAAAGCAGAATGGACTTTAGTTAACCTGGATTTGGCTTCCTGATCCAGTTCAGTGCAGCTACACAAGCAGTTGTACCCGTGCAGGTGGGATGTGACACAGAGAGTGGATAGCAGACACTAAATAGGAGCTGCCTGACCTACTGCTGTTGCCAAAAGGAGAGCCGTGGTTTCAGGCTGTACTGCAAGTATTTTCCTACCATAAGCAGTTTCTCCACTGTGAGGTAGAAATGCTTCCTGGGAAATGGGAAAGAGAACAAAGTAGCAGTGGAGCTCTGAGGAGGTAAGTGAAGTGAGAAATACGTCTTAAGAGTTGCAAAACTAGAAGATAAAATCACTTTGAATCACTTTGTTTCCTTTTTTTTTTTTTCTTCCCGCAATGGTTGGGAAAGGATTACACACATTTTATTTCTTTGTGTTATCCTCGCATTCAGGAGGGCTAGTCATGAGCTAGGACCCCATTTTGTTTGTACAAACACAACATAATTTGTTCTCTGAAACCTGTGTGTTCTGTTTTGGAAAATAAGGTGAATACTGACAGACAGGAAATGGAAGCGAGACTCTCAGTTTGTGTAGCAAGAGACTCAGGATACAGGAGTTTAGAGGGTGTGCTGTGCAGGGAGCTGAAGGGAGATACTGCCCTGCCTGTGGTGTTGGGATCAGCAGCGGTAAACAGGAGTCTCTTTAGGGCTTGCCTGAGCCTCTCTTTGGCATCTCCCTTGCTGTTTCTTCCACATCTCAGCAGAATCGCGCCTGCTACGAGTAAGGTTTCACAAAACAGCTGAGCCCATCTGGTGACTTGAACTGTTGAAAAATCAGGTTTTATTCCTAGACCTTTCACGGGTCACAATTGAAGTGTTTCTCCAATCCATTGTTAAACTCTTTTACATAGGCAGAAAACAATGCGGGTTTTATCTCTTTGGGTTATCCATAATTATTTTTGCACACCAGATCAATTCACTGAGGTGTCAGATGGCAAGAGACAGATTCAAAGGAAGCTCTGAAAGCACCATCGGCAATGAAATGGTCAGATGGCAAGAAAAGGAGTCTATTTTTTTAGCATTGAGCTCTTTAAGACCTTACCCTGCTAACTTCTTGAAAAAATGGTTACTCCAAACTACCACTTTCTCATCTGCATTTGTCATATAACGAATTACTTCAAGACTTAAAGTCTTTGGTGAGAGATGTTAACACCTACCAGCTGGACATCTACAGCTATATGAAGATAGAGAAAAATAGAGCAAAACATTGCTTATTTCTATCTCTAGACTTACCATATGGCTCTTTAAGACAATCATATTTTAGAAGAGGATTCTTTTTTCTCTTTGTTTAAGTTTGTCATTTTGTATTTGGGGGTTTTGGGGTGGGTTTTTTTGCAATTTGATATCCAACTAAGAAACGTAACAAAGTTTTTATTTCTTCCATTAAATTACTTTCTGCTTTTCCCTGCCCAGAAGGAAAAGGTGTTTGCTGGCTTCTGATACAATGAGTGCTGGTACATATTCCTTGTTATACATGTGGTAAGGGTTAGGCTGACTTCTTAACATTATGCTATGCAGTAAAGGTGTGGAAGCACCTTGGTGTTTGTTTTGTGGGTGTTTTTAAAGCCACAGTTGTGACTTCAGAATAAACAACCAGTTTATCTACATTGGGATGTAATCTGTCTGTAGTTCTAAGCAATAATTTTGTGAGTTTTAGAAATACTTTTCAGTAAGTGAGGGAGGCTTATAAATACACTCTGCATGTTAAGAGCTAAATGGGTGTCCAGATTCTGAGAAAGCAAAAATCTTTTCTATAACATTGCTGATCTCTACCAGAGAAAGCCTGATGAGCATTTTGAGCCAAATTCTCCACTTAGGAAGGGCAGAGAGGTGCTGTTCTACTTGCACTGACCCTTTTCTCCAGAGAGACAGAGGACTTCTGTGATAGACTGACACTAAAGTAGTGTCTTACCTGTGATATTAAAACAAGAGATGTAAGGAATCCTCCTTTAAAATGTTGCTAGGTGAATGAATATCTAAACTGTTGGGTGATTAGTACATATAATTGTTAGTTCGTTATTACTCTGCCTCTTGTTAACTCGTATGCTTTTGTTAAAATGCTGTCATATTTAAACAGAGGACATCAGGAACTTTGTTTCTTTTATTTCATTCAGGTTAAGCTGCTTCCAGGAAGTGTGTACTCATTAACATACTGCACTTGCTGCTAGCACTTGTCTGTAAACCCACAGACATCCCCAGCTGCCATGTGGCTCAAGAAATTGAAACAAAGGAAAGTGCATTTTTGGCAAGAAGATGGAAACTTGAAAGATAGAAAAGACTGTTACTTTGCTTGTGCCCAGAATCAGTTTGCTTTTCCCTCTCACAAAATGACATAATTAAGGGTGTATGTACTCTGCTACTTCAGCAGTTGCATTGTTATAGTAATTAAGGTTAGTTTTGATTACTATAACATTAGGCAGTTTGAAATTCTTTGTCTTGTAGCAAGTAGCAGTAACAGTTTTATAGTGTATGTAAATTCTGATTGTTAAGCATATGATAATCTAGTCTTACTTTGCACAGGACGAAAATGTGATTTAACTGTACCAAAGTCTATCATTAAGATAAAGTTTTTAATGCAAATTGCCTGTATTCAAGCATTTTATTAACTGATCCATGGATTAATGTGGAGGATGGAGGTTTTGATCAGGGTTTCTCATTGAAAAACAGGGTAGGTGATGAGAGAGAAAGAGGAAAAGCATTACATAGCTAAAAACATGCCAAGTCTGTTTGAAAGATCATGTTCTTTCCCTTCAACAGGTATGACGAAAGGAGATATGTTTTCATTGACCTGTTGAGGACTGTTTTATACTGGCCAGTTTTGAAAAATTCGATGCCTCAGTTGTATGTTTGTTCCTTGTGGAGACTTGTGTAGTGAGAAGCACACCCTGCAAATCCCAGCACTGGTGCTCTGCTTTGGGAACCACGGGCTGAGCATTCTAAAGCAGTAGCCTGCAACAGTGCATCCCATGTTCAAGCTGAGTTCTCTCCATTGGCTGAAAAATCTATGTTGTAGTAGTACGTGTTTAGATGAACTGAACTTCAAAGAGAAATGAGGTGCTAGATCTTGTAGCTTAATTTAATGGCCTGTATGAATATCAAATTGCAAAACAAGTGAGTTTTCAAATTTGTTTAAGTGTACAGCAACTTCATGGGATGTGGAATTGCCTGGGAGCTTGAGGATGTGTAGTGCTTTGTAGTGGTTCTTAGGGTGTTTCCTGGTTCTTTTGCAAATTAGCAAATTTTTTTTTTTCCTTTGAATTTCTTGAGGATGAATGATCAGATGCAAAACTGACACTAAACAAAATTAGCCTCAGTTTTTCACACAGATTGCACTAATACCTAAGAAAGTTGGGTTTCTATCTAAATTTAGTCTATTGTTATGACATGCTTTCTGCCAAAAAGAGTACTCTTTTGATACTACCTACATCATCATCCAACTGATCATTTAATATTCAAATGCAGAATTTATTTAATTTGAATGTTAATATAGGGTTTTTATATTGAACTCCAAGGCAGGACATTCTTGAACTTTAAATGATTGTGTTCAAAGTTTGGGGTTTTTCAATTTCAATTAACAATTTTCGTTGTTAAGCAGTACTTACTACCATGTTTTGGTGATGAACATCAACCACTGTTCATCTCAAGTGAACACTCAGGAAAAGGTGGACAAGGATGGAATGATGTCCATGTGAAGAATTATTATGTAATTGCTATGTAAGTGACATCTCTTATCTAGAATAGCTAGAGGGCATGATCTGTAAAACTGTGTGGCATGGGGAGTGAGGAATGTACTCTTGCTTTTTTCTTACTTTTTTAAAGGAGTTGCTTTGAGTCATTGTTTCTATTGGCTTTTTCTTAGGAAGAGATACTAGTTTATTCCTAATAAAACATTAGAGCCCTTCTTGAGAATGAGAAACTATGGAAAATGAGAGTAGACAAAAAACAGGCAACAGCTGGTAAAAGAAAGAATGTGGATTGACAAATGTAAGAACAGGGAGCCAAAGGGAGCTCTAAGCAGAGTATAGTTTGAGGCTTGTCCACATACTCCCATTCCAGAAAAGGGAGCTGATGAATGCTGGCCAGAGACACTCTGCCTGAGGAGGTCAAAGAAAATACCACAGGTGTCAGGACATCCTGAAGAGCTTCTTCCACCTGATTGCAGCCTGCTCAGAGCAGTGGAGTCTCTGAAGAAGAGATCCTGCATCATGTGGAGCATTAGAGGGGAAATGTATAAATGTAAAGGCGAACCAAGAGCATCTTAATAAGAACTTTTGGAGAAGCTGAAGTAGAAGTTGCCATTAATCCCACTTGGGCCATGGTATATATGTGTTCCACCTTATCCCAAAGGGAACTAACTTTCAGGACCCCAGGCAGAGCATTATGGATGTGCTCATATCTTTAATGTATTTTTCCTGGCTGGGCTCTGGATTTAGCCCAAAGTACAAGCTGATCCACCTGGCATCATGCCTCTTCTGATGGTAGGAGATCCCCATCCCCTGCTGTCTAGGCAGGGCAAATAGTGAGAAAGTGAAGTATGAGGGCATAATGGAATTTTCCAAGATGAGGTGTGAAGATGAACGGGATGCCATGAAGCCTACAGAAATAGCACATGGGGAAGACGTGGATCTCACGGGACAACAGTCTTCTGCTGGTGTTACTCTTGCCTCATTCTTGTAGCTGAGTTCAGCTCTTGTTAGAGAGGTGGCAGACACCCCTGACTACCTTCATGCCAGATGTCAAAAGCTACATTCCATTTCTTTTCTGCCACAGGTGCCGGGAATACTTGGCACATTGTGTAGTGTCAGCCAGGTCTTGTGGGGTGTTGGGGGATGGTTGGTTTTTTGGTTTGGTTTGGGGTTTTTTTGGTTGGTTGTTTTTTTTTAATGGATGGTGTCTCATTAGAAGCTTGCTACTTTAGGAGCTAAAATGGTATTGTGAAGTTCACTTCAGAAGATTTGGGATTTTTTGGTGGTGGTGGTTTTGGGGTTTTGTTTTGTGTTTTCTGGTTTTAAGCAGATGCTTGAAACTATGTTATTTATTAAAGAGAAACATTTGCTGAGCAATTGACAGCAGAAATAGAGAACACAATTTGGCCAAATAACTGTTGTGCTTTTCAACTATCAGACAGTGTTGTATGATGATTTGGTTGGATTTCCAAAACAGTTATAGCCTCCATTACTTGTTGCTGTTACTTAAGAATTATTTTCTCAGGGCTTCTTTTAGAAGCAATTTTATAGTGTGTCTGCTGGGCAAGAGTTTTCAGAGTAGAACCTGATTTTTGCTGGTATGATATTTTTGAAAATACCCCAAACATGTTTGTACTGTCTCCAGCTTGAGGTTTGAGGCTATAATTATGAAACATTCTTCAGCTTGCTGCTTATGGAGTACTTACTTGACCAATTTTCTTTGGCAATAAAGCTGACTTGAAAAACGCCTGCTCTTGTCACCCCTGCTGTTCTGCTCATAGCTGCAATTCACTATTCCTCCTGTGCTGATACAACCATATCAAGGACTGCTCTAATGTCTCACCACAATGGTTAAGACCCTTGCTCCCACCTGGCTCTGCTGTTTTAACCCTAAATTTCATGGACCTGTTTTAAAACACCACCCCACCTTGTGTTGGGTTGATACAATGGAGGGATCCAAACAAGGGTGAAATGGTGTTGCAAGTGGCTTTTGCCATTGAAGTAAACACAAACGTTTCACTGAAGGAAAGAAGAAAATGCTACTGTTGCATGGTGTTGATCTCACCTTTTGGATATGATAACATGAGATGGTTTTTAATTTGAGGGATTCTTTGGAGCCTTCCCTTGATCCAGAGATGCTGCTGACTTGACTTTGTAATGATATGCATCACCATGCCATTCTCAAATACTATCAAGAGGTGTCCCATTTTTTGCTTACAACTGAGACTAAAATAGTTTTTGTATCATTTTAGTTCTGTTAAATGTGGTTACCCTCATGGTTGTCAGAGCACCATTTGTTTTGACAAAGTTATCAAAAAGATCACCAGCCTTTCTCTTCATTTTTTTAATTGCTCCAGAACGTACTCAAGTATTTGTTAGGATAAATAAAACTGAAAGATGACTAATACATATGCACTCCTTTTAGGTATAGCATGTGAGTAGGGAGTAACAGGAGGAAGAAGAGATGTACAGAACTGTGCAGCAGCACAATGAGAGATGTGAAAGAATCCGATACCAAAGTTAACCTAAATGGTATGGTACGGCTAGAGGTGTAAGCAGTGCAAATTTACTATGACCTTTGGCAAGAAAAATGAAGGCATCTCTTGCATTTGTCTTTTCTGCAGTTGAACTGAATTTTCCACTAAATGGTGAAGATACTGATTTTCTGCAGGATGTATTTTTCATTTAAAGTGACAATAAAGTTCATAGCCTTACTGTCCCTTCTTTCAAAAATAACTTGTGGTAGTTCTGCCTTTCTTTGTGTGAAAATAATTCCAAACAGAAAATAGTAGTTGGCTGGTTTTCCACAGTTCTGTCCACAACACTATAATTTTCTCCACCAACTAAATTGACTCATTCATTTCCACTAATACATACAAACTTAACTTTTTCTGCTGCCAGTCTTATTGTTAAGAGGACTAGCCCAAGACACAGTTACTGAGAAAAGAGAGCAGTAGATGTTCAGTATGGAAAGCGTGAAAGTGCAGTCCTTTCACACACAGCCCCATCAGACTTGGACACCAGTTTTTCACCAAGAGAACTGTCAGCCACTGGAATAATCTCCCCAGGGAAGTGGTGGACTCCCCAGCAGTAGGACACTTAAGGTTCAGCTGGACAGGGTGCTGGGCCGTCTTGTCTAGGGTGTGGTTTTGTCAAGAAAGCTTGGACCAGATGAGCCTTGAGGTCCCTCTCAGCCTGGTATTCTACAATTCTCTGACAAGTTATGGAGAAGCTGAGTAACAGAGCAAGTCTGTTGAGCTTGAGATTGTTTGTTTGATACTTGTGCAGCACTAGAAAAGGGTTTATAGAAAGTGACTGCAAGCTGGGAAGGAGACCATAGGTACATTTTTAAGAAATAAAGCCAGAGTGAGAATTTTCATTCCTCTCAAATGGTGTAAACACAGTCAGATAGTCTCAAGAAGGCAAGAGTTACATGAAAAACATTTGATTTATTGTTGAATGTACATTTAGTAATGAAAAGGAGACTTCTAGTGAGTTTGGGAAAAATGTATGCTTCAGTTGTGAAAGATGGAATGTATTCAGTATATGGGTGTAAGCCACAATATTAGCAATTTTCTGGGGTAAAGTAATAGTAAAGACTGAAGAAGGAAGGTGCAAGACAATTAAGAAATAGTATTATTAGTCCCTATTAAGTATTTGCTAATGATACAGGTATCAACAATAGCATTATAGCATGAAGAGTATTTTTCCTGTTCCAAAATACAGAACTACACTAGTGTTATGTGTTTAAAAAAAACCAAAAAAGATATTGTTGACATGTCTCTTGATGTTACTCCTCTTTGGGACCCTTACTTCCCTGCTGATCAGAGCGCAATGGACATTTATTGCACTCCAAGGATATGATGAAACACTAGATCTCTCTATTTGTGATTGCATCAAGAACTATTCAATGAAAGGTAGCATTAAATTTTTTTCTGGTGTTTCATCATGTGGCAGAGCGTATTCTCTCATGAAAGATTAAACTACAGATGCCGCTGACATCTGTTATTGTTTAGGAGGTTCTCATTTCTTTGTGTAGTTGGAGGAGGGTTATCTAAATCAGAATTACTTGCCTGCTGCAGCAGCATCAACTTTGCAGCATCCTCTGAAACAATATGTAACTGCAACAAAACCAGTATTTCATTTTTATAGATGTCTGTAATTACTGGAGTGGTTTTGTGGTCCAAACATGGAGTAATTGTCACAGCATTGGATAATTTAGAACTGAACTTAGAGGACTGCAATGTGAAGTATTAAAATACTGTGCTTAGAATCAGACATCATTGCTATTTAAAAAAGTACTTCCAGCTAATCGTTCTGTTCAAGTATTTCTTCACTGGTGGTAGTATTTAAGAAGGGATGACAAAATTAGAACAGTTTTGAAAGATGACCTACAAGCAGATATAAATCTGGTCCTTGAATTGTTTATAATTTAAGAAGGCAAAAATGTAGTCCTAACGGTAGCCTAACATTTATAGCTGCTTTATACTGAAGTATGCATACTGTATGTATAGATGAAATCCATTTAACTGAAGGAAAAGCTCTGAACAGGGGCGAGAAGAAATTTTCCTACCACCACCACTTAATGATTTTTCAGGTTGGAGAAAGTGAGGAGAAGGATAACGATTTTAATACAACAAATATAATTATGCTCTAGCCAGGATCATTGTTTGTAAACATTTTACTGTGTTTTGACAAGTATGATGTTGGTGAGAGATACGTTGGAGTTGAAGTTAGAAAAATGGGAAGAAATGGTAGTTAATGTATTGACAGTTGTATCTTTCAAGCATTCATGTGTTAGTAATTTAAGTTTTGTAATATATATGAATATTCTGTTGAGCTATGTGAGATACTACAGGAAGCAGACATCAGTTTATCTTTTTGCAGGTAAATGCACAAAAAAGTGGAATTGATGGCCAGTTCTTGTTCCATTCCCATCTTAGTCACCAATTTTGATAAAGTGGACAAAATAAGAGGCCTGTTTCTAGAGAAGGTCTTTTAATATGTCATGGTGGGCTTTATAAAGCAAATTGATTAATTTATATAAAAGCAGTATTTTATTTTTATATAAATTTAAATATATTTTATGTATTTATATAAAGCAGTATTTGATTCATTTATATAAAAGGAAATAAAGTGTATTTGAAATATTTATTCTCTTAGAGAATTTTTTAATTTTTTCATTTGTATCTCAGAATGTGTGGGTCATCCTGCTATTCCAAACAGCGGTAATTTTGATCTGAAGATAATGATATGTATGTAAGCTCCCTGTAAACAGGCCGTAAATCATTTGTAGTCTGTGGTGGTGGTGTGGTAGTTATATTTTGAATTTGGGTGTTGGGTTAAGGGTAGAAAAATTTGGACATTTATGTTCAAAGTGGATTTTTTTTAAATTATGTCATTAATAGGTAAAGGATCTGCTTTTCTTCTGTTGTTCTATTGGCACATACTAGCATGGTGCAATTAACATTTTTTTCTTGCCTCAATGAATTTTTAACCTCCCAACAAAAGCATTTTTAAGAAGACTTTCACTTTAAGAAACTGACAATCTTTTACAAGTGAAATCTTATATTCTGGTCCTCTGTTAGACAATGCAAGTACAGCATTTTCATTCATTCAAGCTACATATTGTAGTAGTACTTGGTGTTTTATTAACAAAGAGAATCTAGCTTAGGAAGAAATTAGGAAGACAGTTTGTCTTAATTCAGTGTTTCTATTTTAGTACATGTAACAACATAAAAGATGTATCTTCTTTACTATGGAATATTTTCTTTATATTCTTTCCATTGAGTGATAATAATGACAAACACTAGTAGGATTCTCACTAAAAGAAAATACTTTCTTGCCAACAAGTGCTTGTACACCATGTGTTTGTCTTCTGTTTTGTCTTTCGTCTTCTAAAGTCTGGTCTAGAAAGTATTGTGGGCTAACAAGATTGTCATTCATACTGAACTTTACCCCTCAAATCCTGCACCTGTTCAGGTAGTATTTTAAAAAGAGAAAGGATGTGTACATCTTGTTGAAACAAGGTGTCATGGGGTGTTTTTTAACACCTTGTATTTCAAGAAGATATTTTTATCTCATATTACAGGATAATAGTGTTGTTTTAAATATTAAACAGTGATGACTATTGCAGATTAAAAACTATGTATTTTAATTTTTTTAACTACTAGATATTAGTTAAAATTTGCTTTGCTTAGAAGTAAAGGTTGCATTGTTTCAGTGTGGTTTTCAGTATCTTACTATGCTTGTTAAGAGTAGAATTATTCAAACGCTTCTTACACTGTCCATTCTTATTATCACATTTGTGATATTACAGGCTGGGTAAATTTGTAGTGAAAATGAAGGCTGGAAATGCAACTCTCCTGTTCTTGGTAAATAAAAAGTCCACCAAAACTCAAACCAGTCAAGTTGATATTTTCAAATTAAAAAAAAGGGCAGCTCACTGGTGAAATATTTCAGGAAGGAGAACTTGTGTACCTTTATATCATTTGGGAAAGATGACTGTGTGTTGTTTCTGAGGGGAGTCAAAGACACAGCAAGAAAGCCCCAGAGGGAGTTTGAGCAAACAGTGGAAGATGGCCTGTGAAAAACACAGCAAGGCATTTTTTGACTGAGCATGGCTAAAGAAACCTTATTATGGACTTTTCATGTTCGTTTCTTTGTAGAGGTAGAATTCTATACATTCTTTGTAAATACGCAGGATTGAACCAAGATAATCTGCAGAGAGCAGCATTTTACCTATTTCTGTTCAAGTGATGAGTGAATGATGAAAACAGCTAACCTGCTCAGGTCAAGTAGATAGCAACGTGCATTTGTGTGAGGAGCATGGGTGTGCTTGTTTTTTTCTTGACTGGCAGAGCTGTAATATACTGTCCCAAAGGTTCTTTTGCTGTGTCACCTAGTTCTTTGCCTTCATTTTATGGTTTAGTGTTTCTATCAACAGGCCAAGATGTTCCTTTTCAGCTGATATGTCATTTCCCTTTTCTGGGCAGTTAAAAATCAGTATATGCTTTCTCTACAGAAATGGCTTCTCAGCATTTGTGATTGTACACCAAGAAGGTGTGCCACGTTATTTTGCAAAACTTATGCTCTCTTGCTGCTAAGAAAGTTTGTAATACTTAAGTAAATTTATAAGCTTTTAAAAAAACTCGTGCAGCTATTCCAGTTCTGTCAGGCCTCTATTGTCCATAATAGAGTCATCTTAAAATTAATTTTTATGGTTATATAGCTCCAATAACAATTGAAGGATTCCTTGCTCAGGCAAATTAAAATTGGTCTCATAATGGGGAGGGGAAGGGTTTTATTAAGGAATTGAGCTTATTTCTCTCATTCCTGTGTATACTTCTTATGATTCCTCCTGAACTTCTTTCAAGTGTAATTTGCATACACACACAGCCCCTCTCTGTTTTTTCATTACACCTTTTTTCCAAGCTGTCTTTCCATGTAGATCTGTTTCACCCAGATTAGTTATGTCTCCATTATGGTTTTGTTCAAATTGGAGTTTTTACAATAGTGCATGTACACATTGCTTTAAACTATTTTTGTTGAAGTTCTGTATGAAAGTTATTTGATTTGTTACCAAAAGTTTAGCAATTCAGTGAGTAGAGAATAAAATGAAGCCTTATTTTCCTCTATGCTTGTTTTCTTCCTGCTCTAATAGCTTTTATTTCTTCTTAGTGAAATAGGCACCCAAATATCAATTCATCATTGTGGGGCTAAAAAAGCAGCAGTACCTACAGCTGAAAATCATATGGTTTAAGTAACTTGTCACAGAACAAGGATAGTGTCTGCTCTTCAGTGATGGTATTCAGTAGCCCTCGGCAGCAGCTTGTCCTGATGCTGCTAAAGGCTACTTCGTCCTGCTTCCAGAGTTCTGTAGATCTCTCCATCCTACACAAAGGAGCTCAACTAATACATTTCCTTCACTGCCTAATCCTGAATGAGTGCCAGGATAGTTCCATACATTGTTCTGCAGGAAGTACCAGTCTGTGGAAAAATGAATACATGACTGTATCTGTTGGTTTCAAAGAATGTGTAAACAAGGGCCGTGCAGAGGTTATCAAAAGAATGCTAATTTTGACTTTTTTAATGCCTTTGAATGCTGAAATGTGAAATATTAGTAATGTCTTTAAAACATAGTTTTCTGTTTGAATTACGTAGACAAGTACTTGTTTATACAGTTTGATTTGTAAATGTCTTCCTATGAAAAGGCAGTAAATTTTACTAGTCACTTATTGTCTTTACTGATAAATATTCAAAACTAGTATGACAATAGGTGGATAGTGTTTTAGTTGGCTTTATCCAGTGTCACTTGAATTCCTGGTTATTATTTTTAGAATGTACAATAAAGCTAAGAGGTAATACGGTAGCTTTTTCAGTGGCATAGTTTGTAGCTTGCACATTTTTATGTTCAAGTTAGAGGAATTTATTAAAAATTTTGGGAAGACATCAATTTTTATAAATATTGTGTCAAGGTAAAGAAAGACAATTTGGAATTGTAAGGGAATAGGTACTGGTGATAAGCCTTTGCTCTCTGGAACTCTTAGGGAGTTCTTTTTTCTAAACTCAGAAGTACTCCTAAACACCTCATTAGAAGCCCACACATCAGTGTTTTGTAAGAACAACAGAAATGTGTCATGCTCTGGTATCACAGCATGAAAATTGTTTGTAGATACTATTCAGCTCTTATCTGAGGTCAAACTGCAGTATTTGTTGACCTTCCTTCTTAGGCTTGATGCACTGAAAATCTGGGCTGTTAAACTTGGGAGTCATATGATTGTCTAAATCCTTACTTCTCATTCGCGATGTTCCAGAAAAACAAGGCAGAGGCAATGCAATCAGGCTTAACAGTCCTACTGCTTTTAACTATTTCTGGATTTCTGTTACAGAAAGTGTAGCTTTTGGGAAAATAATTAGCTTTTAAAATTAGTTGGCACTATTAAGCACCTTTCATCTGTAAACTGACAAGTAGCTGCAGATATTTATTAAACAATTAACTTGTTAGAAGACCTAGGCACGCAGCAATACAGTGAAGTGACTTCTTATAATTACTATAGGTTTATAGTAACACTTCTAGTAACTTAAAATAATGTGTATCTTCATTTTTTGCCAGTCATACATTTAAATTGGCAGTCTGTTACAGAGAGAAAACTATACCTTATTTTATGGCAATTAGTATATCAATTTACTTCACGTTCTCAAAGTGCTTATTAATTTTAGCTCAAAATAGATCAGATGTACCACATGTGACTGCTGTATCATAATACTACGTGTCTATTTTTAAACCTAAATGGACTCTGGGAAAGTACTTTGCAAACTTCTGGCTTCTGTTGCAGAGCAGGTTTCCCATGTGTTCCTGGGTAAAGTGCCTCCTAATGGGGTCCTGGAGTATCCATTGGCCTTTCTGGCCATGTTTCAAGCTTTTATGTTTGTTGATTAAAAAACCCTAAAATAAAGTCAGGTGAATTGTGTAAATTCTTTTTCAAAATGAGCAAGCTCAGGAAACTTCATCTTCTTCATTTCAGTCCTGAAAATATTCAGATACTGCAAAGGAAAATGAAATTTATGCTGGAAGTCATGAGGTCAGAATCATATTAATGGTATTTTGTTTTGAAATGTTTTCTCTGTGAACTTACATTCAACACCAAAGAAAAAATTATTGTTTCCCTATACGTTACAAGCTTTCCAAAACTTATTAATGTCTGTTTTTAAAAATATATCAACTATTGGAAAGCAAACAGTCTTTATCTTTCTTACTTTGCAGTCATGGAGTCATGGCTGAAAAGTTATGTTTAAGTTAATATTTATTTTGTAATGGCCAACTGGGATCTTTATCTCCACTGCATGTGGTCTAAGTTAAATGTTAGGCCTTTCTATCAGGATCTCACCTCACCAAATCATCACAGTCGTGAAAATGGATAAGGAGAAAGTCGCCAAGGCAATAAAGAATTTTAGTGATTTCTCGGTTGAAGGTGGCTGTAGTATACAACAGATAAATCTAAGGAGAGCAGATGTAATGTTACTAAACTGGTTGGCTGCAGTACTCTGTAGGTTTCCTGAAGTTGCTTTTCCTGCTGCAGTTTTGGCTCTGGCTGAAGAGATAGCACCTCAAGGTCAGATTTTTTTTTTTTTTTTTTTTTTTAATATGAAGACATCAACGTATCAGTGATGCTGCAGCCACTAAGTTTTACAGCTTAAATGTCTTAATCAGCATCTGTAGCAACATCAGGTAAAAATGAAGGATAGCAAAACAAGATCTAGCAAACATTAGTGTTTGAGGAGTTCATTTTCTTAGCATGCCCAAATGTAGCTTGGTATTCATATCCGAAGTCAGCTATAGCCAAGTCATAAGTTGCTAAAATACTGAAGAATATTAAAGAAGTGGACGTTTCATCTTTGCTTTAAGCCCAGTTGGCAGTCAGTAACTAAATTAAGCTGTCATTTCAGTTTGAGAACTGAAAAGAGTTGAGATAATAAGATTGTGTTAAATCAGTTTTTGACCTTTGACCTTCTAAAATGAATGTCTAAAACAGAATTAAGAGTGAAGTTGTATATAGACATGGCATATTGTCCTTTACATTTAAATGGCTGAAAAATTGGGGCAGTGAGGGGTTAGGCTATTTTCTTCTCCATGTACAGTGACAGGCCAGACCTTTTTATCTAGAAAAATTTTGCTTACACTGCACTCTTGGAGGCTTGGGATGTACAACTTTTTTTTTTTAATAACATGAGAGAATAAAACTTTTCTAATTGTTTGAGACTACCGGTGAAAATGCCTTTTCTTACTGTCTAACCTACCCTCAAGCTCAGGTTTTGCTTCACTCTCAGTAGCAGTTTCAGATGCAGAGCCCTCATTCTGTCCTTCCTTAGCTCCTTGTTTCAGTTTTACCTCTGCCTTGTGCCAGCTCCCAAATGCAGTCTTGCATCAGTTCTCAATTCTTTGCCTGTTAGCCCTTCCTCTGCTTTTTTTTGCCTTTCCTCCTCCCAGTTCTGTTACGAAATTCTAATTTTTGACCAAGTGTTGGTGTCATTCTGGTGTATTCTAATACCATTATGTTCCCCATGCTTGCGTCATAGTTGTTCCTGAAGTGGACACTTAATGGCAGAGAAAAGGAGAATATTTTAATTTTAAGCTGTGTTTTAATGGCTCACTAATTACTTGTAAGCAAAGAAGCAAGCCTAGTTTCCTTTATCTTTCGTATTTCAACCTGCTTTAGCAATACTTAAAGTTGCTGGTGTAAATATGTCTTGAAAAGATCTATTTCGCTCAATATGTTTTCTTAGGAGGCTTTAATTTGGGATTTATTTGATTTGGGACAAAAATCAGACCTTATTAAATGTGTCTTTTTTATGTGTACTTAAAATTCTCATAATTTGTAATATGTCAGCCAATTTATATTGTTTACTGTCAGAAGTGTGATGTTAATCCATCTTCTTGTCTGATGCAAATAAAAAACATTAACCACAGTGTTTGAACTTGAGGATGCCAATTTAAGCATGAAACATCAAAATAAATCTTATTTTTAATTTAAACAAAAACCAGTCAATTTTATTTGAAATTGTTTCCATGTGTATGGCTGAGTTTTCTATCAAATTTCAGGCTACCAATTATTTTTAGACTACATAAATTAATGAGAACAGATGGAATGTATGATTAGAAACTTTGGCGTATTGAGCAGTCAGGCTGAACTGAAAAATACTTGAATATATAATATGTGGAACAGAATTATATCAAAAAAGTATTTGCAAAACCAGAGGTGAAGAAAGACAGAGAGAACATTTGAGCTCAGCCTCCGCTGCACAGGACATGGGTAGGTGACCTCTTGTCTCGCAGGTGGCTGTGTCCAGTTGTGTGTCTGGTAATTGTATCTCTAGATGTGAGTTCACTCCTTTAAGGGAGTGAAACAAATAATTACGACAAAAACTGCCTAAATGAGAGGAAGGAAGAGAGAAAGTTTTTCAAAATACAGTGTGATATATATATTCATGTAATAGTGTTCGTATATGATGTTCAGAATTAAAATGCTTACCTAGAGACATGAATTGCATTTTTTAATAGTATTTAGAAGAATTTGTCTTTGTAGAAAAGGAGAGTTAAAGGTTCATGTTAAGTTGGCCACCCTGCTATTTTCATACCTATTCTAAGTGAGCGCCAGCATTTTGATACCAGGATTGTTAGTTACGGTTTTGTTTGCAGGTCTTCTGAAAGTATGCTTTTCTTATCCATATTCCTTGAGCTGGTTACTTTAAGTAGAACAAAATTTATGCCCAGGGTATCAGCCTTTCTTTCCTGTTTCATAGCATGAGTATATATGTACCCGTTTTTCCCTTACAGCAAGGAAGGAAGATAAACTTTGTGTTTGGACATAAATGGTGATGAGGTTGCAAATTTTCCAGCAATGCATAAATGCATTGTTAGCCTTGCACAACTTTCCAGAAAAATCATGTATCAGCAGTGTTTTCAATAATTTCAATGATACTTTGCCTTATTTGGCTGATAAATTAAACTGGTATTTCCTTGAAAGTGTCAGCTTTACAGAGACAAAGGAACGCAGATGTCATAGGTTACCTAATAATACATAAGCACTCAGTTTCACTTCAGATAAGTATTCATTTAGGCTTTTATTTCTCGTAGTTTAAGTGTTGGGCTTTTTAAAATCATATTAGAAAGGTGAGGAGAGGGCTCAGTTACTGCAATTACTAAGTTGATTATTTTGATACTTCACTTAAATGGGATGCCATGTGTTTCCTTCCACCCACCTCCCAAGAGCGGAGGAAGGTGGATCTTATAGTGGAAATAAGCTTAGAAAAAATTGCCCAATGTAGTGCAACTGTTACCTCATTTTGGCAGTTGGCAGTTTTCTTGGGGAAATTTTAACTTGACAGGAATTGGAAGAAAACCAGAACCTTCCCACATGCCATGTGACTCCCAGAAATAACAATTCTGTATTGAGCTTGTTAGGAAGAGCTATGAGCATCTGAGACTGGCTCAAAGTGAAACATGTTTGTTCTTCCAGGAGGAAGAAATGAAGCCTCTGGCTAGTTACAAACTTCTAAGCATTTTTTTTCTCAAAATTTTTCAAGTAAATTAAGATAAAAACTCCAGAGATGTCTTCCAGCTCTGCTAAATTAGAGAGATTTTTATTTCCCAAAAATAAGAAGGGCCTGTACGATGCTATCATGAGGGAGACTTCACCCATTCAAAATAGGAATATTCAAAACATTTTCTTTATTTTGGAGTAATCATGATTAGGATGGCCTATCCTATGATGTGACCACTGCCAGTTGAAGGATAACATTCCCAGCTACTAGCAGGAACCCCCTAGATGGTAAAGCCTGTTTGGGAAATGATCTGCTCTCCCTGTGTGCGGTGTGCAGTGGAGGTGTGCGCTGGAGCACACGGAGGTACAGAAGAGTCACAGTGTCCTTATTCAGGAGGGTATGGGGTTGATTGTCACTGCTTTGAGAAGCTGCTTTTGGTGGCCATTTACAGTATGAAATACAGTGATTTTCAGAATGCATTTTTAATTACTGTTTGCTCTTATTTCTCTTTAGAGAAAATTAAAGATAAATACAATTACAACTAATGGATGTTCTTGTATCTATTCAAAAAGTAGCTTCAAGAAGATTTACTGTGGTTTACCTATCAGTTAAAAGTTTATATTACACTTGATTTATTTCTTTATTTAATTTAAATGTTGTCACTGTGGAAAAGTTTATTCTTTGTGAAATCTAAAGGAGTGAGCTTTATTACAAGTAACCAGCATAACGAAAACCTTTTTATTAGAAAGGAAATACTTGGTTTTTAAACAAAATGCAGAATTGTCAAACTTCTCAGAACAAAAATGTTCAAGCACTCATTTTGCACTAAAAATAAGAAAATAATTTATGTTCAGCATAGCTTGTAACAGTCTCTGTAAACTGGTGAAGGAATCACTAGTTTCTTTTGATCTTTTTTAAAAAAAAATCTTTGATCATGTTGCTTTGAAAGGAAATGCAATTGACAGGTTGAGGATACAGTGCTAAGGAATGATATCTTTGCCGACATTCATATTGCATGTGGAGCCAGCATGCCATATGAATTGTTTGACTTTGTTCAGAGAATTACAAAGATTGGTATATTTCATCCGTAAAAAAGAAGAAAAGAAACATTATACATTTAATCTTGTAGTGTTTCTGTGCTGGAAAGTGCTTTATGTTTTCCTGTGCTTTTAAACAAACATAAAAACAAATTAAATATACTTTTAGTCATGTATTTATCTCATCCTTTATAAATGGGAGAGTGAAAGAGGTCTTTTGGCCATTCTGCCTGTCCAAACTTTATTTGTTTTGGCCTTTGTTGTAAAGTAACACTTGGGAATGCCACAACAAGGTAGTATGGACTGAGAAGCAAAGTGCCTGGTGCTCACTGGTAAACACATTTCATAAATAGCCAAAGGGAAATGCTTAATTTTAAGAATTTTTTTTTTAATTGGTTAACTTATTTCCGTTATATCCAAATGTAAATACTATTTAAGAATGTATTCAATGTATTCAGACTGCTAATAAATAAATTCACCTTACGTTAAATAAACTCAATATAAACTAGATTTTATAAATTAAAACCCATCACAAGTAGGGGAAAAAAGTAAGATCTGTGCACTTTGATGCTGCCTCACTAAGAAAAATAGCCAGTAATTAGAACGTTGGTGTTTTAATTATTTCCCCTCTAAAAAATCTGAGATATTCAGTTGTGTTTATACAACACATTACAGATGAATGGCTAAGAACTTTTAAAATTTTCTGTTCAGTATTACAGTTTTTGTACCTCACACTTTGCTTGATCTTAAACCAGCAGATGGCATTTGTTACTCCATTTAAGTGCAGACTAACATAACTTTTGTAAACACAGCGTAATTAACTTCAGTATGTAGAGAAATCTTGTTTTCTGAGCTGTGCTTCTGATGCTTCTGCATTCGTGCAAGTTCCTGTAGCTGAGATTCCACTTATTTAGCACAAGGTGTATTAGGGGCGTAGAGCAAACTCTGAAATGCCCTCTTACACATTCTGCAGCCTCTTGCCCTGTGGCCAGCAGCATCCTCGCTACTTTTCACGGTTTAATACCAGTGTTCCTCTCTAGCGGCTGTGGGGGACAGCGAGTGCTTCACTCGCTCTGCTGTTTTGTGGGGTATCTGAAGCTGGGCATGGTGGTAGCAGTGCAGGGACCAGGGCTCTAGGGCAGCCTGTAGTCTGGGAAAGCACTGGAAAACAGGGGCTGTGTAGTGGTGAGCACATCTGCAGCACATGGCCAAGTGTTTTGTACTTCAGACCGTACTTTATGAAAGCCATTACTGTATTCTGATTTGCACTCTGTACTCCTTCAGTCTGTGAAAAAGCATTATCCCTTCCAATAGAGTTATTCTGGGCTTGCTTTCTTTCTTATTTGGATATTTTTCTAATTGAACCTGAATGTCATATAATCAAGGAACACTCCAGTTTTGGAGGGAAACAAAGGTATGAATTTAAAATATTTAGCTCAAGGTGGAGTAATTTGTTTTTGTTCATTTTTTCCTCTAGGAAGTATGCTGGTGATTTAAAATGCAGTTTGGCATCCTGAAAGTGCTACTAAAATATCTCTAGTTACTGTAGTATTTAGCATTTTGATCTTTTATTATACAGTACAGATGTGATAGTGAAGTGTAGCTGCTAATATAGTGAATAATTTTTGCCTACGAGATTTTAGTTTAGGTGAACATTTTATTGCTGTCCCTTCTCTTACTTCCTCCCATTATCCTGTGTCAAAAATTGTCTGTAAATGTGACTCCAGATCTCTCGGGGTTAATAATAATTTGTTATGTGAGGCACTCTGACTCAGGACACATAATGCTTAATGTGTCCTCAGAAGGGGTTTTCAGACCTAAGGGTGCCTCATATGGGGCAGTTCCTGACAAGTTCCTTTAGCTAAGTGGCTAAACCAAGGAAGGATAGACCAAACCTGTAGATTTTGGAAAAAGTAGAGCTCCTCTACCCAAAGCTTTCTGTAGCCGAGATCCTCTGCACAGCAGCTTCTCACCTGCAGGAGCCTTCATGGTTCCTGCGAGAGGCAGATCTTCAGCATCCTTGTTCTGATGGGAGAATGGCCAGAATGGAAGCAGGGAGCTTCTCCTTAAACCCAGTCAGATACTGAAGAAAATGTCTGCGTGGTTCTTCTGATTCAGGAACTTCATCTTACTCATTTTGGATCAATAACCCATTAATGCTCACTATTAATCTACAGGACTAATTAGCTTGATGTAAATTAAGTGAACTACAACCTTTATGTGCTAGGTTAGGTTTTTCAGAGAGGCAGAGTTACTGAGTTCATGCTAAATTTCTTCAATGTTTAACCTTGGATTTTAATTTAAAAAGTCCATACAGTTATGTTTTTTCTAGGCCTCATTGGTTCAAAAGTAAAAACACCTTACTCCTGGCAGACTACCATTTTGTGTAAATATAACAAAAACCACTTACATAGGTACTTTCTCTTTTGCTGCAAAGTTAACAGGGTTTGTACAAAACTTCTGATTGGCTGTCAAACTATGATAAATTGTGCTAGAAAGTAACTACAGAGGGTTATTTGAGCAGTGTGTGGTTTGGAAGGGCATGGACCAAGCAGATTTCACAAGTACTTTCACATCTCTTGTACTTATGTGAAAGCAGCTGTTTCAAAGATGGTTCCTGGCTAACCTTTGTTTTATTATGGAGCAATTGTGTAATTTTTATTCACATTCTGCCAACATCAGTCTTGCAGTCGGAACTGTCATATTGGCAAGCACCAGTGAGCACAGGACCTTGAAGGAAGCTGTGAGAAAAGCATGGAGCAAGGTGGTATATTAGGAGAGAAATCCTGTTGTCTTTGGCACATTGGACAGTTTTGTTGAAGGTTTGGCTTTTGTACTCAGAGAGCTCTCTGTCCGCTTCTTGTCAGCGCTAGATTTGGGACTATAACTACAAGGTATTTGATTTCAAAAAGACCAGATAATGTGTTGGTAGAAATGAGGAGACTTGATCTGCTGCCATGGTATGTGTCCACAGAAAATCACATCATATTAGATGATGAATTAGGCAAGTTTTGACAAGAAAACTGATGGGAAGAGTAAGAACTTTTAGCTTGCATATAAAAAATCAGATGCTGAATTTGACGGTTTTTTCCTTTTTTTTCTCCAAGTTCTCACTTATTTTTTTATTCATTTTGTATCATCGTGGTTAACAAGTAAACAATGCTGTTTGACCATGCAAGCCTAAATTAATGTTTCCTGATGAGAGCTGAAGGTATTAAATGTGTGCTGCAGTTAAACTGGTGTACAGTAGATGCCAGTAGAGACCTACTGAGTCAAAATAGAAATATAACCAGTGTTTCCATAGCAACAACTTCCTCCTGGCAGTCCTATTTATAGCAGTGCTGCAGTCCCAGCCTCAGTGCAGCTCTCGGAGGGACTCTCTAGGAAGGGTTAACCTTGTTAGAAAAAATGTAGGCATAAAGGCACACTAAGACTCTATGGGTTTGCTTTCTTGTGTTTTATTAAACATTGAAATTACTGATTGTGTTTACTTTCTTTATGAGCGTTTTGAAAAATCTTTGTTTCAAAATGGAGAGCCATTAAATCTGTAAGCTGTGAGCAAATATTGCTCCTCCTTCCATGTGTTTAAGAAGAAATGCAACCTAGTGGAATAGTGCTGGATATATAGTGAAAATCAAAACACGTCTGCTTTTTCAAGAGCCTTTTTCTGTCGCTCTTTTTACCCATAATTCCTTCTGAAATATGCATGCCTGGCAAGACTCAAAATGGATTGTGTTCAATTACATAATTTCGGATGAAAATGTAGGGGGGGTTTTAAGTTGCAAAAGGGCTATCTGTATACTTTGTTTTACATCCTTTTCTCTCAAGGTTTATATAACAACTAGAAAAATACCACACATATTGCCTAAGGCTTATAGCACAGGCATTCTAGGGTTTTTTAGTATATATATTGTGTAACAAATTTGAGAGTTATTAAATGCCTATAAACTTTTGTATTTTCTAATTCAAAATTAGACACTTAAATTGTTTCCTTTTAATGAAATATGTTGGTTGGGTCTTTCAACTTACAAATACTTTATTGGTCAGTGAGAGACCTGAAAAATTTGGCAAGATCCCCAAGCTGTTAAAAATGGAGGATCCCTCACTAACACTTTGCATCAAGTAATTGCTCATTCCTTTTGTAATAAATAATAAATGCTGAAGTTGGATTTTCCTCTTTTATTCTTGAAATAACTGATGCATAAATGAGAAAATGTGTTTCATCAAGTCATCAATTTTTAAAGCAAGTAAATAAACTTTCTTTAACCTTTAGGGAAAAAAGTTCTTTATTAGTCATTTATAAGGTTTAAGTTATTTTTTCAATTGATTAAAAAAAATAAATATGCAGAAAATGTTGCAGTATGTTTCTTTAATGCAGATAGAGGCCTCCCGTAAAAAAGAAATACTTCAATTTAAAATAATACATTTAATATTTAAAATAAGATAGGAAATATTTTTTTTTAGAGAAATAGAACATTAAATCAGAAAAATACCAAGTTTCAAGATTTGGAATTAAAACCTAAATTTTAGTTAGCTGTAGGTGATCTGAAATTTGTTTTGCATCGTAAACCTATTTTTCTAGGTCCTGTCAAGGAATACAGTTAATTGTCTTAAAAACTCTTGTTGTTGATTGCAAGACTCTCTGGATTAACCTTCATTAAACAGTAGAGAATGGTGTTATTTGTACAGTCCTGCTTTTCCTGAATATAGAAAAATGCACACATTATCCTTTAAAAATATTTAAAACGATTTCCAAGTAAAGTTACAGCACATGGTAACATGCTGTTACTCAACCATCTGGGTCCTTTGAGGCAAGCAGTGTTCTCTCTTTCTTAATCCTTCATTTTTAAGGCTTGACTGGTAGGGTAGAGTTTCTTAGAAATTGAGAAATATCATTTTAGCAGAGATTATTAAAAATAAATTGTCCATGTAGCTACCTGGTAGGTTCTTTTCAGCCAGGAGCTGGCAGGTGTGTGGCTGGGTTATAGTGCTGTGTATTGTAACATGCCACAGGGCATCAGCCCCTGAGAAATGTGTCCAAGGTTGTGGGTTGGCCATCAGGAAAAGTATAAATGGCTTTGTTGCCTTTATCAGCTTAGATGACCGCTGTGTTAGCCCTTGTCCTTGGCTATCACCATGATGTTGCTTTTTATAAAATTCTGGGAGTGTTTTTACTGAAATACTATTTATCTTAACACCAGAATTTGCACATGCAATGTTCAATTCATAGTTGAATTTCTTACCGCTCTGAGTTTTTTATTGTGTTTTAAAATTTTGCCAAGATTTGCTGGCCAGAAGATGGCAAAAATAAAATTTCTGTCTAAAGGAAATTAATATTTCAGTGTTCACTTTGGCTGCAAGAAATTGGAACTTCATTGTCTCTTACAGAACAGAAATTTCAGATTCTGTTTTGCTTTCTGTTCTTCCTGTACAGCTTATAAATTACTTGGTGTAATAATTAATTCAAAGATCAGTGTGTCAATAAGATGAAAGATTAGTAAAAGAAAATAGGAAGGTCTGCCTTTAAAAATCCTGGACTTCATTTGAAGACGTTGAAAGCCATGTGGGATGTGGGTTTGTATGTAGTTTTTTGTATTGTCATTGGGCAATGCCAATCAATGCCAAGAATTTCCTAGGTTAGGAAAGTGGATTACTATCTGTGAAAATGTGACCAGCACTTTCTTTTCATGTTTTGTGTGTGCAGAACTTCTGTAACTGTACGCTGGCAGTAGTTCATAAAATTCAGGCAAATTCAAGCTTTCTCTTAGGATTTCTTATAAAAATTCCTTTTTGGTAACCTGTTTTCACTTAAACCACTTACTTCTGTGATGTCAGAGGATGAGTATTTGTTATTCTTATTTTTGGCTCCTACCTCAAGTGTCCTGATTAGACATTTGGATGCATTAAGAGCTCTGAATTTTGGTGGGCAGTGTTGCTCTGTGGCAGTTTCCACATCTCTCCGTGGACTCGAGATGGCTGGCAGACTGTTAACTTATGTAATGTGAATTTTGTAAATTACTGTGTTTTAGATCAGGGAAACAAAATTATTTAGTTGAAGACCTGTGTGAAAGATAAGATGACAGTAGTGTAAAGGCTCAGAACCATGGGAGAGGAGAGAGACAAGATAAGCGTGCCACCATACCAGGTAGCTTAGTTTACTGGAGAAAACAGGCAAGATTAGAGAGAATATGAGTCTCTTGGAAAGATTCCTTCAATGCCCAAAGAGTTGCAGTGAGCTACAGGGGAAGCACATCTGTGCAGTTCCAGAGAGGTTCTTCAGCTCCAGAAAGTTCACCATGCAGGGAATAAGTATCTTGATGTCATCTTAAATATTTTTTATATTGTTGTGTGAGAGGTGCATACACTTACTCTGGTTTAAAGTGTTTGGTTATATATGGCATGTAATATATCCCCTCTGCCTATTTGTGACCCCTGGTAAGGCAAACAGATCCTCATGATCTTCACTACCTCTTGTTTCTGGCGGAAGAGCCTTGAACCAATGCTATGTTTTGGATGTCATAATTGGTCTTGGAACACAGCAGGTGAAAGGCTGAAAGGCATGAGGTGGCATCCAGGGAAGGTTGCAGCACCAGATCCTGATGGAAGAGCAGCCTGGTCACCACCAAGATGCTGATGCTCACCCAAATTGGCAGATGGCTGTGCAGAATGTAAGCATTTAGGCAGTTGGTTCCAGGTTTCGACCAGGGGCTGGAGAAGGAAGTTACATTTCCAGAGTATGTGGAGCCTGCAAGCACAGGGCATTCCTGGGCTTTGTGTAGAATCTAGAAATGTAACGGGTTGTGCTGGCCGAGGCCGATCACAAGCATAGCAGCGCCCATGAGGAAGAACGTAGCCAAATTTGTAAAGTCTGTCTGTCTGCATTTTTATTGTGTTATCATTGTCATGGGCAGTCTGTCAGCATCAGGGTTTTTTTCTGAGGCACAGGGCTGTTATGAAATGGTTATATAATGTCCAAGGGTGGTATCTGCTGACATTTGAAAACTATGCAGTGAGAAGTATGGTGGTGAAAAATGAGAGGTATGTCTTTAACACGTGTTGACTGTAAGACAGGAGACAGATTGTGGAAAAGATATTTCAATCTTTCTTAAGAATAGCCTAAATTTTTAAGAAGCCACATCGTAGATGTGCAGAAATGTATGTGTTTCCATTTTCACAAAAGTGAATATTTAGTATTACTCATTGTAAGCATGCAAAATTACATAATTTGCAAATTAATATAACGTTAAATACAGCTTTCAATTTCTTTTCCTTATATTTTGCGCCATTAAAAGTTACACTTTCTAGACTTATTCCACAGTTGAAAATACTAAAATTTCTTGTGAAAGAATGAAATCTTATCAGCAAAAAGTTAAATGCATTTGGTTCATTTGCGGAGTAAGTAGAACCCAATTTGAAAAAGTACGATGCAGTTGTGTTTAAATATGCGATAGAATTCAACTTCTTCACTGATTTTTTCCACAAAGGAGGAAAATAATATGGTTTTTTCCTCCAGTAATAAAATTAAGTTTATTCAGTAGTGTTTACCAGTAACTTCCTTGCTTAGGAAGTTGATTAGTAGAAAGCATGAGATTACTAATTATTAGATTCCAGCTGGTTATGTTTGCTATGATGATGTAGTACTCCATCTTAATAACAGGGGAGGAACTGCAGAATAGTTACTTTTGGTTTTTTTCCACATGTGGTTGTGGTAAATTAAAAAAATACCTATCTGCTTTCTGATCTTTACTTCTGAACAGGTTGTTTGTAGTACTCTAACATAAAATGCATATTTAAATATAAAGTGTAATATATTAAAAAGCGATGAGAACACATGCTAGAGAAGTTATTGCATTTTTGTTTGTGTTTTTAAAAAACAAAACACTTTTAATTTACATAAAAGGAGACTTTTCACCGTGTAAACCAGTACATCATAGAGCTTTCCTTAACAGGAAGTAGAAGAGAGTCGTGGTTAGCAAACACTGCTGGCAGGAAGCTCGACACATGCACAGCTCTCTTTAGTGGCGCTGGGTTGTCCAGCTGCCTTCAGATGTTTTCAGTTTTGCTTTTTTGAGTGGCTGGTGCGTGTAGATGGCCGGGCACAGGGAGGCCCCTGGTAGCCAGGGCTCGGGGCCGGCCACGGCGCTGCAGAGGCTGGAGGGGTTCGCTAACCGCCTCTTCCATTGGCACTCCAAGAATGGCGCACATGAGCAGAGAGCGGCTCAGGAATATGAGAGCCAGGGGTGCTCTGAGTTCACTGCCCAGTGGGACCAATCAAGTAAGTGTGGGGAGGGGTTTGTTTCTTTTATAGGTGTCTGCACTTCAGTTTGCCTCATGAATGAAGTGTCAACACTGATGTGTGATACGTTCTGGGGCAATTTTATAGTTCCTTACCTAAAGGTATTAATGGGAAGAAGAGCATATTGCATCAGGCAGGGGGAGATAGGGGCTGGCTCATGGACTGGTGGCTGGCAGGAGAATTTATCCCTCATTCCTTCTTTTCTTTCAAAGCACAGTTGACTTGTTTTGGCAAGCCCCCATCCCAGTTCTTACTTCTAAATTACTTCTTTCATTTTCGAATTAAATCAGCGAGCTCAGCAGAAATAGAAGACTCTAACTAAAGACTAGAACATTTAAACTTTGAAATAGGCAGACATTGCTGCATGGATTAAACTTGTAATTATACAGATTTTCATCATTCATAGTTTTATTTTAAGGGATATATACATCAGAAACGCTCTATATAGTGGTAAACAATATAAAACTATGTTTGGTTTTAACTATTACATATTAACTTAGTGTGGGAATGCTGATTAGCTTTAATTTCTTAATTAGTGAGCAGTTTACAGTATTATTTGTATGAATTAAAAGTTTCCATGGTTGTATTTTGAGTAATAAAAGAGATTTCAATCACAATCTAAATAAATTGACATTTGATTTTCTTTTTTTTTAAATTTTAAAGCTGTGTAGTATTTTGCAAAGCAATTCTTGTCTCTGGTTAAATACTCATTTTAAAATGTTACAATATGGTAATTTATGATAATTTTGTTCCAAATTTCAGATTCATTGATGGATTTGAGATAGCACAATTATTTCAGTTGAAGATAGGCCATGTTGGAAATGCTTAGCATCACAGTGTTACCATGAAGTAAATCAGTATTTATACTTCTTACATGAAATTTAAAATATTATATGAGTAGGGGGTGAATCTATTCTCAGAGGATAAGCAGTAAACATGGAAATAAAAAGGGGTTAGTGCAGTGATCTAAAATAGATTAAATCTAGGTCTATCAAATGAGATAGGGAAGAATTGACTCGTTTTGTTGGGAAGATAAATGATGAAAGTGCATAAATTCTGAGCTTTCGCTTCTCCAAAATATTTTCAGCTTGGTAAAAATAGGCGCATACTTGTGTTTATGTAGAAGCTCTTTTTTATGTAAATAGCTATTTGAAAAAATAACACTGAAGCATTTTTGTTTATATAACATGAAGAAAGAAATGGTAATGACCTACTGACACTCACAAATTGCGACCTGTTTATGTACAAGCTACTTTTTCTCCCTCTGTGTAAGGCAGGCTTCCTAGTGTGACATGTTTGATGAGGAAATGGACTGTCGTGTCTCTTGATAAACATGGTGAAAATGGCTGTTCTGTGAATCCTATTTTAAGTCATAATGAAGCAGAGCAGTTGCATGCAGTTTTCTGAGCTGAAGTTGCTGAGCTGGTAGCTGAATGGTGGGTGACTGTAGCTTTGGTTTTGAGGTGAAATTCTGAATCTTTATTCTGAAACTCTACTTTCAATCTCATTTTTAAAAAATAATAATTTAAATTACTGTAGGTACCCATGAACAGAGCCCACATTTAAAAGTTCTCGTTTTACTACCATTGTATCCAGAGTGATAGAGAAGAAAAGGAGTACAGTGGAGGAAGTATTTCTGTCTACTTCTGACTTCTAGTTAGATCTTCAGAAAAATACATTGTCTGTGAAAATAGTTTGTAAAACATGAAGTAGAAACAGGGTGTTTGGGGTTTTTTCATTATTTTGTTTTGGTTGGTTAGTTTGTTTGGGGGTAATGTCATTTTGTTGTGGGGGTTTTTTATACCCAGGAGTGCAATGTCATAGAATTGCCCAGAGTCACTGAATTCAGCTTGTAGGTTAATTTCACGGGAAGTTTAATGAATAAGCAATGTTTTAGAAACACGCTGGTGTTTGTCTTGGAAGGATATTTGAATATTCTCAAATATTCTGCCAATATCATTGCAACTTAGAAACGTTAGTGTAAAGTTTTAGGTGAAGGTACTTAGCAGAAAGCATAAATTACTCTTGAGGTTCAAGGCAAAAACACTAATTCCTGAAAAAAGTGTGGAAAGTGGCTTCTAAGAATTTTTATTGTTTTAGGCTTCAGGTAGAATCCATTTGAAAAGGGAGTTAATATATTTATATTTTCTGATGTAATGAAGTACAATAGCAAGTCTGTTTCTGTTCCTTTGCAAACAGTTTCTGCTGAAGCTCTGGATTTGCTGAAGGGAAAGGAGCTGCTGCATGTTTGGGTGGACTTGGTGTTGTCAGTCACTGTTGTCAGTGTTGTGGGTTTGAGTAAATTTCCGTGTGGTCTATGGCCTTAGGGGATTTTCAGTGCTTGAGTTTGAAACCTAATATCTTTCCTTTGTTATTTTGATATATAAAGCATACAGTTTGTCTGACTTGCCTTGGATACTTGGTTGATGCATGAAATTAATGTGTTTTGTAATATCCTCAGAGTCCAGTAGGGCAGAGGTGACTCAGGACACCACGGGCCTCAAAATCTGTTTTAAAAAGCTGACTGAGCACACATGTGATGGTACAGGCTGGACTGGTAACCGGATCAGTTGTTCTGCACTGCCCAAGGGTGAAAGGGACATGATGGGAGCCATCAGAACGATGTATTTCATTCTTTGTTTAGATGTCTTGACTGTGACCACTTGCAACTATGTGTAACCTACATTTTGATTTTTGCTTTGTTTTCTTAGTTGCTTGTTGCTCTCTGAAAAATTGAAATGGGAAAGGAGAATGAGGCTGCTTGGTTTTGAATGTGGAGACAGTAAGATCACTATGAATCCTACATTCTTGAACCAATGCAAGTGTTTTCCAAATCTGCATAACAACATCAACAACTTGGATAACTGAAATGGTCAGGAGAGTCACCACTAGTGCATCTGCCATCTTCATAGTCCCTAAATTGAAAGCAGATGGGTGATGAACAGTCAAAGGAATATAATTTGATCTCTGACTGATTCAAAATAATAGCAGTATGCATCCAAATACAGTTGAATGATTTATAGAGATTTACTGAATAGTTACTTGTATATGTGTGTGTAGAGAGAGAAAAATGCATGCGAAATATGACATAATGTACAGAGTATACTGTATGAATTGCTTAAAGCTTTAGAATAACTACTAGTTGGGTACAAGTCAACAGATAATTCTGGTCTAAGGTTGCCATGGAAACAACCAGTGCTTGATATAATTGAGAACATCTTAAACCCTCCTGGTGTTTGCATGCTTTTTTCCTCTGCCATTTTGAGTTGCTTTAGACATGAATAGGTAGCATTGGTCAGAACAGTAGTAGTTAATGAGCAAAACCAAATACCCGTGTCCTGAATATTGATTTTGATATTCTACTTGTGTCTTGTGCTTCGTAGTTTTTTGCATCACAAGGAGCTCATAAGGAAGAGCAGCTCTCTGGATTCTGTGTGCTCTCTTTCTGGTTAGTGTATAAGTGTGTTTAGAGATTGAAGCACTGATTTGGTAGAGATTAATATACTTCATCAACTGTTGGATTAATATTTGGAGCAATATGTTTCTGAAAACTAGCTCTTCAGCATGAATGGTAAGTCTTTTCTATTCCCTTTTGACACGTTTTTTTGTTCCGTCTTCACAATCAGGAAAAATCTACCAGGTTTCCCTTTCTTGTCTGCAGAGCTGCATCGACTGCTGATTTCTTTGTTTTTGTAATCGACTCACTGTGGGTTTCTGTGTAAAATTATTAAAGATCTGCAGTTTTTTATTAAGCAGTTTGCTTTGCATGACTGGTATTTAGTGTTCTAAATTTTATTTTAAAGCTTTCTTTTAGAAATACCTGATTTGGACAATTTTGTAATTGAATATATACATGTCTATTCACTTAATTTTCTGTGCCACTCATAATAAATTATTTTATGTGAATTGATACAAATCAGAGAGGCCTTCTGAAATCATTGTAATCATCACCTAAAAATTCTAAACAGGCTTTTGTTGTTTTTCATCTGAACCAGCTTATTCTGCTATGATTTTTAGTCTTATAAATGCTGGGATGGCAGAATAGTTGAGGTCATTCATGGAAGTAAGGGAGGGGAGTCTCATTTGAAATGAGATACTATAATAGATCTGGTAAACTTATCAGGCAGTTATTTACTTTCCAAAATCACTGTGATTACTTATTATAAGGTGTTTTGAATATAATGGAGTTATGAAGTGCTATGTTCTTACTTGTAATATTATTGAACGTTGTTTTTTTGAATAGATAGACTCTGTAAATTTGTTTCTTTAGAAAAAGATAGCCTTTGAAAATTGTTTGCAAAAAGCCCAAATATGCTGGTTTCTGAAATGATGCCTTTTTGTTTCAAACAGATAGTCTAGAGCTTTGAAAAATTACTTGAGACATAGATTTCTTGAAAAGAAAGAGCACTTAATCATGTATGTGGGGTTTGTGTGCATGTGTGCCTGTGTGGTTTTGCTTAATCCTACAAATTTAAAGGACCATTTTTACGAAGATTTCACTTGTGTACATGGCATGAGATAAAGACTGGGAGGAGTTATCCCACTGCCTTATCTAATATCAGCTTGTCTATACTTATCTCATACAAATGTGTTGAGGTCATCTTCCCCGGAATGGAAAGTGTGGCTGTCATTTTCTTGGTGCACAAAGTACAAATGTCAGAACTGATACAGTTATTAGGACAGTGTTTCTGTACTTTGTATATACATGATGGAGATTTGTGGTACAGCCTCATTCATGGCTGTTTAAGTAAATCTAAATGCAGGCTGTCCCTCCAAGTGGTGTCCCTGGTGTGTGCTCCCCACATCCCTGCAGGGGTGCTGGCAGGTGGGAGCACGGCATGGACCTGGAGGGGAGCTGGTGTGGCCACACAGGCCCTCGGCCGGCCTGCACTTGCCCCACAGGGGCGTGGTGGCATCCCGACATCCCCACCACCACCTACCCCTGCTCGGCCTCTGTGGGAAGCAGGGGGAAGCGACAGCCTCCCTGCACTTCCTCCATGTCACCAAGGCGGCCGCCTCGTCTGCTCCTGGAGAGGTCTCTCCTGGGGTCACAAAGTCTCTGCTTGTCACCGGTTGTTACCAGGCTGGGTGTTCCATTGCATTTTCCTCTGTTTCTCCTACAGTTAGGTTGTAGCTTCCACAGGAATTGAGATTTGTGGAAAATCAGCTCTGTGAATTTTGAATTTTTGGCGATTTTGGTTTGGATATTCTCTTATGTTTGAGTCATAAAGGAATATATTCCACACAAGCTAGGTGAGAAAGAGGTTATAGTTGTTTGTAACCTCAACAACTGTGTTGGTTTTTTTTTGTTTAGTGGTGTGCGTTTTTTTGGGGAGTGGTGGTTTCTTTTAAGGTTGGGGTTTTTTTTCTTTCCCGTTGGGGGTCTATTCTGCAATTTGCATCTGTAGATTTCATTCATCTTGAAATGCCAGCTGCCAGTTCCATTAAAAAGTAGAAAAAAATAGCTACAGCTTTTACAGGTGTCGATTCCAAATCAAAAATACCTATAAATGAGTCTTAATTTTGACAAGGGAAAGGTGACTATCTCCTGCTCCATCAAGATTAAGTCTTTGCTGTAAATGTTTCCCTATTTAAACCACTTATGCTTTTCAATGCACTTTTGTGGCTGGCTTCACTGCAGCAGTGTTACATTACACCCTGTCAGCAGATAAAATCAGATGCTTTCCTTGTGAAAGATGGCCAAGATGCAAGTGAAACCTTGATGAAAAAGTGATGTATTTTCTTCATTTGCAAGTACAAGTGGCTAATTTTTTTCCCCTTTTATTTCTTTCTTTTTCCCCTCCCCAAAAAGCTCTGGTTATATGATTAGATTTTTTTTGTAGAAAGATTCAAAGAAAAAGCTGGTTTTCTATTTCTTTGGACTTGGATTTTTGTTTTGAACAGCTTGAACAAATAAAACTTGTAAAGTCAAGTAACTTTAATAGCCTAAGCTCCCAGGGGGTGAAAGGGATAGTCCGCTAAATCTTCTGTTTCACTAAGAATAGGCTTAGTGTTCTGAACTGTCACTAATTACGTGATTGGGCTACTACTTTCCAATACTGCAAATAGAGGTAATTGCTGATACAGACATTTGCACTCACGAGACAGTTACCAGATGTGTGTGGAGACAGATGGAGCAGTACATGGAAAGGGCATGAGCCACGCTGGTGGACTCTGCTGAAATATTGTCCAGTTTTGTGCACACTAGAGCATGTGTAAGGAGTGAAGGGTGAATGGAGGTAGTGTAAATATCTTAGTTATGTGCACTGGGAACATTTTTAAGGGCAAGGGACAACAAGTAGCAACTGATTATTCCTGCTGCTCAAGAGGTTGTAGAAAATGGAAGGATGCCATGGATTTCCGGGTGCCAGAACCATACATCTTCCTGTGTGTGTCTCGTGAGACTAATGCTTTCTTCTTTTCAAAAATTCCTCACTGTTACCCCATTAGCCTCTGACAGCAAACTAGGACAACTTCTTGGGTGTTAACTTGGGTTCATGTTTTGTTTTAGTTCTTGTACAAAATATTTGAAAAGGGCAACACAAAAGTTGCTGCATTGACATGTTAAAATGCATCCACATAGTGAAGAGTCCCTTACAGCACTTAGTTTGGGGCAGAAGCAAAAAATTAGTTTAATAGGATCGAGGTTTCTTCCAAAGGAAAGGGTATTTGATATGTTGTAATCGTGAACTCTGACTTACTCTAGCTCCCATTACATTACTTATGTATATTTTGTTACCAGAAAGATTTGTTTCTTGCCCTGGTTTTTAGTTTACATCTCAAATTGTTTATATATTTGTTGCTGGTTACTCTGAGAGTTGCTGTTAGTCCTGCTGTTGCAGGCCAAAGTTCACAGGAGTTTCCCAGCTTTAATTATGGAGATTCTTACAGGCAGTTTGGTAACTTGCCCAATGTTTTTGGTGTTTTTCTTTATTCATTCTTAGCTGCTGACAGATACCCCAGCCCATTAAGAATTAATGTGGTTTAATTTCTTTAGCTTATTTTTTTTCAGGTTTTGCAGTTCAGTTCTGTGCAAGTTTTATGCCTGTCTTTATGCCAAATAAGTGCTGAATTTACCCAGGTTCTCTCTAAAATCTCATTCTTTATCAGAATGGATAATAAACACTTACCTACTTTTAGCTTGCCTTCAACCTGAGGCAAACAAAAACTTGTTATTCACTCAATGTGTTGAATTGTGAAACGTGTTTATTTACATAAGACTTCCTTATTCAGGAAGCCAGTCTCTGCTATTTAAGGGTATAAATGAACTTCTCCTGCTTGGCTGGTTACTGCAGGCAACCTTTTCCTGTAAATATTGAAAGCATGTTCTGCAGCAGATATGTCAGTGCAGCAATGTGTCAGAAGCTCAGATCTTGTGAAGCGATGAGGAGCTATTTCACTGATTTACCCTGACAGCTGTGAAGTTGTCTTGCTGATCCCAAAGTGTCTATATGAGAATTTGTGGAGTTTTATTAATGCAAGGGATGGGACAAGGGAGTTTATGGGAAGTGGACTTAGATATGAGTGCACATAGACCAAACATCTACTATTATTTTAATGCCTTTTATTAAATATTTGAAAAAAAGAAAAAGCATCAAAATAGTTGCTCTTCTCAAGTAACTTGTTAAATGCATCCATACAGTGAATAGCCCCTGCAGTGTTTCAGTTTGGACGATAGGGAAGAAGTTAGTTCAGTAAAACTTATAAAGGTTACTTTTAAAAGGAAGGGGTATTTGTGCATGAGTGTGTGTGGTAGTATTCCCTGCTTGCAGGGAATTCATTAGTCAATATGCAAATCAAATCAACTACCTGCAGATTTATGCTTACTGTTGCTAATAATCTAGCCATAAAGCCTTGTCTCAGGGATAGCTGCCTGGTAATATGTTATACTTTGTAGTTACTGAACTTTTACAAAGAGGAAATATGGGGCAGTAATATGGAGAGGGAAGTGGGTGCCAGTTAGCCAGAATCTCAATGATGCAGAGGGGCAGAGAGCTTACCTAGAGGGAATCTGCAGCAGGTGCTAAACATTTTTCTTGGTAAGTAGTTTTGACTGTTAGAGGAAATTTGATTAATTTGTTTATTTGTATTAACTACTAGAATTTGCTAAAAAGCTTTGCTCAAAAATGTGATACAAGATATTTTATAGTAGTACCCTAGAAAATGTTGTTCTTGGAACTCATTCTTAAACTGTATTTTTTTTTCTCCCCACATGGTAACCATGGAAATATATGCACTGCAGGAACAAAAGATGTTTGAATTTTCACAATTCTCACACAGTTTTCAGTTTTCTTTGTTGTCTTGTTAATATGTGTTATATTTCGCACAGGAAGGTGGTTTTTTACACTACAATTCCTGTGGTAGCTGTAACATTTTAGATTATTTGCTGGATGAAGTTCAGCAACAACTATAGAGGGTGGTACTGCACATCTGCAGCCTAATTCCTAATTGCTTACAAAGTACCTCACTGTATAATCATTGAGGATATTACATGTTAAGATTCTTCGCATAGATTTTTCCTGTATGAACAGATTCTTTAGGTCAGGAGTGTTATGTACTGCATTTGAAAATAATGGTATTAAACACATTATTCATTAATTTTAAATTTTGAGATAATAGAATTATTCAATACAATAATTGAAAACCAATAACTTAAAATTGGAATGATTTCTCAGAAGCCTTTTCAGCAGTCCAATGTGATGTATTCATGGTCTTGTCAAACAAGCACAAGCTAGTACCCTTTCAGAAAAGGAGCAGTTCTGTTGCCCATATTTCCCATTTCCACCACACTTCTCCCTTCCCTCACCTCGGGAGAAGCATTCATGGGAAGAAGAGAACAGAGAGCTGCTTGCCTGGTCATTCCCTGCCTTCTGTCCATTCCTTTTTAGTCTGGGCTTGTTCCCTGACCTGGCTTGGCAGTCAGATACAGGAATGCTTTTGCTCTTTCAAGGAAAGTCATTACAGAGAGGCAGGAGTGAGTGACTGTGGGAGGGCAGAACTGGAGTTGGGGTTTTTTCAGCCCATACTGAACACCAAACTGCAGCCTAACAAACCAAGCTGCTATTTCTTGGACTTTTAAGCCTCAAATCACATGGATTGTGGCAGGAGAGGAAGCAGATTTACGAATGTGTCATCTTCTTCAATGAATGCTTCAAGGACAGGAAGGAGAGAGATATGAGAGAGAGTCCTTTCGTTAAGCCAAAGCCTAGTTTTAACATATTCCAGAACTAACTGAATGCCAGTTCTAACTGGTCCATTTAAAGAATTGAAACAAAACCCCCAACTCTAATCAATCAACTAAAGGTTGCTAATAGCACTTTAATTTGAAAGGGAAACTTGAATAATAAAGAGGGGTGTCAGCCTGAAGGACCAAAATACCTGAAGGTAGGGTGGAACAGCTCTCAGCCACCAGGAGTCTGCAGGAGACTTTGTCATATTGTGTACATGGATGCCTAGATGAAGATATTCTGGTTGTCAGCATTGAGCAAGTCTTGCATATAATTATTACTTTAGGATTTGAATAATAGATCCTAGGTTGGATCATAAGTTTTGGTTGGCTGCTATGGGGCTTTTGGCATTTATTTTCTGTTGAGAGAGAAGTCACTTCTTAAACTATGTTTGTTTATAAGTTTTGATGAACATTGGGTCTGGGTTCTCTTTTAGATTCTCATCTGTATATTTTTTAGTGGAAAATTATTGAACTGGGACATATATGCATGTACAACCCCGCTGAACAGTGCTAGTACAAGATTTGATTGTGTTTGTGACTGAAAAACTTTGCTGCTTTGCATTGTACATTGGGGAGGTGTTAAACAAAATTTCAGGGATTTGTGTCCTAAGTGACTCATTCTTTGGGTGTGGTTCTGTCTCCCCAGAGTGGCCCCTGTTACATCATACTTTTTGGCATTAGCAGGGTTTAGCACCTCTGAAGCAGTACTTTGATATTTAAGAAAAGAACAAGGGAGAGAGACTGAGCATTGGATTTGGAAATGAAATTAATTATATTATCTGTAATAAAAATAGAAGGAAGTCAGTCTGACTGTGGCAGTTGTGTGCAGTAGAGTATCTACTGCTCAGAATTCAATAAAGATCAGTGTTATCTCTGATAGCTGAAAACCTGGCTCCTGTTCTGGTGTGCCTTAATCTGTCACATCTCTTGTGCAGGCTGTTGCTGTATAGCCAGCCAAGTAAAGAGGTGAACTGGGTTCTTTGCAGAGCTCTTAACTGTTTTGAATTTGCTTTTATAAAATTCACAAAATACTGTTCAGATCAAGACATCAAAATCATGGACAGGATTAAAATAAGATTTTGTCTGTGTTCCAAAATTGAGTTGTAATGGATAAGAGCAATTTGTTTTCTACAATTGCTGCACATTTTAAATTAACTCCTGAATGTGCCTGTACAAAGATCAGATTCTAATACCTTCTTCTGGTTTTAAGGCACTACAGCTGTAACTGGTCTTAATTTACTGTTTATCCTCTTTCTCTCCCTTTTTTTCTATGCCGTTCTCTTTTCTACTTCTTCCCTGTCCTTTCCAATATTCCATAGAAAGGCTTACAGTGTACAGTTAGATATTAGCACTTCCATTTTAATATCAACTTATATTCAGTTAATAATTCTTTCATGATCATGTATCTACTAGGAACTTTCAGGTTTTGTATTTCAGTTTCAGCAAATGGGCTCTTTCAGAACTGCTTCATATGCTGGGCTCTTGTTTTTGGGGAGTGTTGAGTTTTGGTTTTTTGGTTTGGTTTGGTTTTTTTAACTGAAGGAAGGTTCTTACCCATTTTGACTGGTAAGTTAGTTTGCTCTGCGTCGTCAGTTTTTATAATAATTGGTGTTTAAAGAGAAATATAAAGTCTAAACCTTTGCTCTCAAAGTCAAAACCTTGATAAATGAAATATTGAATTTATGCAGTTCATTTATCTAGCCTTAGCAGAAACAAGACAGACTCCTTGCTGGTCAGTTCTTCACGAGAGGGCCGGTGGCTGTGCTCACTGCAGTGTTCAGACAAGATGGACTTGCCCCTCAACCAGGCTTATGTCACCTGGGCTTTTTTCACCCACCATTTTCATATTGTGAGAAACAAAGTGTTTTGGTTTTGTTGACAGTTTGTTTCAATTATACCATTTTAGCTTGTGCTTTGAAGTGTTTTCCAGCTATTAAAATGTTAGCTGGTGCTCACACTGCTTCCTCTGAGTGTATAATAATATTTAATGCTTAGCTGTGTTCATTTTGAAACACTTGCTAGGTAGGAGAAACCTTACTTTGAGCCTTGTTATATTACTCCTGCTGATCAAAAGAGAAATTTTGAAAAATTAAGGTAACAGGTTAATGGTGTAAGAATGGGACTTAGAACTGGAATCAGAAGCTTCTCACTTGCTTCTGAAATATGGTACCATAACCACAGGATTCATTGAGGTATCTATATAAATCTTGATAAAGTTTAAGGCTATAAATACACTTTTTATAAAAATGAAATATACATATACATTTACCAGAATCTCTTTATACATATTCATTTTTCCATTAAATGATTTAATTAAATAGTCCATTTAACTCCAGACTTCAAATGCTTATATTACAGTTTTGGAACAAAATTTGAATTGTATTTTGATAAGGGCATTTTAAATACCAGACAGAGATTGGCATTTAGCACAGCAGATGGGGGTTTGTAGTGGTGCCCAGTGTTTAGTCTTAATCAGTTTAGTTCTTGCTTTCTTGCCGTGAATCCTAGCCAAATACTTTTTTTCCCCCCTTACAAAAAATAAAATCCTGGCTTGCTGGCTCTTGTGGGAGATGTGATTGAGAATAACAAATACTGTGCATGTGGGAGGTGGGAGAAAGGCAGAGTAACTCATGGTAACTCTCAGGATTGCTCCATCTGTGACCCCTTTCCCTCTGCTGTCATTGCAGTCCTGCAGCTGAGAGGTCCTCACGCTTTTGATTTTTTTCAGGATCTTTCTTCTGATTCACTTGGTCTTAAACTGTGTTTTAGGTCAAAGTACTCATTACAGTACTCATACCTTTAGTTAACTAGTTTTTATAAGCATGCTAACTTTCCATACAAAAGTTGATCAATAAAACAAGCAAACGTTGTAAAGTGTGTGAATGTACTAATAGAGAGCAATCTCCTCTTGTTTGGGGATGCGTTCAGGGGTGTTACTGTTCTGCATGTAGTAGAATTTTTTCATTTGTTTGGGTTTTTTTGGTTTGTTTGCTTGGTGTTTTTTTAATTCCTCCTATGCTGGCATTACCTAGGAACCTCTGGATCTTGGGTTCCTCTTCCCTTAGAACGCTGTTCCAGCAGACTTTCCTGCTTATCATCAAGTTGCCTTGGTTCCAAGCACAGCTCTCCCTAGGCCACCTGTAATATGCAGGGGAGTAGCTGAGGTCTTGTGTTGTAGAGGTTGTAGCACTGCTTCTGACCAAGGTGAACTGAAGCAGGCGGAAGTTGTAAATCTGCTTCAAGTCGTTCAGTTGTGGTCCTTGGCCATTACTCCATTTCTTCCCACCTTCTTCTGAATCTCACTAGATTTCCTGCTTTGGGTGTTTGCATTGTATAGAACCTGCCTCTCCTACCAACGCTTGCTCATGCTGGTCTCAAAGGGCTGGGTTTGTGCTGTGTGTTTGTGCTTGCCTAATCCCTGGACAGCTGGTGCATCCTCTCTGGTTCCAACTGGTGCCCTTCCGCCATGTTCAGTTGTTTCTGCTGTGCTCCTCGTTGTGCTGGTGCTGCTACCTGTGCTTTGCTGTCTCCTTCCAGCGCCTTCCTTTCTTGAGCAACAGCTCTTCCTGCTTTGGTTTCAGCCTCCTACACTCCAACTTCTACTATACCAGTAAACCCAGTCTGAGTAGGGTCTGGTGCAGGTCTGTGCATACGCTTCTTGCCCCATACACTCCTTCACTCAGCCATGGACAAGTGATCCTTGCTCTTCGGTGCTGATGGGAACCTGTATGTCCACATCTCTTTCCTTAGTTCTGTTTTTTTGACAGTCTTACAAAATTAAATCATACTCATATGGTGTCCATACCAGATCCCTGTGTACATTCCACTTTGCATACAGTAACTTCAGCTGTGCAGTTTAGACTTCTCAGGTTGCTGTTATTGGGTAATAGGACTGAAATCTGATTGAGATTTTTTTTTTTGGAGACTGCTTGCCACTTCTGTGCTATCTACCACATGCCATGCAATTCACACATGCTGTCTTCTGGAACAAAGTGCTAAGTAGTGGGAAGATCACCTGATTACAGGTTTTATTGTGATCCAGCATGCTGTGATGAAGATAGATACACTATTGTTAGCAACAGTTCCGTGGATGTGTATGTCTTGGAATAGATTAATTATTAAAGATGCCAACTTGATCTCCTGAAGTTTTCTGAGCTGTGCTTATTTCTGTGATGCATCATCTTTTTTTCATACTGATTTTAGCTGCCTTTGGTGATTTTTTTCTTTCTTTGCTCAAACATTCTGTGATTTAGCATGAGTCATTCTGTCTGTGTGGGAAAGGGCTGGTTTATTATAGGGTCTGTTCTTGAGTGGGGAGGGGAAGGGTGGAATGTATTTGTGTTTTCTATGTGTTTGTTGTGGAAATGCATAAAACTTTTTTTTCTTCTTCTCTTTCTTTCCTCTCTTCATCATCTCATCTGTGTGGGTGAATGTTCCTGCAAACCCTTGGGGAACCTATAGAGACGTTTGGTATGCTCATTCCTTCATTAGTGCCCAAAGTCACAGATGCTAGGTACAGTTTAGACTAGAAAAGCAAACAAGAGCCACGTTGCCACAATGTGAAGTGGCTAAAAATGTGCACTTGAAGAAAACCTCTAAGTCATCATCTAATACAACTATTTGTTTGCATCATCACAGTAGTACCAATGGCCACTGCTACCCAGTTGGCGTAAATTTTGATTCTGCACTTGAAAAGTAGAAATTAAAAATGTGTTCTCCTGTTGCAAGAGCTGCTGTTTTGTGCTTGGGAGATAATTTTCAAAAGTTCAGATTCCAAGCCGTGTTTTGAGAAATGACTGAAGTGCATGTGCTTAAATTGCCTAAGTTCTGTTTGAAGCACCTGCGAAATTGTGTTGAGGTGTAGGAGCCCAGGTGACCTCTGAAAGTGAGAACCAGGCACAATTTGATCTACTCTCTCATTAGGAAGGAAGTGTGATTTTAATAAAACACAGCACAAAACAAGTTTAAAAGACAGTGATTTTCAGATAAATTATTACCATTGGGTAGCTTTATTTTGAAAAAATATGGTCAATGCTGCTTTCTAAGAAAAGAGAGCCAAAGTAAAGTAGAACAAGGTAGGAGTTTTGTTGCAGGAGAGCTTGTGGCTTGGTGGTATTCTAGAAATGAGAGATTTTTCTCATGAATCCACAGTTTGAATACTTCCAGCTGGATCACATTTAGTTCATTAACAGCATTCTTTATTCCATAAGTAGAACAGAGACAAAAATGACTGTAAATGTCATTGTATATTTTGATAAATACTGAATAGTCATACTTCAGTGTGAAATAGGTGGAAACTTAAAATATTTATTTATATGAATGGAGGTGGCACAAGGGATATTTAAGACGTACTGTAATAACATGAAAAAACAGCACCAATTACTTCATGTTTTGGTTGTGCTATATAGTATTAATGTTCACTTCTAAGCTACAGCCACTTAAGTTTGAAGGCTCAGCTTTTTGGTAATTTTAATGATTTTCCTAGGCTTTTTCTTGTCATTAAGAGAAAATATTTGTGCTACTTTGACATAAATTGATGTTTGAAAAGCTATATCGGTATTCCTCACTTGATCAAGTCATCTCTGTTCTCCTAATGGAAGAAAGATCATCAAACATGAATTTGGACTTTGCTAGTTTCCCTTTTTTGTGTTGAAAATTATTTTATGCCACAGGAAATTCTGTCCACTCTTCAAATGAGGATAATTAAAAGTCATTACATGAATAACCTCTATAACTTAAAAACAAAGGAAATATTTTCTACACACAGGATAAATATGTTAGCCTTTTTTTCCGATTAGCCACTAAAATATTTTTAACTCTCTATTAGTTTTAGTACAATTTTAAAATAGTTTCTTTGATATAAACTATTTTTATTACTCTACTTAACCATAAGTTTAGAATACTGAATATGTTCCTCCTCTGTGATACTGCTTGTTTCTCTTAAAATAAATACTGAGTGGATATCATGCTTTAAGTACTTTTCTACTGTTGAGGTCTGCCAGAAATTTTGACAACTTTTCTGAAATTTCCGTTTTATTTACTGCTCCATCAGAGCCAGTGGTAGTGGGGGCCATAAACCTCCTTTGAGTGTTTTGTGATAATCAAGTCCCATAGCACACCCAAGAGGGGGGGAAAAAAAGGAGAAAAAAAAATTCACAACCAGCCTTCTCCAGGGCTGCTGTTGTTTTTACTGCTCCTGGAAATGTACCAGTACAAGAAGAAAATTTTTGAAGTTTTCTTTGTCAACATTAGTGTTCACTGAAAAGTACAAAGAAATTGTGATTCATCAGGTGATTTATTTACAACCTGTTATAAACCTAATTTTTTGACTGTCAGAATGTAAAATACAATTGCCTAAACACAGGTTTCTAGATATTGACCAGAATAATCCTGGCATATTGCTGTGTATTTTTAGCAATTGCTTGTGGCAGAATGTCACAGTACAGAAAAACCACTGTTATTAATGCTGTATTATGTGAAATGATTCAGAGAACACAAAACCAGTATGATATTTTCTTGATTCTGTGACTCTTTCAGAACCACAGCAATGTCTGAAACACCTCCCATTAATGACTGTGCATGAAGTAATCTGCATTGATCTGGCTGAGCATTGATGTTCAAAAAAAAGAGAACAACTGAGAGATGATCTGAACAAAATATGTTGGTGCACATTTTAAACAGTCATCCCGAAATTTTGCCCTTATACTTTCCTTCAGTTTCAATGGAAAATCAATATTAAAACTGCATATTCTCTGACTGTGGGCATGCCTAATATGCAGTGTTGTTGTAGCCCTATGCTTTTGTCTTTGCTTGCAGTAATGCTGTCCATTTGGTCCTTGAGCTTGCAAACAGCCTTTAAATAAAGGTGATGAGGGGAAAAAGCAATGAGATTGACATTACACTCAAGCAGCTGAAAGAAAATGCAATATTTATTTAAAGAGATAAGAAGTCAATCTTTGTGGAATGACGATAAATGTCAGGTGTTTGGTTTTTTCCCAGTTGAATTAAGAATGTCTAACATCACCTTAAAGCCTGCTTGCCTATAGAGTATTGTAAGCTATTAGAGCTGGTAAAGTTTAAGTAATTTGTGTAGAATGATGTAGTTGCTCCAGAAAGCTTAGATATCACCTGGAGATATGGTAGAAGTTCTAGAGACATCGATGCTTGCTTTCATCCATGGTGAAAATAGCATATTATTAATTGAAGAAAGAAGTTGATAATGAAGTTTATGTATTTTGTTAACGAAGCATCTCCATTGCACCCATGATGAATTATATTAATTAAAATATACTTTTCTTGTGTGTTTTCAGTGAAAGAGTTCCTAGCCAAAGCCAAAGAAGACTTTTTAAGAAAATGGGAAAGCCCCCCTCAGGTATCACTCATTTAAGCATTCAATAATTTTCTATATTACATTTTTTGGATAATGTTATTAGTGTGCTGTCAGTCTGTAATGAACAGTGCAGAAAACAGAGATCATTTTAGTGTAATTTGCAAACGAGTTTCAGGGTTTTTTAATGCCAGCTTTATCACTCTTCATGGAAGTTCATCAACAAAGATTCTCAGGTCTTCTCCAGATCTGAGCTGATGAAATGCTCCCACTGAACAACGATTTCTCCTGCGGGAACGATGTTCACAATCAACATGACAAGACTCAAAATCTATTGGCATGTTTTTGGTTGGTTTTATTTAATAACCAGAAGCATTGACACATCTGTAATTTACTACGTTAATAATTTCCCCCATGATAGTAAGTGGATTTAAGGGTGTTAAGACTACTATATAGGGCTGGGGAGCAGGTTAATGAGCTTGTTAGAGAGAAATCTTGTAACATTAGGGATTTTGGGGAAGGATCATTCTTGTTCTAAAGCAACATTTGAGATGCTATGGCAATGAATATCTGAGAAAATGTACTCAGGGATATGCTCTCCAGACAACTCACATGTAGAACTGTCTCTGGAGCTTGCGGTTTTTTGCGTGTTCTAACATTGTTGATCATGAAGCATGAGGGGGTTGTTTATCTGCATGTTATATTCATGATGTGTTTACTGCCAGATGTTCCTTACTAAGCATGTATGGACAGCTGTATGGACAAATTACAGAAATATTGATATAATTCAGTTAAGCCTTTTTCTGTTTTAATGAGTGCAATGTAAAATCTCGTATTAAAATGTGACCGGTATCAATTATAAGAGTATAGTTGTCTTTGATAAATGTAATATTAATCAACTTTTTTCGTAATTGAACTAATACAGTTAAAATTGTCTCTGGGTATTAGTTTGTAAATAACATGATTATGTCCTTCTACACATAGAATACTGCTGGCCTAGATGATTTTGAGAGGCAAAAAACCCTTGGAACAGGATCATTTGGGAGAGTAATGATGGTGAAACATAAATCCACAGAACAGTATTATGCTATGAAGATACTGGACAAACAGAAGGTTGGTGTAATTTATAGTGAGTTTTGTGCTACAAAAGGGTTTGATGTAGACGAAGATCTGGTAGCTGTGGCTGAACGGAGTTGCGCGTGCTGTGCTTTTTCTTGTCACACTTGGACACACCAGGGATAATTTAAATGCTTTATTTTCTCATTTAGCCAGTAGGTTCAGTTGTTGGGATTGTGTAGAGTTTGTACAGTGGCCAGTAACATTAACAACAGGCTAAAGAGGCTCTACGTAGTGTCCAAGGCATTAATAAAATGTTTTTGGGTAAATTCTTTGCTTAGATTTTGTAAGGTAGCCTGTATGTACTTTGACAAAAGCAAAATGCAGTGCTATAGTTCAAATAAACAAATAAACTTTTGCAGGGTAGCTCAAAAGTCTGGAAGATCAGAAATTCTCGAAATTTTCATTTGTGAACCTTAACTGACATTGAAATTGTCTGCACAAATAATTTCTTTTCCATTCTTGATCCTATGAGGTATTACTTTCTGCATGTTTAATTATGTAATAATCCTGTTGCATCTATAGTAACCTTGTAGATAGGAGTCTCAGAACAGCAGTCACATAATGGACATTTTCTGTGTTGAAAACTCCAGTGCTGTGACCTGAACCTGTATTGCTGCTCCAGCCTGATTTATTTTTTTAGCAGTTTATTACTCTAGATTAAGTAAGCAATATCAGTTGATAAAGTTTAAATTTTAAATAGTACAGAATTCCAGAATGCAAAGAAGTATTTTAACAGAATTTATCAATACAAGTAGTTTTTAATGGTTTTGACAAGTTTTTCAAAAGTACATTATTTAGATTGGTAGATTCAAAGGTCTTCAATGTAAGAACTGTTCTTTGTAAGACACTATACATAACTTTGCTGCTGAATAACAAAGATCTCATTAAGACAATATTAATCTGGCAAAGAGAACTTAATAATCAGCAACTAACAAAGTCAGCGTTGCCTCAATGTGGACTTTTGCACTTGGGCATTATTACATTTCTGAGTAATTTTACATAATGGAACTGTGGCAGTGACATAGTCAAACTGTTTTGCCTGAGTTGCAGTTCCATTATTCTTTACATGTGATTGGGGTCCTGGACTTTGAATAATGGGTTATTTAATGAAGGACTGCTTTATAATGGTCAAACAGAAGCTAAAGTAAACTTACCTTTTAGTGCCAAATCTGACATGATGGGTTTTTTACTCGGAAAGGCTCAACTTTTTGCAACTCAAGCATTCTCCTACTCTAATTTGTATTTTAAGAAAAATCCAATTAAGTTAAAATGACATTCCAACATAGGAGACAGCCCAGCCATGTCCACCCATGTGGAAATGTACCTCAGCATTACCTACCTCAGTATGGCTGGTGGCATCCTGCAGGCTGAGCTACTGTAGCATCCCAGTGCTGCATAAAGAGCCCACCACCAAATTTCAGATTTTCAGCTGTTTTTTTCTTTGAACCCTTTTTCATGAATAGCTGAGTTGTCATCACTGGAACAGTTTAGGAAATAACATCTTACTTCAGAAAGCTGCCATAAAAATACTCAAAGCTTAAAAAAAAAATTAAATTCATTACTACCTCTCAAAATTGGGAAGTTATCTGGAAAAAGCAAAAAGTGACATTTTTAACAATTGCAGCTGACTTGCAGTAGATGATTCACGGGATTGTGAAGATGTTTGCATCCAGACATCAGTCTTCTGTTCATAAATTAGATGGTTCTGTCTACAATAAGAAGTCTTGATGTGTTTCTTTATGTGAGAGCTGCTTTTTCCACTTAACTTAGCATAATTATTTATTTATGTATTCTATTAGAAATGTATTAGTAGCTTTCATAAATTGTTACAAAAAATAGGAGATAGTTTGGTGAGAATATGTTTGTATTTCTTTGTTTATTACAGAAAACATACAGATGTCTGAAATTAGACAATGGACAGGCTGCCTATAATTTTTCATTTCCATTTTTCTTGAAAAAAGGGAAAGCATCCAGTATATGTCTTTGTTATCCAATCTCATGCTTGATTCATAGAACACGAAAAAAAATGTAAGAGATGTTGATGCAGCCAGTAGTTTTCTACGTAGGGATGTTATTCCTTTGTCTGCCTTGAGTTAGGAAGGCTGTAACATGTCACTGCTTGGCTAGTTTAATTATGTAATTGTTTTTGGAAAGAAAAAACTGTGCACAAGAGCTTGGGCACAAACAAGCTGTTGGAGACGCTGCCATGACCAAACACTATTTGGTATATGGGAAGCTGACACTGGCCATGCCCTGAGCCTGGGCTTAAATGTGAACAAAGCTGTGTCTGAGGCCCCAGTTGGGCATTCTGAAGTGTTGAACAGCAGCTTCAGCCTGGGGTGTTGCTGCCATCCCCCTCCAGCACCTCACTGGGAGGAGGTGCAGGAACAGGGGTGAAATCTTGTCTGGCATTGCAGCTGAACACCTCACAGACAAGAGCCTTGGCTTTCTTGCTTGGATGGACAAGATCATTCTGGTACTGTAGCTTTTTAGGGATGAAGGCGACGCTTCTCACAAATTAGTTAATTTGAGCAAAACTTTATTTTACCCTAAAGATCTGAGACTCAAAAGAGATTTAATGTTTTTAAATCATTATTTCTCTTGTATGACATTTATTTCAAAACAGTAGTGAGTTTTTTATAGGTACTACCTTTTGCATCTAGAAGTCAAACACAGTTTCAGTCAGGATTGGAATTTCTTGATTATCTCTTATTTATAGCAGTTAGATTTGATTTCCAAACATGAAAACAGACTTGTTTTGATCAGTCTTGTACATTTTCTTCTTGTTTCCTATGGAGCAAGGAAAAAATCCCTTACTTTGAAATCATACCATTCTCAAATTGAGTTATAGATAAATTGTGCAATAGGGATTAAGTAAAATGGATATAATTCATTCTGTAATGTTGGGATTTAACACAAGGAAACCAATTATTAATTGCTGAGAAAGAACAATGATCAGAAATCTGCCACTTGCTGCGTTGTTAGCCTTAACATTTTAGTGGATTACAATAAGTATCTTGTTTATAAAAATGGAGAATTTGAATTTGTATTCTCCTTAGTTTTGTCACTAATGTGTAAGCTGTATAACAACCCTGTTTCCTCCTGTTCACAGGTAACAAAATTCATAATTAAAAGTGTCCTACACAGTTTCCTGCCTTTCTTAGCAATGGGTCCAAAGATCAAATGGATTTTATTAAAATCCTGAGGAAGTATGTCCATAAAAAACATAATCAATTCTTACGAAATGCAGAGAGGTTTTCCTTACTGACTCTTATACTCAGCAAGTAGGAAGAAACACTATTTGTAGAGTTGTCTGCCAACCATATTGCGCAAGTGTTACTCTTCAAAATGTTGTTAGAATTTCTAATCCTTTCTTGGTTCTCTTATTGTACTAGTAATCCATAAGGTTTTGCATTATCTGTAAAGTTGCAAACTTGCTTTCAATTAATTTTTTAACACTAAAAAAATTATCAACAACTATAAAATATCACACTTAAGATGAAGATTGTTTTTTCTCTCCTAGGTCGTCAAACTGAAGCAGATAGAACACACACTGAACGAGAAGAGAATATTACAAGCGGTGAACTTTCCTTTCCTTGTTAAACTGGAGTATTCTTTTAAGGTAGTCATTATTTTCAAAGTAGTTGTTGGGTTTCAGGGAAGTGCATGCTTGCACTTAAAATAGTAAAATATATAACTTTTACAGTACAAGAGTTCAAGTATTTTTGTTTTCAAAGATGCTTCATTTGGCACTGTTGCCAGGGCTTGAGTAGGACTGGAGTGCACTCATGTACACTTCATATACCCCTTCATTCATCAGGTAATGATTGAAAGGATATCTCCAAATAAAAAAATTAATATTAAATTAAGTTAAACTCTTCAGGGTTTTCTCTTCTTTTGGAGGGCAACTGAATTTTGTACAGCAAGGGAGCTTTTAGGTATCATTTCATCTTTGAGAGATACCAAAGCATGTCTTCTGTACCGATACATAGAATGGTAAATTTGTAGTTTTTCTGCGGATTTTTTTGCTTGAGATTTATACCTGAGGCATGTCTTAATGACAGTTTTAACCATGAAGGAAAGAGCTTTGAGCTTGACTTCTAATTTCATGTCAGTACGTACCAGTTAGCCTGTAAAGAAACTGAGTAGTTTTCTAGTTTATAGAGTGATATGTCCTTCTTTTTTTCTTCTTTTTTTTTTTTTAAACAAAATTTTAAATGAGCAGACATGTTCTACCTTAATCTTTCGAGTTTTGAGGTTTGGGGTAGGGGCTGTGGAGACAAGAATACCTCAGGCTGCCAGTTATAAACATGTAAGAGTTCAAGGTCTTGCCTTGCAGTAGGCATCTTACTCTCTTCCTTCAGGTCTCTTACACACCTTTCTGTGTCTGGGCCTCACTAATTATCTTTACTCAGATTTGCTTTAAAATAGATTTCTTGAGATATATGATGTTTCTTTTGCAGTTTTTCAAGAATTTCTACCCATGTTGCAATATCATTGGATGGCTGCAATTTTTCATTTTCATTCATTAATAAAATGTACTCCACATGGGCGTTGTAGAGACTATAGCATGCCTAATGTGTATTTGTGTGTGTTTACTTGTTTCCTTCATTTCCCTAGGACAATTCTAATTTATACATGGTAATGGAGTATGTTCCTGGTGGAGAAATGTTTTCACATCTAAGAAGAATCGGAAGGTTCAGGTAAGAGTATTAATGACATTATTCCTTTAAAAAGGCTTAATTTGCTGATTTGGGAAGAGGGTTTTATAAAATTTGTTAGCATTGAAGAAAAAATTCTAAAGGGTTAAGTGCATTTAATTTACCTCTTGTTCAGTGGACTTAAATTAGGCAGTGAAGAACTCCTAATTATTTTTCAGTTAGTTAATAGAGGCATTTGTAATCTATGCATGATAAAATCTTGGAATTCCTTTGCATATTGTGACTGAAACTCATTATATTTTCCAAAAGTAAAATTTGAAGTCAAAGCTCTGCATTGTGGGATATGTTCATCTTGATTTGCATGTGTATTTTAGCTGCAAGACTTAAACTTAGGAAATGCATGTATCAATTCTGAAAATGTTTACTTTTGCTTTTTCTTGTTACACAGTAAAAGAACCAGTTAAAAGATACTTAATTTGTCTATCTCTGACAGTTAGGTGGTGGTTTCAGTACCTTAGCATAGCTTTGGGGTACTTAATAGTCTTTTAATTTTTCACAGTGAACCACATGCACGGTTTTATGCAGCTCAGATAGTGCTAACATTTGAGTACCTCCATTCATTAGACCTCATCTACAGAGATCTAAAGCCTGAAAATCTTTTAATTGATCAGCAAGGATACATCCAGGTACGATATCTTCATATATTTGGGGAGTGAAGTTTTGTCCTGCAGTGTAGATCTAGGTAATTCAAGAAAATGTGTTTAGAATAAATGGTCTGAAGCTGTTTGGCATGTTAACATGTTTGTGTGAAGCATTCAAATGCCCTACTGCCTAGTAATGGTTAAATCCATTGGGCTGTACTTCCTCTGACTAAAATTAAGTATGCACAGTAAAGCTGTCTGCAGTTGAGCCAGTTGTCAAGATTTCCCTTGGGGTCTGTGGTGAGAAGTAGGTGATTACATGGCTCTGTTCATCTGACCTATTTTATACGTCTGCCCTAGAACAAGATGAAAGGTGCCCTAAAATGTCTGTTTCGCTGCATTGTCTGTATAAGTAGTTTAGGAAAACCAGCTTAGATATTAACCCTGACACTGCAGTACTTAAGGTCCATCAGATGAACCCCACCCTTGGAGAGTCCTGGCCTTCCCAGCACATCTGGAGTGTGAGCTGAGTTGAGGTCAGATCAGCACTCCAGTGACAGCTCAAATGACAGCTTTGGTTTTACAACAGCCTCTCATGGCACCTCCTCATCTTCCTCTTATCTCTTATGTTTTTAACTAAAAGGCAAATGGGAAGGGAGGGTGCAGCAACAAGCACTCTACAATGCAGTGCAGTCCTTAAACCATGGAAGGAAGTCCTGCAGTCCTTAAACCATGTCTTCTTTTCTCATTGTGTCACCTTTTGCCACAGCAGAATCTAAACAAGAAAATGCATAGTAAAAATATTTGAGAGAACTTGAAAGGATTTATGTCTTATGTTGTTCGTAACTGTAAAATAATTTTGCATGAAGTGTAAGATAACACTGTAGGGAGAAGATCAATGCAAATTTCTTTAATGTGGCTGGGGAGCACCATTAATGTAAAGCTATAACTGGCCTATTCCAGAACTGGCAACTCTCTGTATGCAACAGTATGTTTTTGTGAAAAGTGGCAGAGGGAGATTTGTGTTCATATGTTGATGTTGCAGCTCCAACTTCATTTTCTTTTTGCATTTTAAAGCCATTACTGTTTGTCCCATGTCTGCAGTGTATTCTTCTTACATAGACTGATGTGCATTCCCAAACACAGAAGTGATTCTTTGCTGGCTGAAGCAGGTCTCTCTAGTCAGCACGTCACCCACTCCATTCAGTTCCAGCTGTTGATGCTGTTGTTTCTACCAAAAATTAAGAAAAACCACCTTGATAGTTTGGAGTTTGGCTTCTTTAGTTGTGACAGTAATGTACAGCGACATCAGCATGGGTTATTGTATAATTAGCAGCAATTCTCATTGTGGTACAGTATGTTTTCTCATGGAATGGGTTGAAATTGAAACCAAGAAGGCGGAAAAAGAAAAAATCGATCCCCAAACTTGCATAGACTTGGTAGCTTAAAACTGATCCCAGAATTTCACATGTAAATTATCTGGGTTCTGTATGTATTCCACAACACAGTCCAGGAAAAATCAGAGAGTATGGAATTGCATACAGAGTTCTGAAAACTTAATGTAGAAAACATGACAAGTGAAATGAAGAATTTATAATGTCCAAGTACTCGGCATTTGTAAATACAATTATTGCTACATTTTCCCCCCAGGCCTCAAATAAACAAACTTGACTCTAGTGATGCTTTCAAAGATTCTCAGAATGAGAAGTTACTGGAAGACCTCTTTTATGTTGTCTTATTCCCACACTAATTTTATAGATGACCTTTATACACTTATGCAATAAAATTCTAAATTTGCAAGACTGGGGGATATATTGAACCCTTTTTGTGATTCATTTATTTGTTAACTAAAGGAAAAGATAAATATCTTGTTTATGTTCTTCAAATTTTCAGCATTGCAAACAGTCTGATATTAAAAGTATAATAAAAATTAATAATGTAATTGCAGTACATGTGGAAGATTAGTAAGCCATAGTTCCCACTGATCTTTAAATTATAAATAGAAGCTGGTGTCAGGGTGATAATACATATTTTGTGTTCTTTGTTAATTTTATCATGAGACCTTCTATTTATCTGAATTAGAACTAGCAGGAGGACTGACTAATAAAGGTACATCTGACTATATGATACTATGTGATTTGAGAAATAAATTTTTCTCCTGTAAAAAGTGGCTTTCCAAAATATTTCAAAAGTACTAAATTTTAAATTTCTTTGTACCAATGCACTTACAGTCAATTTATTTCTTCTAATGACAGGTCACGGACTTTGGCTTTGCAAAAAGAGTAAAAGGCAGAACTTGGACGTTATGTGGGACTCCAGAATATCTGGCACCTGAAATAATTCTCAGCAAGGTACTTTGTCTTGTTACTCAGCCATGCATTTGATGTAGTTAAAACTTCTCACCCAATTATTGAGCTCTAAGGGATAAACAAATGCAGATACTTGCAAAAATCAAATCTTGACTAGTCAATTCTTTACAAATTGCACAAAATGAAGTCATTGTATTGTAAATGCTCTTTTAGTATGCCAAAACTTATTCCAAATAAGGAATTTTCACATAAGTGTACAGAACTTTCTACATATGCTTGCCACATAACTTGTGAGGTGAAGAGATTTAAAGAATCTCTAATTAGTTTATTTAACTAACATTCCTTATTGGAATAACAGATCTCAATGATTACATTCTGAAGTGTTAGCACACTAGAACAAGAACTCCAGAGGTAACAAGAACTGCATATGGGATGAATCAGTAGTCATTACATAACTAGTTGCAGAATTTCAGGTTTAAGGCAGTTGACATCAAATCAAACATGACAATCCACTGGTTTTACACCTAAAGGACGTGCAGTCTAAGCTGACTTGCACTAAGGCTTCCAACACAGAAGAAGTATTATTCATCCTATAGCTGTTTAACTGTAGCACTGTATGTTTTGCAAATGGAAAATATAGAACTGCTTATGCTATAAAACAATCATAATGCATAACGTTAACATAAATGCATTTAATGTGTGGTTTAATTAAATACCTTTTGCAAATCATCGAAAGTGAACAAAAAATACTTCTATTTGGGGAAAAAATGTTTGTTATTTGCATGGGTTTTTTCCCCTGTGCAGCTAAAACAGCAGAAGAAATTGCAGTGCATCTACTACAAAGTCTTCATAATAGATTTTTCCTGAAAGACTGAGTCTGAGCCCTGAGCTTTGTAAAAGATCTCAGAAAACATATATGAAATGGATGGGTTTGGTGGTTTCTTTGTCTTTTATAACATTGAATAGGACCTACTAATGATTTAAGGTTCAGGCTTTTAAGATCAGATCATAATTCACTATAACAGCTAATTAACTAAACTTTTAAGCTCCTGTAGCTAGTTACCTACATATGAAAGTGAATGTTCCAAAACGCAGATGATCAAGCAAAAAGGTGACAGTGTACAATATAGAAAGTGTTGTTATATATATGCTATTATAATTAAATTTCCCCAAGCTTTGAAGAATTATTCTGTAACAAGATTGTTTTGGTTTCGAATAAATAAATAAGTTGTGCCCATTTCTGTCACCTAGGGAGTCTTGTCACAGGAGTGTAAAGAAATCACTAACACTCATGACAGCAATGTGTGCAAACTGCTTCACTTCCATCATGTTCCACTGTCATTTCTGTATTAGGTTTTAGGCATATTGCTTTTGGAATCTGTGGGTGCTAATTTGGTTGGAGTTAGGTTGTAAGTTCTACATTAAACGAACAATACTGTATTTGCTTTCTTTGTATTCAATAAATATATTGATACATACTGAAAACCTTAACCTGTGTTAGAAACAGTACTAACAATGGCATGTTTCATTTTATTCAGGGTTACAACAAGGCAGTGGATTGGTGGGCATTAGGAGTGTTAATCTATGAAATGGCAGCTGGATATCCCCCATTCTTTGCAGATCAGCCCATTCAAATTTACGAGAAGATTGTGTCTGGCAAGGTGAGTTAAGACTCTGGGTGTTTTCACAAATACAGTTGTTTTGTAGAACCTGTTTTTTGGTGGAGAAGATGCAGAATTTACTGGCCACTAGACAGTGAGCAATTTGAAAAGGACATAGAAGTTTGTAATGTACATTTCATAAGTACAGACATTGTTACATGAAAATCAAAGTTATAAAAATCTGTTCCCTGCCTTCAAATTTAAAATGCAAGTTACTAAATTTACAGACATTTTGGTATTATATCCTTTTATGCTTGGAGTAAAGTGATCCAATGACTATTAACAACTACTTAGCTGTGTGCTTAATTTGCCTAGCTATTTTCTAGAATTTTTTTTTGTGATTTTTGAGAAGCCCTGAAGGGTTTCTATCATTCCTAGTAGGTCTCTTTACTTCCACAGTCTTATAGCTCAAGACGTGTCTAATGTTCTGTTTGGCTTTAGTTGTTATATAAAATTTTTGAAAAGTTTCCCTTTTATTTTTCATTAATATCTCTTAATAAAATATAAGGTATTTTATTAATATATCTTATCTCTTATCCGATATTTCATTAATATCGGGCACTAATATTTTAGTGCCTGATAGCACTAAAATGTAGTCATTCTGTTGTTTCTCCTGCCAGCCAGTGTTGTTTCTTTGTGCTCATTTGATTTGTTACAGTTGTTCTCTTCCTTGTCCCCACACAGACACAGGCTGTGCTGCATCTCAGGTGCCTCTGTAATTCTAATCAAGGGCAGTACCTCAGTAGGCCTGTGGTGCACTGCACTGAGGCTGATTCTTATTTAAATAAATAAGGTGATTGGTGGTTGCTCTTTGAAAGATTTTAATGCTGCAAACCTTCAGATGTGTCCATGAATATATGGGAATTCATTTACAAAGACGTATTTTTAAAGAAATCTTTTTCTTCTAAACTAAAACCAAAATGTTGGACATTTTTTGTAGTTTTGTCTAATTGGCTTGACATCTATACTGTTGGTCATCTAATTTTTTTACTGAATCCATGGATGGACAACTGCAGAAACAGCACTGGACATCAACTCTGGAAACTCTAATTCAGTGCTCAGCTAGAAGTGCTTCATAACCTGGGATCTTTCATTTATTCTACCTCATTTACTTAGTTCTCTACTTAAAAATTTGAGTTAATATTTCCTTACTTCTCAGTGGTCTAGGTATTATAGTCATGAAAACCAGTGAATTTCTCATAATCTACAATAGAACCATATTGGTAGGTAAAATGAAGCAGGGTTCTTGATAATTGGACTTCTTGATTTCTCAAAATGTTTTTATGTTAAGTAATTCCATGATCTGTATTTACATCATAACTAATCAGCCAAATATCAGGAGTGTCAAACACTGAGACTGTGAGGATGACAAATACAGCTTTCTGCCTGTTCTTTTCCCCTTCCTTCTCTCTGCCATCTCAAATGGTGTCAGTAGATCATTTGTTAGTAAAACACTTTGTAATTACATCCCACGAATCATCTTCAAATATCCTTTAGCCAGGTTTGAATGAATTACAAGTCACTAGTGTGCTGTCTTCAAATACTGCTGTTATGTAAGACTTTTGATATTGCTGCATTTAGTTATCAGAAACAGATTGCAATACAGCATAAAGTTCCAGATTGACTTTTCATATATGATTGCTGAATGCACAGTTATTTCAGAGCATATCTATATATTTATATGCTGTGTATAATGCTATATACTCTGTGTGTGTGTATATATATAACATAATCTAAAAATTTATACCTAGAAAATAGCTGAGAATGTTTTGAGATGATGTGTTGGTGAGACACCAAATTAAACTTAGCTTTTAGATCACTGTTACATTAAATTAATATTTTGCTCACTAGAAACTTCCAGTTCAAGAAATGGTAGATGAGCATTGTAATGCTATTGATAAAGGCTTTGTAAAATAGAAATACATGTGCAACAATAATCATCTCTCTCTTTATGCATTTCTACTTGATTGGGTTTTAGAAGAAAGATAGAAAATTGCCCCACTGTTTCCTTTGGTGGGAAGTTGTATTTCCCCTTCACAGGGGAAATAATCAAATTTGTATCGTGTTTTTTAATATTGTGGGTGTATAATTTTAGGTGAGGTTCCCATCACACTTCAGTTCAGACCTAAAGGATCTTCTAAGAAATTTACTCCAGGTAGATTTGACCAAACGATATGGAAATCTCAAGAATGGTGTAAATGACATAAAGAATCACAAGTGGTTTGCAACTACAGATTGGATTGCCATTTATCAGAGAAAGGTAAGACCCTTCCTGATCAAAACTACCACAGCTCTTTAAAGGGTTGAAGTAAAATTTCTACTTACTGTGTTTATTTTTTATTTCCTAGATTTGTGATTTTAAATTGAGAAAGGGTGAAGGTAGTTTAATCTTTTAAGACTCCAAAGGATATGTATTGATTGAATTATGTGTGTTTCTTTTTCATATTTTATCCTGGACCTCTGTGTACATTCACGTTGTCTTTAACACACATGTTGTGCATTAGTCTATTTCTGGATTATCTCAGGATGAGGCATCTCCTGCCTCTCTCACTTTTTATTTAACCCCTGCTATAGTAGCATCTATAAATACTCCTTCACAGCAGAGATGAATTTGTTTTCCTTTCCAGCCAGCTCTTAAACACTCAGACTGTGCTTCAGTGTGGAGAAGCTCAAGCCAAAGCTAGAGCTTTTCTTTTTTCTCCTAAAGCAACCTGCTCCCTCCTACTTGATCTTGCTTTGTCTTGATACTGCAAAAAAAGCTAGAGATAAGTGATAATATTTAAAGAAATTAGTTTGAATTTGAAATTCTAACAGTCTTGACTATAAAGGCATGAACTTGCTGCTGTAACAGCAGTATTTTAAGGGCCAAACCTAAATACTAACAATAGTTTATAAAAAGAAACTGGTTGTTTGGCTACACAAACTGACAGTACAGTTGTTGAATAATTCACTAATGTATTAATTACTGGAAGACAGGGTACAATTAACACATCCTGTATTCCTTGCATTAAGTATAGATATTTTTAAGAAAATATTCCCCATTGTAGAATTCTAATTATCTGTTCTTTGCTTTCTTAATGGCTCTTTGCAAGGCAGATTTATATGCACCGAGTTTCATTGGCCAGCATGCTGTTTGAGAACACCCAGGCCCCATAATGTTAAAGCAGGTGTTTTAATACTGTGCTAAATATTCTTAGCATTGCTAGTGTACTGCTATAGTGAATTACTTTCACAGAAATAAGAAATATTTTTAAATGTTAACAAGTAGTACAGTCAGAATTGCTATTACTACATTTAAAGGGTTGTGAAAACTGATGCCGAATAAGTTTGAAGCTTCTAATTATAAAGAATAAATACTGTAATACTAAGAGTCTGAAACAACAGCATGGATTGTAATATCATTCAAGTAGTCATTGAAATACAGCAATAAACTTTAGGCTTATACTAGTTGTTCACAGTGGCTGTTACCACAGCATGTATTCTCCTGAATAAACGTAGTGTTCCTTGGCAGTTAATGTCATGTGAATGTTGGGGTTTTGTGGATTTTTTTTAAACCTACAGTCATAAGTAAACCAGTCAGTTACTTTATATTTCGGATACAGAATCACAAAATATGCTGAGTTGGAAGGGACCCACAAGGATCATCCAGTTCAGTCCTGGCCCTGTACAGGACACCCCAAGAGTCACACCATGTGCTTGAGAGCATTGTCCAGATGCTTCTTGAGCTGTGTCAGGCTGGTGCTGTGACCACTGTCCTTAGGAGCTGTTCCAGTGCCCAACCACCCTCTGGGTGAAGAACCTTTTCCTGATACCCAGCCTAAACCTCCCCGACTCAGCTTCAGGCCATTCCCTTGGGTCCTGTCACTGGTCACCACAGAGAAGAGATCAGTGCCTGCCCCTCCTCTTCCCCTCACGAGGAAGCTGTAACTGCAATGAGGTCTCCCCTCAGTCTCCTCCGGGCTGAACAGACCCAGAGCCCTCAGCCGCTCCTCACATGGCTTGCCCTCCAGGCCCTTTTCACCACCTTCGTTGCCCTCCTTTGGACACTCTCTAATAGTTTAATGTCTTTCTTACATTGTGGTGCCCAAAACTGCCCCCAGCACTCGAGGTGAGGCCGCCCCAGTGCAGAGCAGAGCAGGACAAACCCCTCCCTTGCCTGGCTGGTGATGCTGTTCCTGATGCCCCCCAGGCCACGGTTGCCCCTCCTGGCTGCCAGGGCACTGCTGACTCAACTTGGTATCAACCAGGACCCCCAGGTTCCTTTCCACAGGACTGATCTCCAGCCTCCTGCCCCCCAGTCTGTCCATATATCCAGAGCAGCCTCATCCCAGGTGCAGAATGTGGCACTGTCCAATGTTGAACTTCATACACTTGCTGATTGCCCAGTCCTCTAATTTGTCAGGGTCTCTCTGCAGGGCCTCTCTGCCTTCCATGGAGTCAACAGCTCCTACCAGTTTTGTATCATCTGTGAACTTACGTAGTATCCCTTCCACTCCTGCATCCAAATCATTTATGAAGATGTTGAAGAGCACAGGGTGGAGTACTGAGCCCTGCAGAGCTCCACTGGTGACAGGTCACCAGTCTTATGTCACCCTATTCACTGTAACCTTTTGTGCCCCACTTGGGAGCCAGTTGCTCACCCATTGCAAGATATACAATCAAATTTTCCTTTCTTTGTGTGTTTCCGTATTTATTAACACATGGCCTGATAAGATGATTGTACTTAGGGCCAAACAGGTATTTCCACTCTAAACCAGGGTTATCTCCTGCAATCTTTTTAGCAATTTCCATAGTGAAGATAATAGGAAAAGATCTGACATGTCTCCTTTGAAAGCGTTCTAAAGTTCAAGCAGTAAATGAGATATTTTCTGTGCTCTGAGTTTTGTTGTAAGAGAGTAACTGAAAATCAGTTTAAGAAGACACAGAGACAGAATTCAGATAATGATAAATGTGTGGCTTTGTAGACTAGGTATGTACACAGACTCTGTTCACTCAGGCTAAATCGCTGAAATGCATAGATTGTTTTAGGAACAAAAGGATATACACGTGACAGTTGCACTCACAAATGCACAAGTTACTGTTATTTCTTGGTGGTGTATAATGTTATTGCCCACAGTCAGTGGAGTTTAATCTGCGTTAGTCTGTGCTGTACCTCTTTAATTTACTGATCTAAACACACGACACACCCCCACCATCAGCAATCTACCTGGCTGCACAGTGTGGTGTGATCCTCTGCCTCAGCTGGAGCTGGAGCTGTGCCTGCTCTGCTTCATTGTCTTCCCACCATTCTGCCTTTGGCACATTTGCTTCTTGGGATGTTTGGGAGAGAGTTACTTGTGTGATTACTTTGTGTTTCCAGGTTTAAATTTGCATCACCTTCATAATTTTGTTATAATTTTGCTTATCTTGTGGTACAGTCTTTGAGTGATTCCTTCAGGTCATTGCTTGTGTCTCATTGTGGCCTAATTTGGAGAAGGCTTTCACTTCTCACTCAGGTCCTAGGAGGAACTGCATAAGAGATGCAGAACAAATTCTTTTACACTTATATTAGGTTAGTTTTTATTTAGAAATAAAATACTCTTATTGAGGGAGAGGTGTTCCAAACTTTCCTAAGATTTTTGTGTAGTGGTGGTGGCCATCAAGGTACTCCATGTCCTGTGCTAATGAGTTGAAAGGAGCAGCATCGCCTCTGCAAGGAGAGAACTAATCTTTGTTTAGAAGTGGAAGTAATTTTTTAATGATGTCTGTCAGCAAGAGATTAGTCTTTTTCGACTTAGATTCACACATCTAGACCTGTACCTTCTTAGGTTGGTTTTGTTTATATGCCCCAACTTAAACCTGTAATACCTGCTTTCTTGGCAGGATCTGAGAAGTAATGGGAATATTGCTGTGCTCATTATTACAATGTTAAATCTATTGGTATTACTCCAGGAACATTTCATGTGCCTTTTTGTGTCTCCCACCATTACAGGTAGAAGCTCCATTCATACCAAAGTGCAGAGGTCCTGGAGATACCAGCAACTTTGATGACTATGAAGAAGAAGATATTCGTGCGTCTCTAACAGAAAAATGTGCAAAAGAATTTGCTGATTTTTAGTAGGAGTAAGAGGACAAGATGACATCAGGGCTCACATTGGGATCTTTGCACTCTGTTAACAGATGAGGTGGAGCTGAGACCATCATATGTCAAAACAGTTACCTAGTTACTTCATTCCACAAAGCTGACTGAGGTCTTTATTGCCATCTTCCATGTGTGCAGTTTGCACCAACCCTTCTAACTAGGCACAATTAAGCAAGCACTGTTTGTGCAGTAACACAGAATAATAGACCACTTTCCTACTTAACTTTGGTTTCTGTCGTTCTTTGTTTCTGTGTATTGTTCATTTTCCCCCTTTGAAATGAAGTAGTTTTTTACCCAAGAATGCTCCATTTTATTTTGAATAATGTATTATTTGTGTGAGTGAAATGGAAGGTGTTGCGGCTAGTGTGATTTAGACTGAAGTGAAAGATAAATGTTGCTTCTAGTCTGTGCCAGCCAATAATTCATGTCTGTCTTGTGTCTGATGCTACAATTTATAATAATTTTTTAGTAGCTCAGACTAAACCTAGCCAACATTTTTAGCATTTTTGAAGGTAGTATTTATCGCCATATAAATGTCTGCTAAATTAACTTAAAAACATTTCTTCCTGGAGGCTGACCAAAATTCAGTAGAATCAATTGGATGGCTTAAGCAGGGGACAGTAGCTAGACCCCGTGCCTTGGTTTTCTACGTCCCTGCAGTTTTTGTCACTGCCTCCTTCCTTTGTATTTCCCACCTAGGCAGTAGGCAAGTTGCTATAGCCAGACTGTAGCATGGAAAGCTTACAGTCTCATGAGAGGGAGTAATTCCATCTGGTCTGGATTTTGGACCATATTAAACCAAGTCAACTTACCAGCATTACAGCTGGCAGGTATGAAATGGCTTGTTTAAGATCAAGAACCCTAAACTCTTAAAGGAAGTTTTGGTCAGTACTGTAGAGAATTCATTTTGATTCACTTGTTCTTCTTTTTTTAAAAAAGTAGCCAATGTTTGGGCTCCCAAAGTATTCCTTGCTTCAAGCCTTTTTTGTTTAAAAAAGGCATCCATTAAAATAAAAACCACCATGCCACAAAAAGCAAAATGCGCTCTGCCATTAGCTATGAAAAACAAATGGTTTAGCAAATGCAAAATAATGTTCTAGATGCATCGCTGGATGAACACGGTTATTTTTTGTTAGCTGTTAAGAATAAGAGGTTATTGCCAAGTTTTTATTCTGGTATACTATATTAGTAAACTGAGGATGGAGTACTGCTACAATCATTTTCTTTTTAATTACAGCACTTCATTCATGAAGAAAAGAGATCAAGTTTAAAAACTGCAACAGCTGAGTTTATTTTAGTTGCGTTGTGTCTTCATTTCTAACCTACTTTCTTTCAATCAATCAGAATGTATGGTCACACAGATACAAGTATTTGGGTTGAATTATGTTTTGTATACTCTCACCAACTGACTTAAAAGGTATTGCTACCATGTGCTAGCTTTGGGCACTTTTACACATTTATTTCAATGTTAATAATCAGCGGCTCAGCACTTTTTTTGGGGTTGCTTTTAAACTTATTCATAGTAGTTTTATTTGTACACTTGGTTCTGGCTGTCTCAGTGACCTGTCTTAAAACAGCACATCTAAAAGTTTAAACTAGACTCATGTTTTATGATAAATTTACATGCATACAAGGATGAATTGGTTTTTTTTAAAAATGAGCTATATTGATACATAGCCATTGGATTTGTTTGAATGCCAGTGCAAATAAACAGCTGGCATTCCTTCCTTTTAATCTGTACGACACTCCTAAAAGAAAAGCCTTCGTAGACATTTTACAAAAGAGTATGAAACATACCACCCAATGTTCTGTATGTTTAGGTTGTTGAGCATTTTTGCACAACGTCATTAGGAGGCTGACACTGAATGCAGTCTTTGTCCACCCATATTTACATACATGCAAGAAAAGTATAAGATACTTTGCTGTAGCAAATTTTAGGTAACAAAGATTTATCGTCACATTAATAAATTTAAAGAAATCCTTTGTATGAAAATGTTAAAATTTTTTGTATTTCATTTAGACCAAGGACATGCTGCTGTATGCTAGCTGTATGCGATAAATTCTACAGTAACTTTGTTGTCGTTTATGAACTTTAAAAGATTTTAATAAATGTTGGAGATCACAATTTGATTCTGTTATGATTTTAATTTTTAATCATTACATTTATAGTTCTAGAAAGGTTCAGCGATTTTTCTGTTTTGTAAAATACTGTAATCATTCATCTTGCGTGTACAATAAGACAAAAGTCTAGGAAATTGGTTCTGACATGTCTGTCTGATATCCAGATTAAATTCTACATGGGCATAAGTGGAAAAGTCATCATAATGCCATGATATTATGCTATTTTTTAATTTTATGAAAATCCACTTTTCAATATGGCATAATAGACTTCAGTATGGAAATGAGATTCTATTTTGGAAAAGGAGGGGAAGTGTGCAATTTCCAAGGCATTAGTGAGTACATTTGACAATGTGAGTATTATACAACCCTCTCATTTAAACACAGTCATGAAATATAACTACAGAATATTATGTTACCTGTATTTAATTTGAAAAATCCTTTTCACAATATGGAAAAATTGTATATCTATGACAGTAGAAGCTTGTTAATTTTACACATTTGAGGAATTAAGTGTTGAACTATATGGTATATTTTAATTGTATTCTAGTTGTATGTAACTTTCATTTCCAACATAAAGGATTGTATCTCATTAAGTAAATTGCTTTTTTTATTATCTTGTCAGTTGCATTAAAACCCTTATTTTTAAATCCTTTAAAGTATTTTACTAATTTTTGCAAATAATTAGATGTTTTTAAGTGCTGCAATAGTGTGCAATAGTAAACATTTATATACAGAAGTGCAAATTAAATTATGTACAACACTTGTGCTGCTTCTTTGTGAATCAGAATGTTGTATGATGACAGTTGTTGCACCTCCCTACACGTGAGCAGGGTTTGAGAGCAAGAGGAAAAGGTTGTGAAACCGACTACACGTATGAGTTGGGGCACATGAAGCTTTACACTTAACTAGGGTGTCTGGAGAAGGTAGTGTGGAGAACATTAAAGGCACTATGAGAAGTCTTGGACTTCTTAGACAATCAAAAGCAAGGTGATCATTAGCTGCAGTATTGTTTGTCTTCATATTATTTTCATTCAGACTCGATGCTTTTTATTAAAGATAACTGCTTGTTTTTAAACTGTCTGCAGATCCCGCTGTACAAACTTTGTGCTGTGTCTCATTGTGCTGTGAAACAACTGATAGAAGTAAAGACTTTTCATGGTCTTGGCATTGTCTGTCTTGAGGCTTTTTCTGCAAGCGGTGTTCGGAGAGGCTCTGCTGCCTGCTCTGGAATGCAGCTCCTCCTCTTGCCGCTGTCTGAGCCGAGCTGTGGCCGCTGTGCTTCTGCTGCTGTACGCCTGCGACTGCGGTGTTGTGTTCTTGGTTTCCTGGTACTACTGCTACGTTACCTTTTAAAGACCTTTGTACTTTTTCTAAAGCTGAGCTAAAAAACTTGCAAAATTACTGTCTTCTGCTTTTACTACAGTTCCTAAACAAACACAGCATGCTGAGCCACAGATTTGAAGGTGTCATTCAAATCTGTTCTGATTTGCTGCGTAAGGACGACTTATCCCAGATCAGAATTGAAGAACCATTCCATAAGAAAGTGGTAAAAAACTAATTCCATTCTCCATCTGAGGTGTATATAGCTGATCTGGATGTGTTTGATGATTTTAAAAAAAGAGAGAGTTTGACCACCACAGTTTTACAAGTGTGGGTCTTGCATACATTTTAAAAATGTTTTTAATGGAAAGCTTGAGGTATTGACTGATTTAAGTTCTCTGACAGAAAATGTACAAATACAAGCCCCTACCATCAGGCTGAGCAGTAAAAGGGTTAGAGCTCCACAAAGATGTTTAAATAAATGCCTTATAGATAGTAAATGTTTGTCATCTTACATAGGGATTATGTGAAGTGTTGGATTTTTTAGAAGATGGTACCTAGAGGCAAGTTAGGATCTCAAGATATCTTCCCTTTCTAACTTCTGAATTTGATGATGAATAAAAGTATGAATTAAATCTGAGCTCTAGTCACATTTTTACCTTTTTTTTTTTGTTATTTTTGTGGTTTGGATTTGGGGAGAGGTATCATACGACAGAAAGGTATGCCCAAAGGAGACTTGCATATGTTGAAAATGTATGTTATTCTTGTAATTGACTACTACAAAAAGTTCTTAGTGGGATAAAAGAGCTTGTGGTTGCTATGAAATCATTGAGATCAGTTCCCAAAAGTGTTTTCCAAGGCAGTAAAAATTCCTTTAGAATCCTTACAGCTTCATTGTGCTGTTCCCTCCCTTGGAGGGTCAAGTACAAATGTCTTTGCAAAAATGTATTTCTAAGAATTGTGTATGTGTGGCCCTTTGTTTTGAAGTTTAAAAGCAACATACTTGTGGTGTCCGTTGACATGAGCTGCTGGTCAGTGAAGCATGAATGGAAGAGCCAGTGAGAAACTTGCACATTTCTTACTGGTGCTCAGCTTACAGGTCTAGATTTTGCTGGATCACACAGTGGCAATCTAATGTCTGATGGCAAGGTTGCAGCACAAAAACTCTGCAGGATGAAAGGTTGTTGGAGTTTGAGGAGGGAGGTCAGTGGTGTGTTCCTATCTGTATGCAACCACAATAACAGGTGTTTTCCTTTGCTGGGAGGTTGTTATCAGAAACTTCTTCCTTTGCCTTTGCTTCCAAGGTGCTGTGGAAGATTAAAAAGGACATAGCTGTAGCTATGTTGACACAAATGGAGCAAGGTCTCAGCAGCCTGGCAAGCAGTGTGGTACCTTCTGAGTGTGTCCAGTAAGTTCCAGAAAAAATTACTGCTGCCTAGGGCAACAAAGAGAAATTTGGAGTGCTGGAAAGGCTTGGTTAACTGAAATTCTTCCCCCACCAAGGTAATTTGATTCAATTGAAGAAAAAAAATTATCCAAAACCTCACTTAGATGTAGTGGTGTATTAATGCTTTGGTCTACACAGCAATATCACAAGAATACCACAAGTATTGCTCTTTACTTTGTATCTACATTGCTACTTTGACTGTATATGTAGTTATCTAAGTAACAGTTCAACAAAATTAATGTTTGGGATGTCCTTTCCATTTCTCCCATCTTTGCCATCATCCTTCTACTTGATGTTTGCATGAACTGGGGCTCTGGGTGTCAGGACTTCGTTAATGATAGGTAACACCTTGGAGAAGTACAACATGAGTTGCCTATCTCGCAGGCATGTTAATTCAGGTTAAGCAATCAATATGTAACGATTTTATAAATGCCCAGTGTTTATGAAATATATGTTTTCAACTGCCTCCCTTAAAAAAGGCACTGTGTGTCCTCAGTCAGTACATAATCTTTATTTCCCTTTTTTCTCTGGCCATACACATTGGGAAGTGTGTATCTGGCAGGGTTGCTTACCAGTGGGAAAAACTAAGAGAGGAACTGAGCAGGCAGCCTTAGTAAAAACATCCCATTGTACCCGAAACAGCATCCCAGTGGCGGAACACGTAAGTGATGTAACGTGTGTGTCGTGATAGACTTTGGTAGTGCAAGCACATGAACTCATGTGCAGAGTGGTTCCACCTCCACAGAAGTATCTGCTCTGTGTTTAGGACATAACCCAGGGCCTTGGCTCTGAGACATCCGCTCCAGAGAGCCACCTCCCATGGCCACAGCACCCATAGCTCATGGATTCTGAAAAGGAATTTCAGAGCAGGACTGAGTTTGCTGCAAGGGACGTTGCCTGCCAAGAGAAGTATTGCCGTGAATGCTGGGAGGAAAATAACTCCCTAAAGTCTCATAAACTTATCTGGTCTATTTTCAAGCCCCTCAAGGAAACTTGATATATAAGCACAAATGCTTTTTCACTTGGGATTTGTACACAAAACCCATGCTTTAGGGCATACCTAGTATTATGTCTGAAGTTATTAAACTGATCTTAATTCTGCTACTACTTACTGACTAACAGAACTCAACTTTGACTTTTCTTGAACCTTCTTTTAATGTTTCAGGTTACTACAAAATCCTGTAAACTAAAATCATGAAAGTAGATGATCTTTAAGGTCCCTTTGAACCCAAAGTATTCTGTGATTGCACCTTCAGGAGCTCTCCATAACCAATTGCTCTAGATACATTTATTTGCTGGTAGGTGCCACATTTACATGGTGGGGAATGCTGTGTAAGAAACGTCAGCTGCAGAGCACAGTAAGAACAAGAGACTTGAAAAATATTAAAGAGCAGTAGGAAATGAAAAATTTAGATTGTACCAGTCACATACTAGATCAGGTAATACATGCAATACCAACCATGAGTTTTTGTTCTTTGTGTATTAGTAGATTTTGCCTTTAAATCCTTTTAGAGTTAATAGTTGCAATATTTTTTTACTGGTTTTCGTATCAGCATGAGCAAAAAGGAGTTTTTGACACTAATTTGAACGAAAACATTTTTTATAATATGTATTATTGCATGGAATATATGAAAATTTCAGTAAAAATCCCTGATTGATAGTTCCTATTTTCATTTGAAGCTAGAACCAGAGAGGAGTGTCTGTTGTAATAGCCCACAATCACATTTTGGTTTTATGTGCAATTGAAAGTTCAGAAACAGACTGTTTTTAACCAAAGATTGTCACCAATAAAAATTGAAAAGTACTTCTAAGCTCATTTGTTAAGTAAATAGTATTTATAGTAGAGTGGATATAATTTTTTTTTAGTTGGATGGTAATCAAATTTAGATGTATCTCTACTAATTATGTTTACAGGCAAAAGAACAACTGTTTGTATTTTTCTGAATTATGTGATCACCAGAGCAGTTGAGAACAAGTTACAGCAAAAGTGCTCTTGAGAGCACCCATGATCAGAGCCTTATCAACCAATTTAGGAGCTGAGTAAGTTTTTAAATGGTCCATTTAACTGTTACAGCCTTAATGCAGAACTGTTGAATGTCATGTCTGCTCATGTTCAGATGCATCTGGGTTTGGTTTATATCACAGGAGAGAGTGGAGGGGAAAACAGGGTCATCTAATGTGTGACTGGAACATTTTCCCCCCTCTAACAGCAGTTCCTTTCTTGCAGCCTATTTTGGCAACCACTGTCCACCAAAGCAACATGTGCATCCTTTGAGCTTTGCATATTGACACACATATCATAGGGATGTCATTTCTTCTGGTCTGCTTACAGCTGAGTGCCCAAGAGCAGACAGAGCACCTGTAAGTTCCCCCGACAGAACCAGTAACTGAGAGCTGCAGAAAATGCCCTTCCCTGGGTCCGGGGTGCTCTCAGAGGGCTGAGGAGCAGCATCCTCCAAGGCTGAGCAAAGAATGAAATGCCAGACTCTGGTCTTCCACACCTGACATCACTTCTGGCAGTTACACCAAAATAACAACATGGAAAGAAGATGCCAGTATTTATTGGGACACGGTCGCTTTACAAATCCTAAAAATCTGGATTTTTCTGATAGGTTCTTCATTCTTGGGAGAATAGCTTCCCAGTCAAGTGGGAGAAAAAAAACTAGCACTAATTTTTTATGTAGTGTCTGAAATATAGTTGAGATTTCTGCTTGTGTTTTGTTGACACATTTGTCTGTAACTGTTTTTCTGAGTGCATCACCATGTTGTGCTTTTTCATTTGCCTCACTTCATACAAAGTGCTACATTTTAGATTTCCCAAAGAGGTAGTAGCTATTTCACTGAGCTATCTGAGCCATGTTTATATAAAATGTTTTTATTAGGTTGGATTCTGTTTAACAGTGTTGGTATTTCATATGAAAACTTTTTTATAAGCTTCTTGCTACATTATTACAAGCTGGGCAAATATGTGGCAGGTATTACTGCTACTATGGGCACAATGAGCTGTGTTTTATACAATGATTTTTTTTCATATAAAGTCTAAGCTTTAAAATAACAAAGGGTTTAAGTCTAGACAGAAGCTTTATTAAATATGAGCAACTACCACAATAAGGAGTTGCACAACAAAATAAGTAGGGCAGGAAATTCTCAGTGAAGTGGATATAATGCACGTGCAGGGAGATTTATTTAAGCAATTCAGTCCTGAAAAAAAGAGGAAGAAAAAGCAGAAAGGTATCACTGGCCTTGCATTGTAGTCAGCTGCTGTACATGTTCATTTTTAGGCTGGTATGAAGAGGGTGCAACTCTAGTCATCTTATTGAAGATTCATATGATTATGAAAAAAGGTTGGGTAATACATATTGTATAAGAAGTACCTTAGGATACTAAAGCAAAGGTTTCAGGGCCTCCTCAGCGGGACAAAAGTGAGGTCTTTGCCCCCCTGCCTGGTCAGTGAGTGTGAGCAGTGCTGCTCCTCAGGCTGGCAGCCAGGAGCTGTCACTGTTCCAGCACTGTGCACCTGCACAGCTCTCAGCCTGACAGCCAGAGCTTTCACGTCAAAGGCTGTGCACGTCTGCAGACCCTGTTCCTTACCTTGTGAGAGTGTCCCCAGGTTACTGTGTGCAAGGTAAACTGAGGGCAACTGGCTGCTGTGCTCTGACCTTGGTTTAAACACTCACTGTAACACAACAGCCTTGGAAATGAATGCCAGGCTGGTACCAAGTTGCTCTGCTGCATTCTGGCCATGGGTTTGCTGCCTCCATTTCCTCCACACTCGCTTAACACCACTGCTATCTTTAGCCTTTTGTCTAGGATTTAGGCAGAACTTCAGAGCAACTTGACAATGCTCAGCCATACAGAAAACCCTGGCAGGTCAGAAGGGACTGTGAAGAAGATACAGCATGGTTTTTGGAGGACTTTCCTGGCCAAGGCAGGAATTGAAGAAAGGCACTTCGTTGCTGGACTCCATGGGCTGGGAACTGTCTCTCATTCTGTGCAGTGCTGAACTAGAGAAGGGAGAGCTGGACTACAGGTATTAAGCTGTCGATGCTGTGGAGAAAGGTAAGTGGCAAAATTCCATTCAAGCAAACTAAAAAGTCTATGGACAGGGGTGGAAAAGACCTTAACTGAGGAAAGACAGTCTTCTGAGAGTAAAGTGCTGGAAAGGTGCAACTGGACCAGTAACGGGGATTTTTCCTCTCTCTGGGTGTACCACAGTTGCCAGGAACTGTGGAAAAGACCCTTATCCGTCCAAGAATGCCTCAAATCATCAGTACCATATAGATGTGATAAAAGTGTAGTGTGGAGCAAGGGGCCGTTCAGAGCAGACTGGAAAGGGAGAAGGTACTGCTGAGAGCCTACTGCAGCCCAGGGTGCAGCTCCAAATGTCCTCTCCTGGAAGGTGAATGTACAGAAAGGGGAAAGGGGAACAAGATCAGAAAATGCAGACCATAAAAGGACTGTGGTCATTCAGACAGCTGAGTCTACATACGAATGTAAATACCAGAGAAACAGAGAAGTCAAATATTAAACTAAACAATATTAAGCTAAAGATTGTTACTACAGCAACAAACAGGAATAAACTGTTTATATTTTTTTCAAGTTGTAGGTTAAAAGTTCTTAATCCCCAGCAAAGAGGAGCTGGACACAGCTTTTCTGCTGGGCAGAGTGGGGTGAGATTTCTTATGGGCCCCAACTCAGCGCTGGGCATGGATGAGCTTGTCTGAGGGCTTGGCTATACTGGCAGGAGATCAAACCCCATGGCCTGGACAGTCCCTTTACACTCTTGTATTGCTAGGAGGGAAATTATGCAAAAGGGATTTTTAGACTGTTGTTATGAATTGACTGGACATAGCTATACATAAATTCAGTTGCAGGCCAAGCTGGCATCTGACACCCGTGTCACTTCCACACCCATGACAAAAGTTACTTAGAAACAGCCTGTGCCCCCATTGGATTCCCGTGCCGTCAGTGCTGTGCATTACGAGGAGTTGATAATTTTTTGGCCGCCAGCCACATTTGGATGAAATCTCTCTGGTTTACTTTTTTCATCACAGTGCGCAGCAGGAACCACAAACGATGGCGGCCAGCCCCAAAATGTCTCTCTGAAAACCCAGAGGAGAAGCAAGCACATTCCAGCGTTTGTTGCAGGCTGCGGTTCAGGTACCGGCGGCACCAGCAGGTCCCAGACCGCGCCCGCTGCTCCCGCCGGGGCCGTGAGGGGAAGGAGCGGCCGGGGCGGGCCCGGGGCGGCCCCCGCGGGACTACAGCTCCCAGCAGCCCCCGCGGCGCCGGGCGGCCCGCGGCCTGGCCTGTTGAGGGCACAGGGCGTTCGCTCGGGCTCAGGGCTCTGAAACATTCGGTCGTTGTTGGCGAAGAAATATGTATTTTATACAGGGCTAGATCCATTCTACTCTGCATAATGCCAGCTTATGGAGTGGGGCTCCCCTCAGTGTGAAACCACACAGGTCCTGTGTTGTTTCCTCACTCAATTTCCCCAATGAACGCGTTTAACCATGTTTTTACCCAGGGCACTGAAACAAAGGAGGTTCAAGGGCTTTATTTAGCTCTGGGGAGCTGAAACTCAGTACCCTCTGCACAGCTAAGAGGGTGCTACGCTCTTCTTTGCGACGCACGCTGTGCATTTTGTCTTCTACTCTTTCATTGCCTGGGACAAAACAAAAGGATAGCTTTGCAGTAGGAAACTGGCATTTTTCAATACCCAGAAAACAGGGTCCGCTGGTGTCCAATACCTGCACTGACCTCTGCGTGCTTCCCCTTGTGTGACAGCAGAAGTTCAGATACACAGGACTGACCCCTTAACCTGGATCTACCAACCCTGGTCTCACTCGATTCCCTGCATGGCTTGGAAACAGTTGGTTGGTTAGTTGTTTTTTTGCAAGAAGTGGGATGCAAATAATCAAACAAAAGGCTACTTCACTTTTCTGCTTTATCTCCCTCCAGACATAATTTCATTATAATTAAATTACTTTACCCCAATGAAGGAAAAAACAAGCCACAGATCATATTCCATACTGAATTTTTCCACAACCCATTTCCTTAAAATTCCTCCCTTTGCTGTTCAAGGTCCTCTAGAAGGAATGCATGCACTGTGTGAGCCTCACTTCAAATACTCAAAGGATTAACTGAAGAACATGATGAAAGGGAGAGTGTGAGTAAAATAGCTCATTTATATTTGTATCCTCAAATGTCAGTTCATTACCAAAGTTAGAAACCAGCTGATGCAGAAAACTCATTATGGCTTCATTTAGAATGTTTATTTCTTTAGAGACAGAAAAGAATTGCCTTGCTCGGCTCACTTGTCCAACACAAATATGCCACATTTTACAGTACGCTTTGGGATGGGAAATAAAGAGGGTTTTCTTTAGGGCACAGTACACTTAATACTCTATTTATCTTGTTTATCTGCATTTATTTAAATCCCAAAGCAGTGAGGACTGTTACTGCCCTCTGTTCCCAATGCTTCTGTCGATACTTGAGTGTCGTTACTTGCAAGGCTTCTGCGGGCTTTGGTTATTTACCTGACAGCACATAAGTAAGACAAAATGAAGTGGTTGGGGAAGTCATGTCTACAGTCCTTTGCCCAAAAGTCCACTTTTCTGTTAATTTTAGTGTTTGTAACTATGTCCAGTTAGCAATTAGGTGACCTGGATCTCTGTGCAGCCCGGGTGCCGTAAGCTTTGTCTGGGAGTGAGACGGATGCAAAGTGCCTGGGACAGCTCTATGTACCCACTCTGGTGGCCAAGCAGGCTCTGTCTGTCCGTGCCAGCTGGGCACTCGTGTCAGAGCTCTGCGGAAATCAGGCTGGAGTCACCAGTAGGTTCTGTGTGAATCCCCAGGTAATTTGTAATGTCCCCCTTGCCTTGCAGCAAACAGCAGGAATGTAATTTGAGGGGCTTGGTTCAGAAGAAATTTTTCAAGTAAAACATGCCACAAATTTGAAGTAACCCAGCCTGTTAAGGATAGTCAAAAGGTCACAGCATCTGAGTATTGGTTGGGATGCAGCCCTGGCTGCAAAGCCCATGTGTGGGGAAGGCAGGGTGTGTTGATATTCCTTGCTTAATTCCCCTTGCACTGACAATGCATCCATGTAATGCTTCTATGCCTTTAGAAACATCAGGAATCAAGGAAATACTGAAGAAATTTTAAAAACAGTGTAAAAAGTGTTGTTGCCAGAAAAACTTGACAACTTTTGTATTAAACCCTGTGGGTGAGATTTTATTGCCAGTGGGACAGACTTAGTAATTTGTAGTCTCTTTGAGTTGTGTCTTTCTGTACAGTAAATCCCGTGGGTATGGTCTCCTTGTGAAATAAAGTCTGGAACTCAGACGAGTAAGATCTGTAGACTCAGTGCCTCCATCTCCTCTCTTTCCCCAGTGCCGGCGGTGGCAGGGTGGGGATGACTCGGTTGAGCCGTCCTTGGTCACTCTTTCCCATCACCCCGAGCCTGCAGCTGCACGGCTTCCACAGAAAGCCAAGTGTCTGCCACTCACATGCGTGTTGACGAATACAGTCTGGGAATTAACTTTTGTAACTTTATCCATTTTCCGAGATCTGCCGACTCCTATTTCCTACCTCGTGTAAAACTTCCTCCGCTCGGCACTGCATCCTCCAACAACTAGCTGGGGATTTGTGTCCTTTCCCTTACCTCTTACACCCCGCTCGGTAGGAGGAGTACAAATGTCCACAAGGAGGCCCCAAGAACCTCAAGCCATGAGCCAAGCCCCGAGCGCTGCCCTCGGGCCGTGCNCGGGCCGCGTGTGGCGGGCGCGTCACGGCCCGGGCGGGGCCGCTCCCGGTGTCACTCGGAGCCGCCGCGGAGCGCCCGCTGCCGCCGGGGGGCGGGGGCCGCGGGCTCCGCCGCTCCGCAGCAGCCGGTAGCCATGCGCTGCTTTAGTTGCTCCTAGGTAGGT
>VZTJ01004015.1:4764362-4820779 GCA_013397795.1 Orthonyx spaldingii | reverse complement strand
GCAGTATTAATTGCTATTCTCTATTTTTGCAAAGTTTTAGCTTAAGAGCATGATTTCCCTATTCTGTACTTCCCAGAGCTTTGAGACATTTCGCTGGCATCCATTAATGCTACAGCAAGAACATCTTGAGTCCTTGGTCCGTTCTCTGGTGCTCTCTGAAATAGAAATGGCTTACTCGAGAACAGAAAGGGAAGGCCTGGGTCATTTCTGTATGTTCTGTGGAGTGATGGAAAAAGCTATGTGGTGAAAGTACTCCAGCATGCTGCAAGGAAGGAAACAAACTGGATTTTCTCCTGCGTTCTTCGCATATTGCTTTCCTTTTTGGAGTTCAGTGTAGCATACCTATAGAAGAAGCTGCTCTAGTGCAGGAAGGGAGGTCGTATGGATAACATACTGATTTAGGCCTCAGGAGTTTGGTGCTCAATTAGTAACTGTTTACCAGCTTTATGTGTGCAATGGATGTAAGAGGCAGGCTCATCTGTATCCAAGTCCACATTTGTAAAACAAGGCTATGGATTGCCAAACCTTTCTAAAGATCTTCCATCTGTTTGGATCCTCTGTATCACGGGGTGACTGAAGGCCGATTAAGTTCTCTCAATACATAGCTGTATATTGCAGATCAGTCTTCGTGTTTATGAATACATACAGTTTGATTCAAATTTTAACACATGTAAAAAGGATTAAATATAATATTACCTTCCTTGATTTTCAGGCAAGAGATATTTCTTGTGTTTGAAGCACAGGTCAGCTTTTTCATCTAGTTCATTAGCTGCTATCAGCTTTGTCAGGCTTCTGAAGAAAGCAGTCTTTGACAGCACTGTTACTCTCAAGTGAAAACATGTTTCTGTGTCTGTAGAATGCTTGTAACTGTTACATTATGCTGCACTTGTCATACTATTGGTAATTAAACACAGCTTTTTCTTTTTTTTCCTCCCTATTGATCAGTTGCTGAAGTGAAACTTCTGTGCTCCCCATGCTAACTGTTGACATGGAAAACAAGGAAAATGGCTCTCTGGATGTCAAAAAGTAAGTGTTCCTTTTGTGTAAACAGCACATGGATTTTGAATGTAGTTTTCCTTTGAACTAATGTGGTTGACAATAGTGGCCATCTCCATCTTTGCTCATTTCAAACCCTCCCTGTTCTTAATTACTTTTATTGTATTTCAGCTTTGAAATAGAAGAGTCCAGGGCGCTGAGTTGATTAAAAGGGATATGTGGTAGGACTGTATAGCACTGAAGAGATGTAGTAGCTAGTAACTTAAGTTAGGGGTACGTTGTTTCTTTTCGTCTCAAGCAGAGGCTAAAGCAAGTGTAACCAACTAAACACTGTAACCAGTATCCTGCCTCTGCTCACCTGCCTGTTAGTGGCTTTTGCAGAACCAGTGCCTAATGAGAGAAGTGTCCTGTGTGAAAGTTACATCTCTGTGCCCTTCTCTGCTGACAGCCCGCCTGTCTAGGGCTGAGAAGTAGCAGCAGCATCTGCTCACTTAGGTGTCAGTTCCCTTCTGAAACAGATACTTTAAGCCATTTGTTGGAGAAGCTCGAAGTTGCTGGGGTTTTACTTCAGACCTAGGGTGAGAATAAGGCAGAGACATGGTGTGTATTGCTCTACTGCTTTCTTTTGTGTGATATACTATAGGCTAAGGCATAGGAACTTTTCTGTAGGCATTTACTTAAGGCCAGAAATTCTTTAATTAGGATGAGCAATTCTGAATGAAGTTATGATCTGAGAAGTGAAGTTCTGTGTGGAAAAATCTGGTCTTGTTCCTTTAGGGTTACAGACACCTTGGTGAGAGAGATACACACATATGTACGTATATTAAAGGAAAGAAAAGACTGCAAGGAAAGGTACTAGAGTGAGCTCTTACTGTTCTCTCACACTGCCCCACTTCTGTGCAGCTGCACCTCATTATTCTCCTTCAGATCTCTTTTACGTAAGCTGTCCAAGAAAATGTGACAATGTATAGGTTACCAGGCACTTGAGTAATGTAAATAACAATGGTCACTTCAGGTTACTGATAAAACACCTGATTATGACATAGCATCAAAAGATCTGATGGCAGCCATTAAAATCAGCATCCTCCCCCTTCACTTGAGACACTGGCTACACCACACCAACATAAAGAGCATTTTCCTATTCAGTGACTATGAATAAATATCATGTGTGTCCCTCAGAAACCACCTTCCTTTTGATAGTCTGGTTTCTACAGTGAGCTCTCTGGGGTGGGAGGAGAAAGGAGGCAGTCAAAGCAGGGACAGTTTACATTTAATCATTTTCCCCAAGGCTTGGGTGATAAAGACTCAACTACTGATTGCTAAGGTGGCTTTTTAGAGTGGATGGAAATTGTAATTAAACTGTGGGGCTGTGGTTTCCAGATGAATGTATATAGTATGTATGTGGGCATATCTACAAAGGAAGTATTTGACACTTTCTTGAAGCGGTTATAAATAGCTTGGATAAAATCTGTTTGTTCTCAGCTATATCCTTTCAGACCTTGCTACTTCTGCCACATGATGGCAATAAAGGCGCAGGGACAGTAGTGAAATACAGAGAAGCCTAATTCTTATTCATTGTCAGTGCATCCAGTATTTCATTTCAAAACCTAAAATGCCAGTCCTCTTAAAATTTTAAAGCATACAGGATGTCGGGCATAAGCCAGTGTATGGCTAAGCCATGGATATTGTATATTCCCTCTTCTTGACTAAAGAATAGAGCTATGTCAACAGCAGGATGAGGAAAAGTCTACAAGCCAAATGAGCATCTGTGTGGGTAGATGGGTTAAAATCCAGCCAGCCTCCAGCAGTCTGCCACATGCCTTCCAGTCTTCTGCAGCTGTAGCTGTGGAAATTGGCTCCACTTTAGGTCCAGCATGATGCTATTCCTTGACACAGGAAGTTGCAATTATTTCCTATAATTAATTAATGATAGAATTATGAAGTCATTGCAGTTCAGCCCTGGATGGGGCTGGACCAAGCTGTAGTTCCCTAGTGATAAAAGAAGAGCTACAAGAAAAACTAAAGCACCTGGGCTGAGATACAAAATTGTGGAAAGGAGGGTTTGGGGCCATATTTAACTTGGAGTTAAAGAGTTTGAAGAGTAAGCAAATTACAGTTAGGTGATATTTTTACAGACTGAACCTTTTATTTGCTGTTTAGGAAGGGTTAAATTCAGTGTCTTTTTTTTTTTTTTAGCTGAGTTGTTGGCATTTTGTTTATTTATTTTTAAGTAGAAAATGGATAATTGAAAGTGACAGTCTATGTCTTAGGGAAAATGCAAAGATTTAAATATAATTCCTAAAATGCTGCTTTTATAAACATGTGCAGATTTTGTGTGGCAATTTTCACATTTTACTTCTTAAGCCTCAGAATGTGCACAACACCAAAAACTCTTAGTTGAAAGGCATTCTTTGATTTAAAAAAAAATTAAAAGGAAAGAAGTGCAGCTCTAATATGGCCAAATAGTCTCATTTTCAATTTTGCTGAGTGTTGCTTTCTGTGTAATCACAATCAGTGAAGCAATTCATGAAGTAAGTCATTATGTGATGAGCAAAAGAAACTCCATTTTTCAGTGCTCAGAGATCTGTGATAAATCAAAGAAACTACTTTTAGAAGGCCCAGTGTAACACAGGTTGCAGATGATCCCTGTGGCCAGATTTTGTTGCCATATTGACAGACACGTTTCAAGAGTTCGGGGAGATGCAAAAGTCATTGTTTCTGTGAGTCCTTCTTCCCAGGACTCAGATAGTTGTAGAAATAAGAATGTTGTAGAAACAGTGATGGGAGGCAGTCTGTGTATAGATTCCATTTGGCTGCTTTGAAAAATGGTTGGCTCTTGATTCACCCAGTTATTTTGCTGAAAGACATACAAGTCCAGGCAAGGCAGAGATGGTGACATTTGGAAAAGAAAAAATTGAAGGACAGAGCAAAAATAGATTCAGGAGAGTATAATCTGTGTTTCTTTTCTAGCTGATGCTGTTGAAATCAAAGTCCTGCCTCTAAGCTTCAGACCAGGAAATGGACAGAAAATTCTGACACCTGCCCTGATCTGTACATTTTTGATATTGCTTCATTAGCATTATGGTTAAGCATGCATAACAATGGAAAATATTTGGCATGAACTTCGGGACTTCTGGTTGGACAAGCACGTTAAAGAAGTTCTTTGATGTCTTGTTCATCCTCATAAATTGCAGTAGAAAAGGCAGTCAAACTCACTGTGTCTTTTTTTACCAAAAATTTTCAGATACACAAAGGTTGGCTTTGTGATGGGGTGATTGCAGTTTGAGGAAAAGAAATGCAGGATAAGGATAGTAATATGAATGTTTTGTTGGTTTTGCTACTGTAGAAAGCAATTGCCTGAGGTTAATCACAGAAGGAATTAATTCTGATTGTTTTACAGATGCACAGCTCAGATGCACAGCTATTTTAACAGTTTGTAGATTTGTCCAAAGATGAGTCCGACAACAGTTTTGGGAAATTTTCTGTATTGAGAATTACTGCAATCATTTGGTGCCTCTTTGTTTTGTTTTGGTTGAGGAGTTTTGTTTGTTTGTAGTTTATTTGTTGTTGTTTTCCAAGGTAAAGATGGTTACCTGTAATTTCTACCCATGTTACAAGGACAGTCTCATCTGTGTAAAGAATAATCCACATACAATTCTTTAAGTACTTGGTAGCTGAAAACAAGCTGCAGGCTTGAGAGGCAGGAATTTGGCACCCCAGTTATGGTAGTTTTTGTTCTGCAACAGCAAAGACAGCACACTTGTGGGAAGATCCTAACTGATTACCTTTGGCTGATGTGAAGATTCATATACTTTCTTCTTTTCAGAAAGGAGTGGTATCTCAGTTTTCCCCAGCATCAGGTCTTTGGAATGTAAAAGAACAGGAGTGGCTGTTCTGTGTCAGGGTGTGGGGAGATGTATCAAAGAACACTTCTCCTGGAGAAACAAGGAAGGAGGGGATGTACATGAGGCGTGCACAAAGAAGCAGCAGATGTTCTGCACACCTTTGGTGATTACTTGTCTGGATTTGCACTTTGCAGTTCAGTAGAGAATGGGAGACCTCTGGATCCTGCTGACTGGGCTGTTACCGATGTTGTGAATTATTTCAGAACAGCTGGATTTGAAGAACAAGCCAATGCTTTTCAGGAACAGGTAAATCTGTTAGCAAATACCTTTTGACTGCCACTAGTTTCTCACATTGCACATTTTCTCTGTGGGCCTGGTTATATACTGTAAAATGGGAAAGAATATCCCACATTAATGGGGGATTTGAGGCTGTTATAGGGTGACAATACGTGGGACTGTGATCTCTGAGTAATAATATTGTTCTACAAGCTGTGGATAATGAGTTGAAGTTTGTTTAAAATAGAATTCAGAAAGGTGAGAAATCTAAACAAATTTTCTGACTTGAACTCAAGTCTCCCTATACAAACCAGTCAATTTCACTGTCTTGTTATTTGAAATGTTAATGGTATTTAAAATGTGAATTCCCTTCTTTCTTAGTCTATTGTGCAGATACACTGATGAGTATTTATAAAACCTGGGGCTTCTAAGCAACAATTTGAGTTTGAAGGCATAGGGTGAAAAAAGGGCTCCTGTGTTGCATTGAACTTGGCAGTACAAGTGAACATGGAAAGGACAAGTTGGCAATAAGTTGACAGAGGAGCAGCGTGTTTGTAGGACTCAGTCTGAGAAAGAGGTTGGGTCTTTGTTTCTGGGCCCTGTAATTGCTGATAGTAATGGAAGGCTTCTTTTGGTAAATTAGATCAGCAAATACCTCAACAGTCAGATGGCCCCTTGTAACTCATTGTAGCTCACCTGCCAGCAGCTGGTAGAGGTGTGTTAGTGGGGCAGGATAGGGAAGCAAGCTTACTTGGCCTACAGCCCACCTGTTCCACAGAGAAGTAACTTACATCAGATTGGCAGTTCAGCACCTCCCCAGATAAGTCTGTAGGTTTGTGTGCGACTGCCAGGAAATTAGACACCCACACTTGTAATTAGTTATCAAAATAGATGACTTGACCTTCCAAGGTACTGAGCTGGTGCAGATTATTGGCAGCTTTGCAGGGACACTGTACATTGCACGTGAAATAGCATCGTGGTTGGTCGGGTTAATATTGCTGACCTTCAGCACCATGTCTGTGAAATCCCATCTGATTGTAAGTGATGCAGATAACAAAGTATCTAAATTTAGCTCTTTGTTCTTGAGAGTGAAAAGCCTGGTGTTGGGTGATTCTCTGGCAGGTTGCAGAGAGAGGTTCTTTCTGCAGCTGCCACTCATTTTTCAGAATTTGAAGATGGGTGAACAGGCCCGAAAAGAAAATGCTTGAGTGTGTCCCTTCCTTAATACCAGCATCCATGTCTCCTCAATAGCCCTGGAGATGTGGCTTTAAAAAAACCACATAGGCAAAGTAATTGTGGCTGCTGGGAGTCTTTTCCTTATACTGGCAGATGCCTCTGACTTCCATCAAATATCTTAACCTCTTTGCCTCACAGCTTACTTGTCAATAATACTGCAGTAATTACTACTGATTTTGCAGCAGGAAGGTGAGGCTAACTTAGGAGATTTTGCAAAACAGTTTACAACAGCCTTATGGAAAGCAGCATAGAAGTAGAGTGTAAAGGTGTTCTGCAGTGAGGGCAAGTGGTTTCAGTAGGGTAACTGAGGACTCTGCTGGGATAGCCATGTGCAGAAGTGTGGCTGTGATTCCACTGCCAACTTCACCTTATGCTAAAGCCTTGGAGAGAGGGGCTGACAGCTGCCACCAGGATGTGGCCAGGAGCTGAGGGATGGACAATCACAGCAGAAGTCATTGCCACTTCCTTCCCCCTCCTTTCCATTTCCAGCATGAGGAGCAGCAAATGCCAGGCTCTACATGCCAGGTTTGCCAGTCTGTTCCCTGTCTGCACCAGGAACAGCCCCATAAACAAACCTATCCCTAACGTCTTATCAGTGGTACTGTTCAGTTTCTTCTGCACTATTTTCTACCACTAACTTTAACTCTGTGCTCTTACAATATTTTTTATCAGGGTCTTCCAGGTACAGCAGTGCAGATAGGTTCACTTTGAACCCTTAGCCATCCTCTGTCTACAGAGCACCAGGCATGCAGCTGCAATTCTGGCCATCTCTACTTTCCTCTGTCATTTGCAGTTGCCTGGGCCCCAGAAACCTAGTTTCATTTGATCTACTGCCCTGAATAAGTACTGGAAGAGGAATGAGTTTGTAAGCGGTAAAGGAAAGTATTCAGTTTCACCTACAACGCTGGGAAATTGTTTTCCACTGAACTGCTTTGGTAGGGGTAGCACAATGGTTTCCTTACAAAATATCCTTAGCCCAGAATGTAATGGTGATATCTATTATTACATTGAGCTTTTACACAACACTAACCGAGTCCACACTTCCTTTGGATGAATCTGAATACGTCTGGACTCACCTAAAACAAGTGACTCAAAAAATCTTTAAGACCTGAATTTTTCTTAAAACATTTTAAGGAAAATTAGAAGACGTTTTAAGGACTGTAGCATGTTTTATTAAAACTGTGTTGTAAGTGCTGGTAAGAAGTGATGCTTTTATGATGATTATATATTATTCCTTTTTGGAGTTCCTCTGATGTCAGCCAATGAAAAGAGCTCACTGATGAAAACAGATTCAACTGAAGGATGTTGCCCAATAATAAAAAACCATAACATCAGCAAGCAAATCAGACAAGCCAAGAAGTTGGGGACACAGGATGCCTAAAGAGGGAGTAATACCAGTTGCAGGATGAGGGTGTGAACACCTTCAGAAAAATACAGCCTGCCAGTACGTGGCTGAGCTTTCTCTAGGAGCCCTGGAAGCACGGGGCACTGTGGCTGAAGCTGAAGCTGTTTGCAAGGTCTCACGATGTGCTCGCGCTCTGACTTTGCCCATGTGGCTTCCTGACCCTTAGTGGGGTGTGACAGCTAGATATGCCCAAATAACCCAGTGCTGCTTTGCTGGCCTCACTGCAATGCCTTACCAGAGTGAACCCAGGGTGTGACATCAGCTGCTGTGCACTGCTGCTTTCTGACAGAGCCATGCCGTGGAGGAGCACATGAGCATGCTGTCTGCCATGCTCCCATGTTGGCTTACTGTACAACTTTGCACTGCTCAGTCACTTAGAGCAGAAAGAGTGGTGGGAGGACCTGAAGCTTAACCAGTCCTGTGGTTATTTGCTGAAGACAATGTGATACTGCTATTGAGGTCATCCTGGCATGGGGGGAATTACTGTTAGCTTGAGTTGTGCAGAGCAGTCTCTCTGCAGTTAACATTAAAAAGGCGTACTGAGAGCTGGCTTTGAAATTGCATCCTGAAAAAAATCCAGAAAATAGAAAAGTGGCAGAGAAGAAATCAGAGAAGTCACCAGAGCATAAAAAATCTTACCTGGTGCCATGAAAGAGTAACTGTGATAATTCTGCAGAAGCAGATTAATGTGGAAAACTTAAAGGAAGTGAAAGAGGTAAAGCTTACAATTCACACAAAGATATAAAACGCTTGAACTCTGAATATGTAATCTACTCATTCCTACACAGTTGTGTTTAAAGAATCAGTTTTCTATTCAGTCTATTCTAAAGTCTTAGTAGCTACCAGCATTTCTAGAAATCACAGGGAACCCTGTGGAAGAAGAAGGGAAAGGAATAGATGCTTTTTTCCTATTCTTGGAGTTTCTCCTATTCCAGGTACTGGATTTACTCCATTTGGATCCTACCAGGCTGGAGGCTGTTCTTCCTCTATAGCATCGTTGAACAGCAGCAGAAAAGGCAACTTCAGATCGGTCATAGCAATGAGCAAAATACTCACTGGTGTCAAAATTCCCACAGAAAGAATTGTGACGAATGGAAAAGAGAGGATAGAAACTGGTTTTAACCATTAACATTCTCAACAGTAATTGGAAAGAGGCACCTGCTATAATTGGGTAAAAAGTTATTGGAAATTTTTATTTCTTTTAGAAATACTGTTACTTTGTGCTCCCCTGAGGGATTAGTAGTCATATACATCTTGGGGATATTTTAAAGAAAAGCCACTTTCAGCTGATCTTTGACTATGTTGTGGTTTGTCCATGTATTTTGTATTTATAAACTTTATCAAATCATAAGAGAGATCAGTCTAGACAAATTCCTGCTGAACTCTAATAGAAGTCTTCTTTTAGTGTTGAGTTGTAATTAAGGATGGGATCTCTGATATTTACAAGATAATATTTAATATTCTGAAGGAACATGCTGCAGTGGGATAAATTGATGTGAGATGTTTATAATACTTATAAAAGTACTACATTTTTGCAACAGGACAACAATAAATGCCAGCATTTGAATTAGTTGTTGACTATTGATAACAAATTCAACAGTTAATACTAAGGGGGTTTAAATTAAAAGTATAAAAAAGAACGAAACAGCAGAGTGGAGTCCAGTGCAGGAGAATGCCAGACAAGGCTATATAAATGTTTGGGCTATGATGCTCTTTGGAGATCTGGCTGTGTTATGAGACCCAATCAATGCACTGTTGTGTAGCTGTAGCTCCTGTTTCTGGAGTAGTTCAGTGTGACTGAACTGTACAAATGTGTAATGTAAAGGATGGTCCCATGTCTGAGAGGGAGAAGGGAGTTGAGAAATGTGGATTCTTTCTCTTCCATTTTGACAAGGTTTTGAGATGGAAAAAGAACTCCAAAGCCTACAGGATTTCTAACCTAAACAGGTCAGAAAGTCAAGGTCTGAAAGGAAAAAGAAAATCCCACCATATCTGTGATTTACAAGAGGTACTTTAAGAAGGAAAGTGTAGGGGGTTTTGAGACCTAAGCTGCCAAGTTGCTGCTTTTCTTGTCTTCCCTTGTAAGTAGAGGAAGAGAAGTTCCCTCAGAGTGTTGAGCTCCAGTTAGGCCCTTCTCAAATTTCTGATTGCAAGAGTCTTTTCCTTTTTTCCCCCCACAGGATGCATGGGAAGGTTGGCCTTTTAAAGAAGGCACCTGAAGTTATTAGCAGATACTCACTAGTCTAAACTTGGATATTGCTGTCAATAGTAATTCTTCTGAAATGCACTTCATAAACTCCATTCTTAGGAGTATCCTTCCCTTAATGGCTGATAATTAGGCATTCTTCACTTGTACCTATTAATTTGAAAAAGGAATTTTGAAATCAGGCTCATTTGGATTTTGTGCTTGACTAAATAGTATTTATGCCGTAGTCAGCACAGGTGAACACTTGAAAAGCAGACAGCAAGTGGAGTTTAGCAGCTGTGAACATGGTTTCAGGAAAATCAAGGCTCCTATTTCTTTTCTCAATGATCCTCTATAGTAGTCTTCCATTTGTTGCATGACTGTTCTCATCTGTTAGATTTGCATATTTGTCTTTATCAACTCTTTAATTCTTCTTATAGGAAATTGATGGCAAATCTTTACTGTTGATGACAAGAAATGATGTACTGACTGGACTTTCATTAAAACTGGGGCCTGCGCTGAAAATCTATGAATATCACGTAAAACCTCTACAGACACAACATCTAAAGAACAACTCTTTATAGCTAATTGTCTAATTGGGGTCATGCTGTGCCTCAAAGGAAAAATAAGCAATTTGGTTTCATGTGATGGAACTTTGTAAAGAGAGAATATATCTATTAAGAGTTTAAACCAAATCACAATATATATCCTATTGGATAGAGCTGGCAATATACTATATACTGAGTCTGAACTGAGAGAGGTGGTGTGTATTTTTTACATAGTACATAATGATTTTCTCTTTTAGGAAGTGTCAATGAGCATGTTGAAATAGCTACATCACTGTATCCAGAACAAAAGGGAGGTATGTCATTCTCATTTTTGAGCCAGACATTTCTTGATTTCATTAATTAAAATACCAAAAAAATAAACAAAACCAACCCCAAAGTTTACATACATCTTTAGAGAGAGGAACCAATTAAAGTAGGTTCTGATTTACACTAAAGACCTACTAAAATTATTACTACTTATAATTTCAGGATGGGACTGACACTTGCCAAGTCACCCTTTTTTGCAGAGGGTCCTATTTTGACCTTATTAAGGTTTACTCATGGTATGCTGCAATGTTTAAAGCTGTATATAGAACTAACATAACTCCTTCGATAGCAGAAGGTGTTGCTGACAGGTGAAATTGGGTTGTGTATTTTTTGCTGTCCTTTAAATTTTCAACTTTTCACCTGTTTTTAATAGTAGTCCTATGTAAAATATAGTTGGTTTTTAAAGGTTTGTGTTGCTTTGCAAACAAAAAAAAAAAAAGAGCTTCATTTTATTCCTTTTTTAATTTATGATTGTTTTCTAACATTATGCAGAAATTTGTAAAAAGTAAAATTCTGCACATTTTTAATATTGTCTGTCTTTGGTGTTGTAATGATTGATTTTTTTAATGCTTTACTTAACACTTTGAATACTTGTTTTAAGAACTGAAAGAAGCTGTCTTGTCACCATACATCTCTGTTAAAAGAGAGTCATGTTCAATCTGTTTGTACCGGTTCCCTATTTGATAGGTTGCTTGCTATATCCCAATAAAACATTGCTTATGTTTGGATTCAGTTTACTTTACAGATCTTTTACTTTCTCTGTTGTGGTATACTGGAGCTCCTTTTCTCCATTTTCCTATTAAAAAGGTACCAAAACCTACTTAATATTCTATGTTCTTGTGATTACTTTTTAACATCATCTACCATAATATTTAAAGATTTAATTATTTTTGCTCTTTCTTGTCTGGTGTTACATACTGCTGAAGGAGAAGCCCTAGCCACAGTTCACCAGTAAAATCTGTGTTTCCCTGGGCCCTGTCTGGAGCAGTCAGTGGTGCAGAGTTGCTGTGCTGGCCTTGCCCTGGTACACAGAGTGGTTTGTTTTACCCCAGAGTGTCTGGGAGACAGCCCACGGATGGTGCTAAGCCTTGTCTGGGCTCACCATCACCTCTGGCCCAGAGAGCCTTGTCATGACCCCTGAAATGGAGTGTGTGGTTTGCATCAGTGATGCTGAGCAAAGGAACCAGGAAGTAGGAAATAAGCACGAGAGTGTGGTGAAAGTGGAAATGGTGTGGGAGGAAATGGTGAGGGGGTGCAGCTGAGAAGGGAGAATGGTGCTGCTTTCTGCCAAGTGGGGACAGGATTCAGGGAGAGGAAGGAGAAACTTCTGTAATCTGCCTACGTAGTGGCCCTGTCTTCACTTCGACTTGGCCAAGTGTGAGGTGGCTGTTCATGCTACAGAGCTCGGAGAGTTGCTTGTGGTTGCTGGTGTTAAAGGGAGAAAGGGGAGAGGAGGGACAAAGCCGTGGTAATAGCTGTGCCGTAGGTAAAGCTCATGGCATCACTGTAGTACATAAATATATACAGCAGCATGCTTTCTTGGATACTTTCTAACCTTTACATGGTGCAATGTATTTGTTTGGAATTTGAGACAATGGGACAGACATGTATTCATCATTTCTTTGTCCCTGTCCCTTGTACTGTGCTGACTTCAGGTATTGGTCTATTAGCAGCAGGTTTGTAAGTCATGGTCTGAATTCTGCTTATGATTTTATTTATAGTTTGGTCGTGTCCAGAGATACTTGCTGGGATTAAGGATCTTCTGGAAGACTAGACTGAAACAGAGATCATCAACGCTGCCTTGGGGAATTTTGAGCTATAGTCTGTATCTGGCTAATTTTGGGCTGCAATTTAAAAATCATACATGAAACTCCTAAATATTTTAATATAGAATTAGTTATGTTTATGATAAGGATCATGAAAGCAGTCTGGATATGCTAAGCAGCACTGTGTTTGTAGAATTATTTTGGATGAGAATACATAGTGCTGTGTTACTGAATAATTAATTAAATATTCTTTTTTTTCTCCATTTCTATGTTTGGCATGGGATTTACATTCTGTGGTCCTATGGAAGACAAAATTAGAAGTAAAACATTCCAAGAGAGAGTAAAAATCTCCACTGTGCAGACAAGAGAGTGCATTTGATGACTACTGAACACAGTTCTTTATTTTAATGTGTTTAATGAGCAAATGAATTGCATTCAGAAACATCCAGATTGTATTTCCCTTTTGCTCAGCACTACTGAGTCATACAAGTAAAGGCCTAACAGAAATCTCATTGCAAGTGCAAAAGGGAATGTGGAGGATATTGGTCAAAACTGTGACAATTCTTTTACTGTCTCTGATTTTTATTGTATTTTTCTACTGTTCTCTGAGCTTTCTAATGCTGCAGTTTTCTTTGTGCAGCTGACCATTCTGGTTTTGTCTCTTACATTCTCCTTGCTGTTTCTGGGAGAACAAAAAAAAACTTTTTAAGAGACTGGAGAGTTTAAAAGAGGAAGTCAAAGCCAGATTATTTTTAACCACCATTCCTCTTGCAGAAAACACAGCTGCTGTTGAGATGAAGAAGCAACTGATAGGCATTACTGGATACCCTGTCAGTACTGCAGCTCTGAGTCGCAGAGCTATGCAGGAATCCAATTTAAATCATGCCCTTATATGTGCCTGCAGCAGGGAGAGTCCCTCTTCCTTAAAAGCCCTGCCTGTGCTCTGGGTGTGGGTTAAGCTGCCAGCATCTGCCTCTCAGCTGATACAGGGGGTGAGTGTGATGATGGTCTTGGCTTCGCACCGAACCACAATTTAGAGAGTACCCTTCTTCTCCTGGAGGCAGCTTTAAGGAGTAAAGCAGCACTGAGCTCCCCTGCCCTGCTGTCGGTCAGCACAGAAACATTCATGCTACAGCCAAGGTCTTCCTCTTCCCTGTCCTTCCTCTCTCCTAATATCAGTATTGCATATCTATCAGAATCTTTCATACACTTCTAAAATGATTTGAAAGCATTACAGTACATCTATTCTGGTGTGATGGGTGTGAAATATATATTGGAATTGTTCAGCAGTTCTGGTCGCTCTCCTCTCAAGCTGTGGATACACAACATGGCATTTCTCTTTGCGTCCAAACAGAGCCGAGTACCACACATAAAGCACATATAAGGTGACTGTCAGCAAAGTATGGGATCTGTGGCTGTACCAGTCCACCAAGATCACTTTCTCAACCCAGAAAAAATTGTTTTGACTGCTTGCTGCTGTCTCCCATCCCCTCATGTTATTGTTCCTAGTTTGTTCTGATGTGCTGCACTTGATCAGTTTGTAGAAGATTCATTACCCATATAATTATAAGACAAGAATTGTCAGCTGTAGCAAAGGGAGTAGCCCCCCATGCATCACTCCTGGTTAGAAATGGCCCTGGCAAAATGTCTCATTAGGCTGTCACTGTCAGTGACTAATTGCTTAAAGAGCTCTTCCTTCTTTTCCCTGCTTTTTCCAACATGTTCAAATTCTACCAAATCCTTTCACTCTTCCTCTTTTTAAAAATCAGCATTTAATTGATCTTTTGTCTTCAACACTCCTCTTTCCACTGTCACACTTAAGTTACAGTGACAGTTATTTTAAAATCAGAGGGTCTTATTTCCTGTGGGTCTGGGAGAAGCTGCATATTTATTTCTCGGTTTTTTAATGGCAATATTGTATAAAATTTGAAGGCTGAGTCTGAGTAGGACCAGAAAAATATTACCTTACTTTGTCTTCATTCTGGATCTTTACTTCCAAGTCAGAACAGCAGTTCCTTCTCTTTTAGGAAAGCTTTTGACCCAAAAGTCATGTGGGAAATGAATGACTGTAAATGTGCATGTGGATGGTGTAACAATCTCATAAGCAGCATGGTGAGTGGAGCATGGCAGAGAAGGGTCTGCTCTACTCTCTCCTTCACCTCAGGCAGTTTACACAGGCAATGGATTGGCTTTTTCTTCATCTAATGAGAGGACTTGGTGCTTGGAGATGTCATCCAGGAGATCTCATCCATGTCCCATTCCAGCAGTTGTCCCAGGGGGAGTGCAGAGGACAGTGGCTGTAATTAGCCCACTGGCAGGGGCAGTCTCCATTGGAAGAATGGTCAGACTGATTTAATAAGTAGCTTTCATCCCTATTGGGAAAGTCTGTCTTCTTTTTAATATGATAATGTAACAAGGTCGTTAAGTTATTTTTTTGCTTAGCCCCTATAATTAAGGAATTGATTTAGTGATGTTCATTTGGATCTTCAATGTATATTCAATTCCCAGAATAACATTGGTTGGTAGTTGCTATAAATTTGGAGAACGCAGCTGTAACCTCAGGCACCTGGAGAGCCCAAGGGGAGCACCTTGAAGACTGTAACTGGTTCTTGGTCCCCATGTGAGAGTTTCATTGCTGCTGAAGGCTGCTGGTGAGTACCGGAGACCACTGTTGTATTTATATGCTGCACTCATGAGCATCCTTGCTAAAGGAGCTGTCAGCAGTTACAACTGCTGTATCATCAGCTGATCTGCTGATAAGGCAGCAGCAAATGTCTTGGCACTGGCAGACTCGCATTCATCTCAGGATGTTCTCTTCCCCTTTTTGGATGATTGCTATAATCCAGCTGCCCCTCTATAAAAACTCTTTGGTACTTACTATATTGAGGATGCCTCTGATTTTAGAAGCTAAATTGTATCAGAAAAGGGAGGGAAGGCTCCTCATTTGCACTCATCTCTTGGATTCAAGAGTACCAATGCTTTGTCTTATCCTAGTGGATGGTGGAAGGAGGAAGGAAGCAGAAAGTAAGGAATTTTCAGCTGAGTTTGTTCACAAGCCGGTGGCCAAACTGTGGGGAGAGATGTGTGGAAATGGATGTGTGCCTGGGTATGGCAGCCCTGCTTCACAAGGACACTCTTCAAATTCCCTCCTCCCTTCTGCATAAATAACACACGCCAGTTTGCCTGGGCTTTCCTACCTGGAAAAATGTGTGTCTAGAGCATTTGAAAACATTGCAGGAGTATGAGGCCATTAAAACTTGAACTCTTGTCTTTTTCAGTCAGATGTAATGTAGGAATTCATTCCTAATGTCACACTTGAGAAGTGGCAGGAGCCCTCCACAGTCCTCAGGCACTCTGGCTTCTGTTGTATTTCCCTCTGTATCAAAGGTTTCTCTACCCCCGTTATTTATCTAATTTTGAGTCCCTCCAGTATTGTTTGGGTTGAGTTTTTGTTGTAGCTACAACTAACCCAGATCATGTTTTTTCTGATTTGATTGTCATAGATTAGTCATACATCAGCTGATCTAGTGTCATTTATACACACATTTTGTACACATATGTGTGTATCTTTCTCAGTCTACTATGAATGGTGAGGCTCTCAGAAAACAGTTTTTATTATAGCTGAGATGTGAGTTGACATTTTTGATCCAATAACTGGAAACATTTAATAAGTTTCCTTTCTAGATACAGCTGTGCCCTTTCCAGGAGGAATATGGTTGGCTGATGTATGTATAAAAACAGTGGAATTCTAAATTAAGAAGTATTTATTTTGAGGTTTTTAGCCAGAAACAGTTTTTGGTCACTTTAAGTAGCTCAGTTCAACTTAGAGTCAGGATTATGTACTCTTGACAAAAGCAAGGTTAAATTTGAAAAGGAAAAAGACAACTTTAAGGAAGAAAAAAAAATTAGTTGTAATAGTTAATAAAAACTGGCAGGTTTAAATGTATATTGAAAAGCAGGTAGCAGGATATATAGAATAATACAGTCAGGGAACACAGATCGCTTGTGCTGCCCCTGAGAGTGACATTTGCTCTCTGTTTTAGGTACTGGCTGATGAGTTTAACTGGCACATTTTATCTGTGTGACATTGAGTGTGTGTGGAGCATGATGAGCAGCAGAGGAGGGCTGTGTTGGACTGTCCTGGGCAGTTATCAGAATTGAATGGAAACAGGATGAGAAAGAATCAAAGACTAAAAAGATAATATGTTTGTGTACTTGAAATACTTGGTAGGAGGCTTCAGCTCCTATGAACTACTGGGATGTAGCCCAGGACCAGAAAAGTTCATGTTATCAGCAAGAAGTTGTATTTTAAACAGCAATTTTACAATCTGCTAACTACTGCTCATTTTCATCAAGTATGATTTCATCAGCAAAACATTGCAGCTGCTTCTGAGTAGAACACAGTAAGCAACTTGAATAGCTCCTTAGGACAGGAGCTGAAAAAAACATCTGTCTCAATGAAATTAATGCCAGTCCATTGTGGAGACTGAATCTAATGAAGCCAATGGGAATTTGGTCAGATTTCAGACCCAAGTGAGTCTGGCTAACTCACATTTTCAAGAATGATTTATGCCACTGTTATCTTAATCTAGTTGCCATATGGGAAATTTGGGCTGCTTCCGATTGCCTAAGTACTTTCTTTAGAAGCAATCTGCCCACGTAAGTGACTCAGGTTTGCAGTGCTGGATGGAGCTGCATTGAGATGCTGTAAAGACTTAGTGAATGTCTGCATGTCTGTGGAGGTTTATGCAAAGCACACTGAACAAGTATATGTGTGTGCTTGTTGCCACAGGAAAGGCTCAGTAAACAACTGCTTGCTGCTTTGTGTCCTCATTCTGCCATGGAGGTTAGTCCACCACTTCCTTGCAGGGCCACAAACTAAGCACAAAGAGTAACAAAAGAAACCTTGTGCCTAATGCAATAAATTTCTTATAAAGTAGAAAGGAAGTTGGTTGTGCAGATCCGCCTTATTTCGAAAAGAGGTAAATGCTGAAATGTTGAGAAAGATTCTTTTTCATCTACCGGTGGTGAACTATCATTTGGAAGAAGATTGCTCACTTTTTGAGGTGAAATTAGATGAATTAAAGTAGTTATTTTACTTACAATGTTCACATTTATATATAAGTAATAAATAGTCAAAAACTAGTTTGTTTTTTGATGTTGCACTTTATTTGCCTTTAAAAGATACATTAATAAATTAAAAGCAGGTAGAAGTGACAGAAGTAGCAAGACATAAGCCCACAAGTACAACACAACCTAAGAAGGTAAGCAAGAACGTCCCCTGGAAAAGCTGTAAGTGTTGTAAATAAAGCTTTCAGAATTGGCTGGTGACCAGAGAGCATCATATCTGGGACAGCCTCACTCTGTGGTGCCATTTTTCCTGCTGTTGCTCAGGAGATAGCTCAGGCTGGTGGACTGTTCTTCCCTTGCATCTGTTACGTCCTGCTCACCAAGGTGAGTTTCTATCTTCCAAAGCACCTCAAAATGTCACACAGTGCAGGACACCTCCCCCATTTTTGGTGCCAATGAATTTAATGATTGTACCCAGAGCAATGCTGCGTATCGGTCAAACTCAGGAGGCACAAAGGCAACTGAATTGCAGTTTTTAGAAGATGTTTTGGGCACTTTGCATTGGATTTGTACTCTGTCACAGGGAGTCTGTGAAAATGACAGTCGGAGAAAATGAGAGCAAGGGTTAGAAGCTGTTAGAAGCTGAGCAGGATTCCTGTTGCAAATGTGGTAGCCACAGTTTGTGAGATGAGAATCGTTGACTGTATTGTTTTATCTCTGTTCAAAGCTATCACCTGGGGTAACTAAAGTAAAATAAGCTTTATCTGTCCTGTCTAGTTTTCTCTCTACCCCTCCCAAATGTAATAGGGCTATGTAGGTTGACTCCTGCCTGCTCAGAAGTCATGATAAGATTATTAGACTAAAGAAAACTATTTAATTAAACCTGCAGAGATAGCCCAAACCCTCAAATCACCTCAGTGATTAATGTAAAAGTACTATAGTAACTATAGTCTGATGAGTAGCAGCAGTAGTCATGCAGTCAGAATACATGCAGAGAAAGTAGTCAACAGCTGTAACTGTTCACACCACAAAGGAGATATGAGGGATGATTTCTTTTAAAATTTCTGTTTCTCATTTCCTGCGCAAAGAAATCCTGAATCTGACTGTAACCTGTTCAGTCACTGGGTCAGAACCTCAGATCTGTAGATCAGTGTGGAATCAAGGGGTCATGATAGGTTATGTCAATGAAACAGTAGCTCTTGTGCCTGTATATTCATTTTGCTGAAGAAATATTAATAAAGAGAATATACAGATATCCTGATTTTACATGTCAAAAACTTGTTACAGACATCAAATTAATTGTTTCATTAAAAGGTCTGGGAATAGCTAGTTTAAAAATTACTTGACTATAATGTTTCCAGCTGGGATTTTCCAAAGAGCTTAGGGCATTTCAGTCTGCAAATCACAGTGGAATTCAGGGACAGACCTTGATTTCCGATTTCCTGAGGGTCCTTCATAAATCCCATGTTCAGGAGTTCATAGAGGGAGAAGTAGTCAGCAATGGAAGAGGCCAGTAAGGAGTAAACATTGATAGGAAAGCCATGCTATTAAGTTTATCAGGAAGGTTGAGTATAGCCAAGAGGTTTAGTTTCCCTGGGCAGCTGCCAGTCCAAACTGACATTTCCTCTCATCTCTCAGCATTTGGCCCTGTGCTTCAAAAAACTTCTTCCGGGCAAGTGTGCAAGCACAGGAGCCATAAGGAGCTTCCACTGGAACCAAAACCTGAGGGGAATGAGCACAAACACCAAGGTTATGTTTGAGACAGGGATGTGCCAGCAGAAACTGTGACTATTCATCTCCTTATGAAATCATGCCCAGGCCCTTTCTTTCTCTTATGAACATCAGTGGTAGATACTGACATTATCACAGGTAAAAGTGGATCTGTAATGTCCACCTGAAGGAGGGCAAGGAGAGGAGAGCATGGTAGCAGAATCACAAGACTTTGGAGGGAGACTAGAGCATAAACAGACTATAAGCCACTGATGCCAAATGGAATAACCCCATTTCTCACTTTCATGTGAGGAGAATGTAACTGACTTTCAGCTGGACCTAGCTGGCCGCTAGAGCAGCTGTGGAGGGAGGAGCAAATACGTCTCATCCCCTACCTCTTGCCCTCTGCCTGATCCCAGGCTTGTACCCCCTCCACTGTTGGACCAATCTGGGATGCCACAATGCATTCTGTTTGGGTAAAATTGCACAGGTTGACATTATAATTGAGAGTCAAATTCAGTGGAGAAAACAGGAATGATTTTTCAGACAGTCTGTGTTACAGATCCTTTTGATGTCCGGAGTATTCCACTTGCACCTTTAGCTTTTATCAACAACACAAGAAGACAATTCTTTATCTTCTTTTTGTAATCAGTGTAATCAGTGTAAGCAGTGTAAGTCTTTTTTAGAGGTAACGTGGAGCTTTTACTGGGACTGGGAGAGAAAGTTTGCTCACTTTTTTCCGAGTTTATTTTTAACTCTGTTTTATGTAGAACTGCTGCCATGCTTTAAGGCTGAGCATTTCTAAAGAGGGCAGTCAAGTTGTGTTTGAAGCATTTACTTACTTCTTTGTCATTGGTCAAGCCTAGGTTCTTCATGTCTACAACATTATAAAAAGTGTTGTTCAAGACGACTTCTATGACCTGTACCTGAAACCATGAAAATGGATGAGAAAATGAATTAGGGCACCTTTTCACCAACAGCCTGGCAGGCTTTTCACTCGGTGTAAAAAAGAACAATGCCACCCACCCCCGGTACAGCTGATCAAATGCAATCTAGCGAACATATGTAGCACACCTTTCACTTTTATTCAAGTGCTGCCAAACACTGAGTGATGTTCTCCTCCATTGTGTTCACAGCTGGGGAGTTTCCAGTCTTACTTAGAACTGACAGAGAAAATAATAGTCTCATGTTGGTCTTCTCAGTGATGCAATTAACATTCACTGTTGTTGAAGTAAAACATCATTAGGAGGAAAGAAGATACCTGTGACACTCTGGAAAGGACAAGCATCTGGATACAGTTGACAGTTTTCTGGTAAGAGGGTGAATATTCCCCACAGTCAGGTGGTCCGGAAAAGGCTTCAAGGATACATTCACGGATTTTCTTCCTAGAGGTAACACAGGTTATTACAAAACCTTGTATCAGCTGTCTCTGCTTAGATTCATAATGCTCGACTATGGGATGGGTTTTGTTTGTATTTTGTGTGTCTTTTCTGACAAATATATAGTCCATATTTTGTGGAAGAACAATTTGTCCTGTCACCCAAATTCTGTTTCCTCTCCCCACCCCCGCCATATATATAATTAACAAATAGGTTTTGCTAAAAGTATTTAACAAATTAGTTATTTTATTCTCCTAAAGTGCTCTTTACTGAACACTGAAGTGTTCATTTGAATCCTGCCCACTGATGTACCCTTAGAGAGAGAAGTACCCCTAAGACGTGCCTCTCACCCCTTGTAACAAGAGCTTAGTGCTGTCACTGAGACCTGTGAGTGGCTGGTGCACAACAGCTGCAGATCTGACCCTTAGACCTTCTGTATTGTATGGAGGGACTCTGTGAGTATAGATTAGGAAATTAATATTGCTTGATATAAGATATACCATATGCAGTCAAAGTCAAAATCCTTGCATTCGCCATATGACCATTTGCAGAAGAGCTCTCCACATAGAATCCTGTCGTGCCTTTCAGGAAGTGTGGTGTGTTCATTTTTATAGAAGCCTTCAAATCCAGACTGTGTTGTCTTCATAAGTTTCAGGTCCTTAATTCCAGCAAAGACAATCAGAGGACCTGTGATTTAAAATTACATGAAAATATAAGCTTCTTTTCACGCAAAGAAAGAAACCTTTGGGTGTGTACTTGCATTGACAGCTCCAGAGCCAGAAAGCAGACAATAACTTTATGCACACTGATATTGGCAGAAAGGTAAGAAACAAGACAGAAACTACTGAAGTCAGAGCTCAATCTAGAAAATGGAGAATTCCATCAAGTGATCTGCAGTTAAGGAAAATTGAGGATAGACTTTTCTATCTCACCTGGTTGGAACTGGGACATGGGTTGGCTCGCACTGATGTCAGTTTAGGAATGGCTCTAAAGGGAAATGAAATAGGCTAGTGCTGTGATGTACAGCAAGAGGTGTGGTGCCTTTTCCAAGAACGTAGACAAGTGTAAAAATTTGCTGTATGAAGACAGAGCCTTGGTCAGTGATATGCCTTAGATCCCCATCCTGTTGGGAGTTCTGCATCTCAGAGAATGAGAGCCAGGAGCCAATGCAAATCCCTGCAGTTCAGCTAATGAGCAGGACCTGGCACTGATACAGGTGCCACCCACAGGTTCAAACTGACAGTGGCTTTGCTCTGAGCCACTATTTATAAAACAAGCTGTTGAGGATCACTGCTGCATGGGTGGATCGTTGTCTTCTAAAGACCAAGCAGTTGTGACCTGAACTTTTTTATCTGACACACTTTTTGAACAGCAGCTAAACAATTTCAAGCAGTCAGTCATTTAGAGCACACCAAGCTGGTAACTGAAAATGTCACTGGCCAGAGCTGTCAAAAAGCTCTTTAAGGAAAGAGAAACTTCATGGCATGCAGGCTCATTCAGGGCCTGTGCAGATAGTCGGTGGCTGAAGCCTAAGCTGCTGGTTTTGTGCTGCTCTTGGTGCTCACACTAGCTTGTTCAAAATTAATCCTTGCATATGTCAAGTGTATAGTAATCCTGCCTTGGATTTGGAAGACTGACAAATTTTGTCTTTTAATGATGCCTTTGAATGAATTTATACTGGAAATAATGACACTGTGGTAGACATTTCCAAATTGCATGATTGTTTAGAGGTTTGGGTGTTTTTAAACTCTTCTGTGACTGGATGTTATTGAAACTGCATCTTGTCTATTTCTTATTTACATTCGTTATTGCTTTTGAATTAGTCTAAGGAGGTATCTATCATTTTGCCTATGTCCGCCTGTTATTTACTAAAGCTTTTTTAAAAAAAATCTAAAGAAGAGACTGACCTTGGACAGGATTTTCTGAGGTTTGTTCAGATCTTGAATAATTTATCACTTGGGTTTAAGACTGTGACACACAGGTTTTAATGTAGTGCAGATAGTATCAGTGAACCTGGAGAGATATTTATCTTATATTCAAATACTTAGCCTTGTTTGAAAGAGCTTCTTGCAACGAAAGAATGGCTGAAAGGCAGGCTGTCTGTGCAGCAATCAACCTGAAACTCACTCCAAAGGATGCAGCACCCAGGGAGAGTTTCCAAGGTGAACAGCTCAATGCTGTGCTTCCAGGAGGCTTTGTGCTCGTGCTGTCTTCAGTTGACAAATTTTGATTCTGTTAAGTTACTTATGATGTTTTGAGTTTCCAAAAAACTCTGAGCCTTTTATCAGCTGATATAATGGCAAAAAATAATTCTATTAAACCTCACTAGGATTTTTTTTTTCATTATAAGAAAATTGTTAAAAGGTACGATTAACTGAGAAATGAACTCCCGTGTCTGGCTGATAGGTGCATAGGAGGATGCTAAATATAGAGAACATTCTCTTAGAAGAAAAACAAAAGTGATTTGAAAATCTTCACTTTGGTTATTGTTCACCTAAGCAGGGAATTCTAAAGAAACAACTAAAGGGCTACATGAAGGGAAGTCTAAGAAGGAAGAGTTCAGTAAGCCATAAAAGCTTTCTGTTTGTGTAAAATCTGAAATTGAAGAATTTCATGCTAAATTTTCATGATGATGAAAAATTTAATTCAATCTACATTAAGAGCAGCAGCTTTTCAAGAAAGTATAAACTCGTTTTGTTTGTCTCTTTTTAATTTTTTTTTTAATGTGAAACGATATAGTGGCCTCAGATCAGTTCCCAGTAATCTGGGAGACGTGTTAAACAAAGCACCATCACAGTGAGACTGAACTTAGGCTTTTGTTGTGAGCCATAGGAAGTAGAGATAATTTTTACACTCCCTTTGGAATGCCAATTCGTGTACAGACAGTTGAGCTTAAAAGCCTATCTTTTCAGTATCACAAAACTCATGGTTAAGCCAAATAGTGATTTGTTTATGCGTGGTGTGCAAAAACAGTGAGCACACTCTGAAGTATTTTCATGTGAAAAGTAGTTCACATATAGACCTGAATGCTCGTGATGTTCAGGCTAGTCTGGCTTACAGCAATGAAATTGTTTTCTTAGAAATAAAATCTGGGCATATTGACAGGGGTTTGAAAATAACTGCAAACTAGGCAATTGACCTGCAGCAGTGTGGTACAGGGTAACAATCATAGGAGACTGCAGGACATAGTATAAGGTAGAAAAGGAAGCAGTCCCTTCTCGGAAGGCTATTGAATCCTGTGGCAAGATGTAACAGTTCTGCTGGATGTGCTGTTGTAACCATTCCATGTTTGGGATATACCTACAAAAGTGAGGTACGTTAGTTCACCAGCCATGTCTCAGAGATCAAAAACGTCAAAATTACACTATAAAAATATTCTTTGTTTAGACCTCTGGAGCAGTTTGGATGTGCCCTAAGTCCTCTAACACCTACAGCTCTTTCTAAAGCCATCTTCATCTCTCATTGGCAGAAATATTTACAGAGAAGTAGGGGACGTTGCCAATTCTTTTCTCACCATTCCGGCACTGCTCAGCTTCACAAAAGCGGATCCCATCAGGAACACATATGAATGAGTGGATGTGGGGAACTCCATCCTGCAATTTAGAGCAGACATGTAAGTAAAAGTGCATAAATATTATGTTAATTTGAAAACAGGAGCTAAGAGAGAGAGGAATGAGTACAGCACAAACAAACAGAATGTATTAGTATTTTAGATACCTCATGCAGGCGTTGCCATGGTACTTCTTGAACGTAGGTTTTGACGTACGCCACTTGGCAAAATGTTGTCATGAAGTGATTGCAGATATCTATAGCAAATTGTTCTAAACTCGAGATCTAAGGCAGCAAACAGTATTATTAGAAAGAAGCAATTACCTCATGTACAGAAGTAGATTTTTCCGGTTGTTGTAAGTATTTGGGAAGAGTCAGGATGGTTAAAAACACATTTCCCTTATTTCTAGCTTGGCTTACTGTGCCCAGTCATTTGACCAGCTTGCAGCATGCGCGGCAAATAGCAGCTACAGTTGTGTCAAAAATCTCCCATTCTGTGGTACAGTGAGCCGCAGTCCTTGGACTGAGAGAAACTGCTGCAGGAGTCTTATGCTTTGAGGATATAATGCTGAAATAATGGTTTATTGTGATTATTCTGATTGATATGGTGATATTCTAATTAAGTTTTACAGGGTAAAGATTGTATTTCGTTATGGAGAAATTTAGTGCTACAGATTGTCATTGCAATACATGCAATTGATGACAGTAAAAGCAGAGAAGAATGAAAAGGAGTCTCATACTTCTTAAAAATACTGTATAGGAATAATGCAGAATTATGGGCTATTAAATTAAAAAAAAAAAAAAAGAGATGGCTTTTATATGACAAATCCACAGAAAACAGTGCTAGCTTTTGAGAAAAAAAGAAAGAAAAACTAAGAAAGAGTCCACAGGACAGAGTGGAGGAGGAAAACTTCTCTCTCAAATCACTGAAAATGACTTTGGTACTGATCTGATATGCCAGTTGAAAATAAAAAGTTAGCATAACAAATACGTCCAAATGAAGTAGTAAGAAACAGCAAGGCTAGTTAAAAAAAAAAAAAAATACCCCATTTTTTTTGGCCAACACAAGGACAATATTCTTTATGGTGTCTGTAGGTATCACAAGAGAGTTGTTTCCTTCCAGGTACTCCTGAGGAGAAGTCAGCCGGAGATGTGCACACACTTCCACTTCTTTAACGAAATGCTTCTTTCCCTCTTTATGAAGGCGAAGGAACTTAATTGTATTCTTGCCATATTCACAGTTGAGGACTTCTAGGTCCTTGATCTACAAAGAAAACACATGGGAGTTGTAAAGAAACACAGTGGAAGCCTGAGTGATGCTGTCACTGAAACATAAACAATGCTTATGGCCTTTATTTTTGTGGTTAGCTGTGATAATGAGAATATTGTCATTATAAATTGCAGAGTCCTGATGGGAAGAAAAAATGCTTTAGGAGACTATTATTATATTAGTAGCAGCTATGATAAAATTTTAAAATTTTCTGGGGGACAGATTATAGAGCAGGAGTCACAGTGAACTAGTCCCTCATTTGTCATCTTTGCTTTAGTCCTGACTGTATAGACCTTCACTGCATCTCTTCTCTGGGATCATTGGTTTCGTTTGCATTAAACCCTATTATTACGTTTTTTCCTGCTTCTGTCAAACACCCCATTTACACATCTCTTCCAGTGTTGGAGAGGCTGTACTAGCAAAATGACAAAATTCTGCAAAGGTTGTGCGGATTTCTGTTGTGCTAAAATATCCAAAGCTCATTGCACTAGACTTTCCCTGAGGTTGAAGTGTCCCATACAAGGTATCAACATCTTGTAATGTAAATCAGCCCCTTTTAATGTAGGCATAATGAGGAGGGAGAAAGAGCATTTTACATACCAAAATATAAATTGAAGCTTTTTATGTGTGAGTTGCTAAAAGATTACCAGATGTGAAATTGCTCAATTCAGACATGTTTGTTCCTAAGAGAAATGCTAATGCACTTAAAAAATAGTTTAAAAAAACATTAACTAATTGTAAGTAAATTAGTTTGGTTCAGAGATCAGAGCGTTTCTCCGGCTCAGTCCCTACGGGCTTAATCCCCACGGGTGACTGAAGGTCCCCAGCGCCGGAGCCGGGATCGGGCGGGTCCAGCGCTGACCGGGAACCCTCTCTGCGGGCACGGTGGAAGGGCTGCGCTCACTGCGTGGGCTGGGCGGGGGCGTAGTGAGCTGGAAATGATGTTGTTTTGCTTGTCTGAACACCAGGGTTTTTTCAGATAGTTGTGAAAAAATTGTACATAAATTATGCACCACCAAAAAGAAAACAAACCCGATTTCGGTATCTGCAGGCTGGGGTGTTTTTTTAAGCAGAACACCATAAATATTCTAAATAGTCAAAATATTTTTTGGTCAAAAACACAACTTGTCAGCTGTCATTTTGTTGCCCAAAGCAATGGTGAGCGGTTTCCAGCAGCTCCCAGGAGCCCTTGCCCCGCTGTCCATGGCCGTCCCCGCTGCGGAACCGGTTTCCCAGGCTGGCTGCGCTGTCCCGGGGTGTGCTCCCTGCTCCGGAGGCAGGAGCTGACAGCTCACGCAGCACAACTTCTCCTTTTAGAGCCTACTCGGGGCTCGCCCTGCGCAGCCGGGAAACCAAAATGCCTGCGGGATCTGCATGGTGCCACCCTGCTTTGCTCTTACTGCTCTCCGCCGTGCCCCTGTGGGCCGCTGAGATTTCCTGCAGGAATGAAGACGGGGAGACGGTGGATTGGTGAGTAAATACCGCACAGGGGAAAAACGCTGGGTGAGTAACTAGAAACATGGAGATTAAACCGCGGGAAGTGGGTGGGTCACCGTAGAAGCAGTCCAAGGCAATCGCTGGTTCAGCCCTGTTTGCCTGAGTAGTGGCTGAACTATGCATTTGAAAAACCTAGGATAAGTTATTGAAATCTGATTTCATTTCCCTGAGCCAACCACCGCGCTGCATTATGACTAACTGCAGAATAATCACCGCTTTACACAGCGTTCATGTCTCATGATCAAAGGGAGCCCAACCTGTGTTGGGGTGCCAAGGCTGCGCTGCCAGCGGCAGCCCCGGGGGCACCGCCGGGCCCGGGCTCCAGCACGGCTCAGCGGCCCGGAGACACCGAGCGGGGAAAGCCCCGCATCTCCCTTTGCCTGGAACTGAACTGCGGCGCGGGCACCTCGTCCCCTGCTGCCGGCACCGAGGGGCAGCGGAGGCTGAGCCCCGGGGCAGGCGGCAGCAGTGGGGCCGAGCCGCCTGTGCCCTGTGGCTGGAGCAGAGGGCACTCCCTGCCCGGAGCTGCCCTCACGGTACCGCCGGTACCACCCCACTGCCAGCAGCGAGCCCAACTTTGGGTATTAAATGATTAATTGGATTAATGCCCTTTGAAGATGAAACGACACAAAGTACAATTGCATAATATCCAGCCCAGGTTTTAAAAGTGAAATGAGGGCTCTTCAAAAAGAGCACATAAGCTTCCTGAAGATAAATATCAAGCAATTTCAAAAGAAAAATGTTTTTCTTGTGAACAACTATTAGTTTGGATACAAGTGCTAAAGAAGTAGGCCCATCCTTTCCCTTGCACACAGAGCTAACTGCAGGGAAGGCAGGTGCTCCTCAAACCACAGGCAGGAGCACAAAGCTGGCTTTGCTCTCTATTGGCATAGCATCAAATGTATGAGGGTCTAATCCATCCCTGTGACTTGTCACCTTTGCCAAGGCCCTTCTGGATAATATAATTTTTTCAGGAATCAGACTTAGTTGGTGCAGCTACCCAACAACTTAAAGGTATGACATATTTCATTTCTCCCTAAACTGGAATTATTCCTTGCAGAATAAGGTTTTTTGTGAAAACAAACAAACAAAAAACCCAAACCAAACAAAAAAAAACCCCATGAAAACAAAACAGACCAATATATATACAAACTATCCATTTCTTAAATGAAGACAACTTTTATATTAAAATTTTCTGAGAAGTTCTTTGAAAGCTGGAGCTAGGAGTAATTCACCTGTGCCTCCGTGTGAATGCCAGTGACATGAGGCCTGTTTCAGGAGGGAACATGGGGGTCTGCACAGGCAAATCCATGTTCCCTTCCACAAATTTAGCAGGTTGGGCAGGGGGATTTCCTATTCAATGTGCCCTGATCAAACAAAGAGAAACTTGCCTGGCTGCCTGGGTCATCCTAGTTTATTGAGAAGAGTCAGCCTTTGGATTCTGGATTTGGTTGCTATGATGCTGACAGGAGAAGCAGAACTGAAAGTGCTGAGAAGAGCCTTCTCTTAAACAAAAGTTGTCAATGCCCTTTCAAACAAACAGCATCGCAAGTGTTACTTTCAGTTAGCAAGAGGTCTATGTGAGTTCCTACTATGCAGTGGATCATCCTGCAGTATTCCATAATTACTCAGTATTCACACACCCTTGCATTTGCCACTGAACCAGAGGAATCATTTGTTTTATCTGACCTGATCCCATCTGTGCTCCCCAGCTGGGCTGGCAGCTCCTCCTCACATGCAGTGTCTGGGTGGGAAAAAGCCTCTCCTTTTTCATTCCACTCAGGATCTCATCCCACCGTCCTCACTGCACTTCCCACAGGGGCTACCAGAGCAAACGGCCATAAGATCAGCTCTCTGAGGAGGGCAGAGACTTTCCTTTATTCATCTAAACTCACTGTATTATGTGGGAAGCCTTCCCAGCAAATAAAAGCCAAAACTGTGCTTTCTGAGAAACGTTGAGTCAAGGACTGAAGCCACGATACACAGTGTTTGTTTGGGGTTTTTTTATTGTGTGGGGGGGAAGAAGTAAAGATGTGATTTTCTGTTGTAAATTGTTCAGTCACAAGCAAACAGTGTGACAATCCTAAGCGGATCTAAGCGGATTTGCTTTTCCTTGGTTCTCAGGAAAATAACTTTTACTCTGCTCTCACAAATGCCTAAGCTGTTGAGAAATTTCCTGGGCTCAAATAGCAGTAAAGATTTTATACAACTTTAATTGGTAATGCACTCAGCTGGCATTCTGGAAAGAGCCTAAACATGTATCCACTGGGAATTGGCAGGCAATTTCCTGATAGCTCGATGACTAGCATTTCGTAAGCTTACCTGCTAAGGTGGATTTGTCAGATGCAAGGCTGTAAACACTTCCAGAGCATAAATCTTTCAGTACATTTCAAAGCAATTTGGAAAGGCTTCATCTACTAATTCCTGGATCAGCTCTTACTACTGCAACTACTGCTATTCCTCTCCTTTCCAAATCTTCATTTCAAATATTTATTTCAAATAAAGGGATTGCTGTTGCTCCTGGTGCATGTATAGGCACAGACCACTCTCCCCTGCCTAGGTATACAAATCTGTCATCAGAAATTATTTCTCCTGAAATACTTTAGGGAGATCATTCAGTCAGTGGCAATGCAGGTGGATTACCAGGACCACCACTGGTGGGTGTTTCTCTTCTGCCTGTACATGTACATTTCCCATGGATTAAATGTTCTTCTCTAGCAGAATGTTTTCCTGCCACTTCTTACTTGTGTTTGGAGATGTCTTTGGTGACCAACTTGAGCCTGTAAGTCAACTGGGCAAGGTTTACTCCTCCTGATATACTTGAGGGGTTAAGCACAGGCTGCATTTTTGTTAAATAGCATGGATTGAAAATAATGCCACTCAGTCCCTACTGTTGACATTAACAGCAAATTACTCAATTACAGCCCTCAGAGAAAGTGGCTGAGTTAATTATACTGTGATTAATCCCATGGATTTGTGCACTGGGAAAACTTGTTTACTTTATCAGGAACCTTAGTATGAACTGAGCCATTTACTGACAATATTGAGTACCTTACAACTTTGAAGAGATTTGTGTTGCTGGCTACTGGTTTGAAAATTTCCAGTCTGCAACAGTTCATCAGAGTGCAAGTCTGTTATGAAAAGTAGGATTGGAACAGCATTTTATCACATTTCTTTATGCTTACTTTGTGATTGTGATACATATAATACATTTTTTAATTTCAATACCTAATTTTATCTATTTCATATAAAGCCTTATTTATACAATATGTAAATTTTTTGACCTGGGGGAATGTTAGACTGGGTTTGGGACCTGAGGTTCTTTACCAGAACCAGGAGCAATAGGGATTTCATGGACTCAACCAAGGCTACCTCAAATTCTTCAGGGGTACCAACAGCCATCTGTCCACAGCAACTGGAGTTTGGTGCTGAATCAGCCTCCCTTGCTTGCTAAGCAGCAGAATGAATTTGTCTGCAGCAGGAATTGCGCTGCCAAACTGCAGCTGGTTCTTGGGCTGGGTCATTGCTTTGAGGCTGGGATGTGCACACTGCTCCCCCTCCAGCTCAGGCATCCCTGGATTCACCCTTCTCTTCCTAAGGAAAGGAGATACTGATTTACACATTCAAACAGGGTGGTGGTAAAAAACCCCTGCTCTTCACTGTTGCAGGTTCACTCTCTACAAGTTGCCAAAACATGCCAAAGGACAGATTCCCATGCTGGGACTGGAATACCTGTACATGGATGCCCTGGCTCCGCAGTGGCAGCTCGGTAAATACCTCATCAACATGACACAGGGTGCTCTGGGACAAACGCTGCAGCAGCTGTATGACACGTATGAATCCAAGGCAAGTGCCATTTCTTTTTTTTAGTATGGTTACTTGATGTTATATGCAGATGACATGAAAGGAGCCAAAATAAGCACATAGAGGTAAGGCCAGGCCTGCCTGATAGATCTGCTAAAATACATAGAGGGGAGGAGCACCTTGACAGCTGGGTGGATTATTTGCAGTTTGGCTACAATTAGGAATAATCCTTGAACTTCTAATTTCTAGTCAAGCTTTTCATACACTTAGAGTATTGCCCATCAAAAAAGAGTGTTCATAAGTTCTCCCTTTAACTTCTGCTCTGTAATTCATGTTGAGCAACATCTGAAGCTGTGAATTCAGACCAGGGTCAGTGGTAATTGTTACAGACACTTGTCCTAAGCCCTCCTATGTGCATGTGTTTCACACTGTGACTCGCATCAAGTCTGGGTTTTGATCTTCCCCCTGAAATCACTGTGACTGCTCCAGCAGTGATATGCTGATGTTGGCCTTCTCTTTTTGCTCCCACAGTCAGACACCTCATTTATATTTGTGCAAAATGATTGTAAAATATCACAAGATCTGCCTATAATTATTTTTTCCCATCTGTGTAGTATTGTTGGGAGTCTGGGTGTGTCTTTGGATTTCTGCTGTGGGTTTGTGGTAGGGTGCAATCAATTTGTATGTAGAAGAGGCTCCCAGAAGTCACTCAAACATTGGCAATCTGGAAAACTGTCCTATCCGAGGTCTCACTGTAGCTGTAATAAACTGTTTACAAACTCACAGTACATTGGGAGGGGAAGCATGTCCCAACTCCTTTGAAGTTCTCTATTTAGGGGAAATAAGGTGTGGCTGTATGCAAATATTTTACAAAAAAGCTTTAATTGCTTCCCTTCATAAGAACATTTGTCATGTCTATTTTTACTCAGCAAATATTTTTACCGGATCTGCTTGCTAAATCAGAGAGAGGCCCAAAAAACAGAGAGGGGAACTTCTGTGCAAGCAAGTACCCACTAAACCCATGTAAACTGGCTTAGCAAGCATATTCACGCTTGGGAAAGGGCTACTGCAGTGCTTGAGAGAACTTCCCCTTCATGTCAGCTGAGGCCCTAATGCTGAGTCTTCAGGTTTATTTTACTGTAATATCTGTGGAGATTGTGTCAGCTGAACTGGGAGCAGGATTAGGCTCGTGATGTTCACACAGAGGAATCCTGAATTCTTTCTTCCATTCCCAGCAGATTTTTGCTTAAATGCCTTCCTTCCTTGTACTGAATGTCATGTTTCAGAAATGTGTGTTTCCTTGCAGAGGAACACCACTGCATATGCAATATACAACGATGAGATCCCCGAATCAGACTCCAAAGGGTCAAAATGTGGACACACCAAAGGTACGGGAAGAGTCCCAAACTACTATTTTGTCCTTTCTGAACTTGTGGACAGCATCTACTTTTCTGTCTGCTTGTCTATCTGCGTATCTAAAATTGCTGCCTAAAGCAAAACTGAAGAGTGATTTGCATGGTGTGTGTTTTTTGTATAGTTACCTATGCTGCAGCTTCTGTTTTGGTTTTGCTATGCCTGTGCTATGTGAAGGATCTTGGGGCTTATGGACTCTTTGTTTCAAGAGCTGAAACTAATACAGGTCCCTTTAGGAAGTACAAACCACACCATCCTGCGCCTGATGGCAAAGCAGTACAAGATGTGAAGGGAAAGACAACCTCAGCAGAAACCCCTCCAAACTTTCTGGGACAAGAAACTGCTGCCAAGATCATGGAAGCACTATGGGATGCAGTTACAGAAAATCAAGATTTTAAATACGTGTAAACTTCAGTGGAGGTCTAGATGTTCCCCTGAGGAAGCAGATGGGGTTTGCCCAGCCTGATGTGGAAATGAGCACATTTTTCAGGGCTGTGTTTTCAGGCTGCAGCAATGGGCACAGCTCAGGAGCCATGACCCACCCTGGAGGGGAGAAGCATAGCCTGTCTCTCTGCTGCTTCCCCCTGGGGGACAATTTGGTCTGGGAAAGAAGACACGGTGTTGACAGAATCTGTTTGCCTCTATCCAGTGGATATTTGAAGTGAAGGAAGATGAGCAATGGAGAGGGCCACACTAAATCATCAGGACTTTTGAAGAAAAAAATTTGAGCAGAGGAAGGGGGTTTGAAAGGATTTTTTCGAATAAAACATGATGACAGTTTCAGTTAGTCTATGCGGGAAAGAATTGATGCAATTTTAATACAATATTAGTGTCTCCTATGGTCTCTTAATCTACTCTAGAACAGCTTACTGTAGAAATTAACACATTGAAATGTGGTGTCTGCAGCAGCAAAACCAAAGTAGGGCATGTCTCTGTTGTCTCAGGGTTTTTTCCTACTTAATTCATTTGCAGTAACTTTGTTTTTTTACAGGATTTCTGCTCTTGGATAAATCACAAGGCTTCTGGGTGATTCACAGTGTGCCCCTGTTCCCTCCCACCCCTGAGGATGGTTATGGATATCCATCTACTGGGGAGTCCTTCGGACAGACAGCCATCTGTATAACCTTCAAATATGATCAGTTCACAGAAATAGGTACACAAAGCTTGTCCCTAAGAAAGCCTTTGTCCCACCACACCTCTCTGATTGCTTTCCTTGAGGTTTCACCTCAAAAATTCTTTGTTCTTGACCTTTTTTGTCACATTGGGAAACCAAGTGGAGTCTTGAAAGAGCATTCTTGGCTTCAGTTATGTTTATCCAATGATTTCCTGTGTGAATGTGGGAAATTCACTCTTCCACTCTGTGTTCATTTCCCTGTGGGGACTATCAGGATAATAATAGTCACAAGTGCATATCAAGAGTAAACTCAGTCCATGCACACAAAATGCTTTGGAAATACAAAGTAGGATGATTAATCATTTTTAACAGTAATAGCTCATTCAGCAACAGTCATCTGCAGTTCTAAAAATGTAAGGCAACCACTGCTTGAGCTGGAGTAGTAGCTCTGACTCATCAGAAATACAAAGTATGGAATAAATATCACCTAGAATTTTCACAGGTATTTCTTTGCCACAAAAATTGCCAATACTAAATATGTAAAAACCCCAAAAACCCAAAATATAGCTGCAAGATTCAGAACTATCTGACAGTGATAACTGGTGGTGGAATCTTGAAAAGGAACTATTGAATGATATTACAAGAAGTCATATTGGCATGTTTCTCAACTCTTTTCACACTATTTCTTCACTCTCTTCTCAGTCACGAACTCAAACCATATTAATGAAAGACACATGCTGCGCAAATTGCCAGGCTGGCCACACCTCAGAGCTATCTAACCCAGGTTCCTGTTTGTGGAAACACATCTATGCATGTGTTTAGTGAAAGAGGACAAAAATATGAGATGCATACGCTAATGCTTTTCCTGCCTTATCCTCCCAGCTTCTGCTAATGCGTGGCTCAGGGATTTTCTGAGCCAGGAAGACTGGAATGTTTCTGATGGGCTGGTCATCCATGAACTCATCTAATGAGCCCATTTATTCCCTTGCTCTTTATGCTATCCATGGCAAGAACCTCTACAGTTCAGCTGTGCACTGTTCAGAAAAGTAGATTTCTTCTGCAAATTCATGCCAGGTGCTGAAAGTCAAGGTCTGTTCTCCCTAAAACCAAACTAGACCCTTTGGCAGCTCTTCTGTTTGCATTTGGCTTGGCAGCTGTAAGTGACTGGAAACTACTCCTGTAAATACAGACAGGTTTAGATTTACACATAATGTCTGAATGCTGTGTGGCTGCAGAGAGGCTTGAAGATGAGCATGGGTGGAAGTGGCAGTGGACCAAGACCACCAGTTAACAGTTCTGCTAAAAATAATGAGGTGTGAGTAGACAACCTGAGTGTACTGTCCCAACCAGTCTTTGTGCTGCAGGGCCAGTCAAAATACAAAGCAATACATAAGTTCTTAGTTGCTAAAATAAGATACTTTGACACTTAACTCATCCAGGAGATAGCCCGTGAAGATTAAGAAGGATTTAGGTTTTCTGTCCAAGACAGAACTTTGCTATCTTGATTGCTTTGCTTTAACCCATTTTAATTCTGCCTGTGTTCATTTCTGTGGGTTTTTCTCAGACCATCAGATGCTGAGTTATAATCCAGGAATCTACAGCTGTTCCATCCCTGACATCTTCCAAGATGATCTCCCAAATCTCCAGAAGCTCTGTGCAAAGTCCAGGCTGCCCTCTGTTCCTTTGCGCCGCCTCTCCAAGCTCCAGTCAGCTCATGGGGAAACCTTTCTCCACTTTGCAAAGTCACACTTGTTCATAGATGGTAAGAGAACCTGTTGCTCTCTGTATAACACAGTCTCAATTAATTCTTAAAATATGAATTAATAAATTATTTTGAACTTCATATTTTCTCTGAATGGGAAAAAAGAAGTTCAAGCTCAGAAATAAATGTAACAGAGGGCAAGGCATGCTGTCCTATCATAATGTCCTCTCAGCCCCACAAAGCAAAAAACTGTCTGGTCCATCCTAAGGTGTTAAACAATGAGATTTTCAGAAAATTTATGTCCCATTACTCAACAATAACAACAAAGAAGAAATATGGGGTTTGAATCATCTGGGGGTTTTTTATTATGGAGAAGACTTGCAATTTTTTTGTCCTTTCCCTTTTTTCCTGCTGATTGTTTGTAACAGGTTTTCTAGAAGGAGGAAAAGTAGAAATGAACTTCTGAAAATAAGGGGAGGGGGCAAAATCCCCTCTGGCCAACTTAATGCATTACAATGAAACAACCACAATTTAGATTATGCTTTTCAGTCTATTCTGAAATGAAGGAACATGAAACACTGATTCCCCACACCCTGTGTTATTCCACAGATATCTATGTGGCCTGGATGGCTCAGGAACTGAAGACCGATTTGCTGGCTGAATCCTGGCAGCGTTCTGGCCAAAAGCTTTACTCAAATTGCTCTCTTGACTACCATGTCTACAACATAAACGTAATAGGGATGCCATTGAACTCCTCCTTTCATTCCATTAATGATCATTCCAAATGGGCTGTTTCAAAGGAATACAAAGACCAGTGGACATGCATTGGGGACTTGAACCGTGCTGCCGAGCAAGCTTGGAGAAGTGGTGGGTTCATCTGTACCCAGAACAAACAGATCTACAAAGCCTTCAGGCATTTGATAATCCACTATGAAAGCTGCACTTCTGCTCCCAGAGTGCTATAACAAACCATTCCTCCCAATCAGCACAGCCCTTGTTACATGGAAAGTGTAGGAAATGTCTCCCTTGAACAGTATTTTCACTCTGGAAAGCAGCCCTGTGGTTTTCCAGATGTGCTTAGCTGTCCCCTTGTTAGCTGTAGGAGCAGGTGGTGTGCAGGTAAAGGGCAGCAGTTTTCTTGTGGTGTGGGGCCCTCAGGGGGTGTGTGCTGGACCCTGCTCTGCTCCCCTGGCTCCTCTCACCATCCCCAGCGGGATGGGACGGGAGGGACACTGCTGCCCGGGGCTGCACCGAGGCACAGCTCTGTCAACACCCTGCACAGGCATCCCGGGCAACTCGGGAGCGTGGCTGGACGTGGGACAGGAGGGACAACAGAAACCTCCCTCATGAGCTGGGCTGTCAGGACTGGGTGGGTAGCAAGGGATACCCCCTAATACTTTGAAATTGCCCTGGATTTCTGGCACTGTTGAGATGAATCACAGCATTTCTGCTCAGCTTGGGCTGAGTCTCTAGAAGAGCTGAGAAAATTAGATCCGGACAGGGAGATGAGTAGATCTGTGGACAGGAAGGCCTTATTTTTACATGATTCATTTGTAGAGAATTAATGAACTTTAAATCATCTTTAAATTATATGTAATCAATAGCTTGGGAATATTTCTAATGCTTTTATTCATGTACAGCAATTTTATAAATAAATAAACATGTCCAAAATATGAATAAGCAAAATAAGGAATAAAAATGGTCTGTTTACATTCTCCCTCTTCCATCTGTATAGTTATTTATGGTTGGTTACAATGTTTTATAGCTGCCAAAGGAAAAATAGAGACAAATAGGAAAAAATATAAAGAGAAGAATATATTTGAGGAAAGATGTTATTTAACCTACATTTTCACATTACAACAAATGTGACTGTTAGTTTTCAATATGTCCAGTCTCAGGCTTAGGACCTGCAGTTTGCATGGACTTGCTATAAAGAAAAACTGATTTGCAAAATCCCAATACACTCGTGTGTTCAGATTTCGAAAGTGTATCTGTATTTAATATGTTCCTAAATATATATATATGCTCTTATATCATTCCTTTTTTTTCTTGAATTGCTAATATAAACTTCAGTCTGAAGAGCTGGCTGTCCCACTGATATTTCTGTTTTCGCTGTGTTCATAGTCCCTACCACTGATCCTCAACAGTGTCTTAAAAGGAAGTAGATATAAAGAAAAGCCTCACAGCCACAAGAGGTTGCCAAAGATTTCCTTCCCTTTTCACCCTGAACAATCAGCCAAACAACAAAGTGTACAAAGTGTCAAACTAATTAATTTCGGAAAATGTTTGTGCATAATTTTTGAAGAGATAGAAATAATGGATATGACCTGCATAATGAAGAGAATTGTACAGGAATAGGTTTCATGATTAGTCCATCTGGATTGAAGGTAGCTCGTAGCTCAGTGAAAATAGTATTGTTGCTTAGATATCCTGCAAGAAATGTTTTATTTTATTTCCTCTGCATGTGACCCAATAACATTTGAAAAATAATTTGTTTGATAATGTTCTTTCTCTGATGCCTGTCAAACTGTTTTACATATTTACTTCTCACTGTTTTGCTAGCTGTGGTCAAGCAAGACTTTTCGTGGCAGCGAAAATTGCCAATGACACAGAACACTGCACCATGGGATGGTAGGGAATTGCTCAGATAAGCCAAGACAAAATTAATTTTTCTTGCCTATCTTTTCATGGCAGACACTAAACTAACCTGCCTGTCTGAGCTCTTGTATCTTGCCCACAGCTCTGTGTAAGCATGGCTTCAGTGTACAGGACTGGCAAGAAATCCTCCACTGGAAACTGTGCAGGCGAGCTCACCGTGTGTGTCAGAGAGCATCTAGATCTGTAGCACAACGTGTATTTCTTGTAATATTTTCAAATGCTCAGCCACAGCATTTGGGTCACAGGGTTCAATAGCAAAGAGTCTCTGTCCCACTGGTTGTCACAACAGCATTGCCAGCTCCCTGCTCCCGAGGCCAGAAGTCACCAGTGCATCACTTGAAATATGTGCTGATTGCTGTTCTTAATTATTTGGTCAATTAATAGCTGTCATAAAGTTTTACAAGACTACTTAAACATTCCTCTTTCATTATATCCAGGACTGGTTGCCTCCATTTTAGCTGTAACTGAGGAGGCATAAAGATGCAGAGAAACAGCTGTACCATACAGCACTACAGGCGCCTCAGCAGCCTGGCTGTGCACGCACTCATTTCGGTGGTGTAGCAATAAAAAGGCTGCAGATCTGGTTCTCTCATTTTTTGACTGTAAACAGCTTTAATTCAGTTTTGCTTTTGTTGTGTAACTTCTGTGTTTGCATATCCTAGTATTTCTGCTACATGTGTTATGAAACATGGGCAGACTCTTTGTTTCCCAAAAGAGACTAATAATCAACAAAATAAACCGTATAGATTTTTAAGGGGTTTGTAACTCTAAGGCCTTCTTTGCAAATGCAAGGCCATAAGCCACTTACACAACCTCATGTGTCCTCACAGCATGCCCTGTGTGAAAGGTTTACTTTTTGCCTATTTTTTTAATATATATATATATATGAAGTTTTTAAATTTAAAATATGCAGTTCTATTTTAAGATGCCAAACACTCAAGAAATATCTGCCTGTCCCAGTGATTCTGTGCTGCCTCTGCTGCCCACTGCGACCCTTTTGACTGGACAGATTGGTTCCTGCAGAAGGGGTGGCATGGCCCCTCTGCAGTTTCAGGGGGACCTGCTCAGCAGAACTGACCCTGCAGAAGGGCCCAAACACTGGACCCTGGCATGGAGAGGGAAGAAAGCTGCTCTCTTGTGTGGAAACCTGGAGTCTCTTCTCAGCGTGCAGGTTTGGCTATTCTGACCCTTGGGCTCTGTTCTAGTTAGACTAAATGAGAACATTTATTATACATGAAAATTGTTTGCCGAGGGAGTAGGAGAGGCCAAAAGCAAACATTATTAATCCACTAAACATTACCGTGCTGCAGCCAAGTTTGTAACAAACACAGCAGTAGGGATGGTTGTTTGGTATAAATTGCCTTGTAATCATTTCCACAAGCCGAGGCTCAGTCCCAGCACGCCTGACACGCTCGCGGGGCACAGGAAATGCAGACACAGCCTCTCCCAATCCAACCTGCTGCTGGCCCCCCACACCAGGGCATCTCCTGCCCTACCCACAGCCACCACTACCCCAGAACAAGGGCAGGAGTCTGCCTCCCTGACACTGCTCAAAAAACCTGGCTGATTCTTCTGTAAACCCCTGTATCCCTGAGGATGCTTCCCTAATGCTGGTAATTGTGTGCCAGTAGGGCAGTGGTTTGCTGTGTTGGAATAGTGCAATTTTACACAGAGTTAATGCCAGAGGTCAAAGGATTAGACATTGAAGAAAAGCTAAAAATATAAAAAAATTTTGAAGGCTTAAAAATTTAAACTGTGTGAAGTTTAATTCCAGCTAGGCAATTACAATACTGGGAAACAGGCAGAGGCATTGCAGCCTGAGCCCACTTCACAGGGCAGCCTTTGTGGTGGAATTGCTTCTGGTGTCTCCACAATGGCTGAACATACCCTGAGCTTCATAATGGGAGTGATGAGCAATGTATTGGAGAATTTCTCAAGGACTCTGGGGCTCCATGCCAGCTGCCTGCCAGCAAGTCAAAGGAAACTTTGGGAGAAATTTCTCTGAGCTGGGAACCTTTTCTTCTTCAAGGCATGCTAACGTAGCCTGGTGCTTGGTGTTGTCACAGGGGTCTGCAGGCATACTTCTGAGTAATGAAATGCTCAATAACATCATTATGAGAATTTTTTTTAATGTATCAAAGCATCCTTGGCGTTATTAGCATAGTCACATAATTATCCACAAGGAAACTTACACCCATATGTTAACGCCCATAAATTATTGTGCGGATTTCTTTTATACTTTTATTTTCAGTTTCTGGGAAAGATACATCACAGGGTACTTAATATAGTAATTGCTTCAGAACGTGTAAGCTGCCCATGCCTGCAGTAAAATGTTCGGGAGGCAGAGTGGTGCTGGCAGCGTCATCTGAAAGCTCAGTAAGCCAAAGCCTAACTGTGCTCAGAGTGTGATGCAACAATATGATGCACCTCTTTAATTTCACAAGAGATTTCTTAAAAAGACAGGAATTAAAACATGAGAATGGAGATGAACAGGAATTTATGTTAGGCTAAGTGTGAAAAAAACCCTTTTGTAGCAGGGAAAAAAATTTTCATAGTACAAGGCAGAGAGCCTGATCTGAAATTCCAAGCTAGGATAGCAATATCATGTTCTAGATATCCTCATACCCTGAGTAGCATAGTAATTTCTGACACTTTTTTATTTAGACTGCCAATACCAGATTATAGATCTATTCTTCTAATTTTCTCATAATCCTCACAAGTTTGGCATGAATGCAGTAAAATAAGTTGTGTTTGAACCAAGGAATCAGTTGTAGCACTTTTAGATCTTGGATTCCAACAGCATAGTATAATTTTTTAATGCAGACCCATTGTACACTTATCTTTATGGTCTTTAAATGATTCATCCCAGTATTGAGAGTATGCTATTCTGTGCATATACGATAGGTTCATTTTACTAAAACTACAAAACATTAAGACTTGCAAAATATGTCTTGCTTTTTATAAATAGCTGTGTTACACTTTTACTGAAGTTATTTTAGTAAGTCCTTTTGATTTTATTTTTTTTTCATTTGCATTTGCTTGATATTTCTACACAAGGTATTTGCTGACTCTTCTAGTTCTCCTGTAAGAGGGATAAAAGTAAGGAACATTCTTCCCTCCTTTGATCACTTTGCAGCTTGGGAACTGCAAACTGATGTTCAAATATTCAAAACTTACAGGAGCAGAGCATAGTATTTAATGTTGCACACTGGAGTGCTGGCAATTGCTGCAAGTGGCTCACTGTAGTACAATAGTACCAGCATTGCCTTATTTATTAGTCATAGAAATGTTGCATGCAAATTAGCCACATGCATCATAATACAGTAATCCAAAAATCTGTCTTCACATGTACTAATGCCTGCAAATTAAGGATATCACATTATAGCACTGCACAGTTTCCCCATTACATTCCAAAACCTGCCAAAAGCTCACTAAAAGCCGTGTCGCTGAGTGTTTGCTTTTTGTTGCCTACTTCTGACTTTCTAAAGAGTGAGAGTCTTTAGCTCCAGGGCACTTTTGTGTCTGGCTTTTTCCAGGATTCTTTTTTGGGCCATCATTCTGTCAACCAAATATCAATATTTCTCTTGCTATAGTACAGTTAAAAAATGTAATTTTGCACTGGTATGAGCATGGTAAGCACCACTGTCCTCCACTTCAGTACACTTTCAGGAATGCTTCCCTTCCCTGCTCTGAAAGCCGCTCCATTTCACATCCTGACCTTGTAAATCCTAGGCACTGTGCAAGGAAAATTTCATCTTTTAATCTCTTGCTTTCTAACTACTCCAAATATTTTTTTCAGAAAAGTCAAGGTGAGAATGAAGGAACTGACAATTTTGCAGGGAACATTTTGCAAAGAAAGGAAGAAACACTGCACAAATAGGGAAAATTTGTGGAGTTGTATTCCCAGCTGCTCACCAACCTGCCAAAAGATGGGAAGAAACAGAGAAATGGGAGCAAAAAGAGTTTGCAGGAGAAAGGAAGAAGAGGGACAACTGAAGGTAAGCAAGAGAGGGGAAGCAAGGGAAGAGCAGAAAGAACATTATAATGGTCAACACCAAGGCGGTCAGAGGCCTTGAGTGTGATGACAGAGAAACTTTTGCTGTACAAAAGTCCAGTTAACAGGATGTTTCATTTACTGTGATAGTTACCTAACATTTACCCGTTTTACAGACACAATCTCCATAGGCTACACCACAGAGATAAAAACAAAAGGCATAAACTGAAGTGACTTAGCTAAGTGGTAAAAAAACACAGCACAGACCAACACCCGAGAAAGTCATTACATCTCTGTTTCCAAACCTACAAGAGGTGGGGTAAGGTAAACTCAAATGCATTCAACAGGTAAAAGTAGGAGGGAGAAATTCATAAGCTAGGCTAACCAGTTTGAACCATACATATTTGAACAACATGCTAAACCATTTTTTTGAAAGAAGGAAGCTACTATTAGGGTTTAAAGCCAAGATACAAATACAATAAAAACAAGAGATGCAAAACATTCACAAGAGTAACTGCAGATCATTTCATTACAGCTGGTGGCACTAAAGTGAGCTGCATTCATTTTTGTATCATTGAGAGTACTGCAGGCAAAAAAAAGTAAATACAAATACAAAAGAAAGTAAAAAGAACATACATAGGAATTAGCAAACTGATGCCTTTAACACTTTGCTCCTGGGATCATTCTTATTATGGGTATTTTGTACAACATATGACCTTTTACTGTCAGGTTAAAAATCAAGCTTTGTTTTAGAAGCCTCTCCAGTTTAAGTTTTCTTCAGTTTCATCTCTGATCCTACTTTGCTCTTCTGCACTAAACAAACCACCACTGGTCTCATAAAGCAGTTTCTTGCTGCACTGAGTCAAAATCAGCAATCATTCCTGGGTATTACTTACTGTCACTTGGCTCATGGTGGCTCTTTTGTCACCTCCTGGTCTTGGATCCCACAGAGGAATAATGGCAGTATAGAAGCTGTAGCTCTATAAAAAGTGTCATCTTAATATCAGAGGAGGAGCTAGGCATAAGGGGTTGGCTTCACAAATGTAAATATTTCATAATTTATTTAGCAACGTGGCTTTTCTTTTTCCCCCAGGCAAAAACTTTAATAAAGGAATAGGTCTACTGCAACAAAGGAAACAACAGCAAAAAACAGAGACAAGGACACATCCTAACCCCATTAATATCAGTGGGAATTTGCCTTCATATTCAGTGGGAACAGAACTTCAAAGACACGGGAATCACCCATAAAACCTGGAGGGTAAAATCTAAACCTTCCATAGTCTCTGACACAAACTGTGTTTGAGGGTGGTAGTGTAGTCCTGACAAGATGAAAATGTCCACAACAGGAGTTGCATGACCTTGTCCTGACCATGACCTTGTCCCTGGCACTGCCAGGGTGGTGTTAGGACAGACCTCAGAGAGGCCTCATGCGTGGGCAGCTGCCTTGATAGAAGAACCTCTCTGAGGCAGGACTACACAGGAGCTGGGCACAGATGAACCTTCTGCCTTTGTTCATGGCTGTACTCTCAGTGCCCAAATCAGGAAGAAGTGATATCCCCACCTTTACAGGTACATTTTTTACATCTCAGTAGCTTAAGAGATTCTTTGAAAGCCTATCTCTGGCAGAATGAAAGCTCTATCTCCTCAGTCCTGCTTTGTGTTGTTAGAACTGAGGAGGATGAGTTCTGTGGATATAAAGAATAATTTCTTCTCTAGGAAGATTTAAGATCTCCCTTGAACATTAAGAACATATTTTAGGTGCACACAGCCTGCCAAATGCTGGGAATGTGGGAAAGCCGGGATGAGGGAGCTCATTCCTGGGCATCTCTGCAGGTTCTGTTTTGGTACTGGCACCATACAGCAAAACAGAAAGTAAAAGAACAGAAGAACTAACAGCAGAATTAGTTTTCTTTCCTTTAGATGACTCCTTATGCTTCTTCCATTCCTGGGAATGCATAATATGACACAGTATCAAGTCACTAGATGAAAATGTGTATGATGTACAACCTGGAGAGGTTGCTACACTCTTGATGAGTGAGTTTATTTGCTCCTCATAGTCCTATTTTAGTTCTGTGAGAAAAAGTCCACTTCTGTCCTTCATTATTTACTGGTCACCAAAGTAAGTCTGACAACATAGACTCTTTCAAATAAACCATATTCCAAAGGACGGTAGGAAAATGTTCCCTGGGAGTGTGTACCCTAACTAAGGCCTCTCCATTGACTTGAAATTATATTTCATGTGTTTCCTATGGTGTCTGCACCCCCAGACCATTGCAGCCATATCAGGAAAGCAATGGCAAACACTTTCAGAAAAGCCCCTTGAAAAGACCTGTATTTAACATATATTTGCACATCTGTGTTCTATACAGCAATGATTTTCCATCCCTGGGTATAAAGAGTTCCATGGGCAAACTTTAATAAAGCCACAAATATGCCTACAAAATACAAGTTCATGCATGTTTTCCATATATTAAATTTCTTAAGGAATCCTATGCCTCTCCTGGAAAACTATATGAAGATCTCAAAACCTGTGCCTTTTACAAGTCAGACCCATATTTTATGTCAAAATATACAGCTGAGGTTTTTTGAGAGGGTGAGCATTGCTCAGGACCCTGAGGTACAGAGAATTTGGGATTTCAATACATGTTTGTAATAAAATGCAGTATTTCTTTAATGCTAAATTCCTCTGGTTTTTAGTGCCCCCATTAAAAACCAGAGGATATTTAATCAGCCTAAGAAAGGAAGAGTGGAGCATGTGGTTTGGCTGCTTTGAAAATCATATACTAATGCCATTTGAGTCTGTGTGTTTAGCTTGGTAGTCCAACTGAAATGACTGTCGGCTAGACAGATAGTACAGGAAAGGTGGAACACTGTATTTCAGATAAGAAACTAATCTGTATTTCATGGTCCCCATCTTCTCTGGGAATATGAGCCCAGAACTTTGTGGGATCAAGTGACACTCCTAAACATAACACTGTTGAGCACAACTGGTTTGATTGGCTCAGTTAGACCAGCGTGGTAAAGGCAAAGTGAAACTGAGCAGCTTTGTGGCCCGTACCACTTCTACTATAAACAAGGTGTCTTTCCTAAGCAAGGGAAGTTTCAAGGGCTTCCAGCATTTGAAGTAAGTCCAGTTTAATTTAAATGTAGTACTGCATAAAGCATTACAATAAGATCAACGGAGTAAAAATTAGAAGAGCTAAACTCTAAACAAATGCATGAGTGCACTGTACAAATTAATACACATTTGTGCAAAGTATCCAGGAGAAGAGAAATATGTTTCTTCTAAAAAGGTGTAGGTGTGGCTACTGCAGTCTACCAAGGAGATTAAAAAAAATCCTGTTGTTGTGTTGTGTTTGAAGTAATAATTAGAGTCTGGCGTCAAGTTTGAATGATAACTATTACTTTCTTCACACAGGTTTTCTTGTGAGACCAGTTTTCAAAAGCTCTCTACCAAAGTTATTATGTTACCAGCATTACTTCGTCAGAAGAAACTGTAAAAGGTTCATCAGAAACACTGAGGGTGAGTCTTGTTTTCTCAGTATCTTCTTGGGATTTGCCTTCAAAAATGAAACTCAGCCTTTCTCACAGTAATCTTTCATAATTACAGCTGAAAATTATGCAGTTGGCAAATTCTCAACAGCCTTGGAATTGGACCTAATGCATTCACTCAAAGACACAAGCCTTTAAAGTATTTCACACATAGATAGTTAGCCAATATTCTCAATTAGAATACAAGCTTTTGCTCTTAAAGAAAGCTACCCATGCCATTTCTTTCACTGCTGATACAGGTTTATATCTGTTAGTGCTTTGAATTTCCTGATTTGGATACTCCCAAAAGAAGTACTTCACATTCCTATAGCACCCTGTCCCAGATAGCTTAATACTGAAAAGGGTTCCAGTAAGTCTTGCACATGGATGTATGAACACACTATATATAAAGAGAAACTTATACCTGCAGAGCTCTGGTATTGTGAAATAAAGCATTCAAAAGTGTTTAGCTCTCTGAAGTATGATGGCTCTCACATTTGATCTGGGATATGTAGGAGTGGTACAGGTGAGATGTGTGCCTATGAGTGGAGGAATAGAGTGTTTAATACTAAGACTCAAACCGCTCATTTCCTTCCTTCTGTGGGTGCCCTTCCAGTACACTACAACAGTTCTGCTCCTAAACAATTTTTCTGAGTTTAATCTACTATTAGTCACAAGATTATCCTGGCTTCATGCTAAGCCTTTACCTAGGCTTTGTAACAAGGGTTTTCTCAAAACCTGGTGAAATGCTTTTCACCCTCAGTCCGTAGTTTGGTTTCTGCACACAGTCCTCTGCTAGTGGAGGATATGTAATGGACATATGCAATGTCTTTTCCAAATCACAGTAGGTGGAAGCTTGGTTCGAGACTACACTGGAACATCCAGTAGCACTGAAGTTTTAGGTAGTGGCTGTTAAAATTCTTGGAAAAGTAGGAAGTGTTTAAAGGCCAGAGGGTTCAAGAAGCTAGCAGCAGCTTAACTGGCACCAAAACATGACGCAACAAAAAGAGTGAAGAGGGTCATCTGCTGCAGCTTGCTTTTTGAAATGAGAAAAATGGAAACAATTTATGGATGCAAACAGGAAGGGGACAGCAATTTTCAAAGAGTTTTGACCTGCAGAGTTATGGAGTGCCTGCCTCTTCCTAAGGCAGAATAATGCCTAGAAACTCAGCCAGTAGGTGAGGGCACAGCACTGACATCTCGCCTGAAATAGCAGAGGTACCTCTTTTAATTTCAGCCAACAGGCTTGAAGGAATGAAAGATCTTGAGCCCAAAGGAAAGGAAATCATAGTGTCCCCCAAAGGATGGACTGCTTCCTGATGAGAAGGTACTAAGGACAGGCTACTCTCCATGCAAAGCTGGAGGGGTGCCCAGAGAAACAACAGCATGTCCAATGGATGTGGTTAATCCTTGTCAGGTTGGCAGGCTGTTCCCAGGACTACCAAGCAAAATATAGCTGAAAGAACAAGTGAGAACAAAACTTTTTTAAAATATCAGCCTCAGCCTGGATAAAAACTTGGAAATTTTACATTTAAATGTTAAAAAAAAGTAAAAATCTGGAATGTCATGCTAAAAATCCTCAACAAAGACCTGCAAAGAGACTACAATCATCTGAGCAGTATATTCTACTTAAGCTTTAAAAAAGGTACAACAGAATTTGGTCTTGATGAATAACTTGTGTGCAGGATCTCAAGCAGTTTTATTGGGATCTCCAGCTTTGCCATCTCTCAATGATTTTGTGGTTGGCGTCATATCAACAATATCACCCTTGCAGGTTGTGTAACAAGCTAATGATGCAACACTTAAGGATGAAGGTGGAGGTGCTGGTAGGATGACAAAATCCCACCACACACATACAGTAAGAAATAACTGAGATTAGGTGAGGCTTCAATCAAACATGAAACATTAAAAATACTGTTTACTAAAAAACACAAACCAAATTAAACTGAATTTATATAAACTATCTAATTAACAGATTAGAAAGCCTGATGTGACCTGTGTGATCTTCTAGCCTGACTTCTGGCATAATGAAGAGCAGACTTTTCTGAACTCATCCCTGTCCGAACTAGATTGTATCATTCTAAGGGGCACACAGATATCTTGATATAAATATAAAGAGAAAATTTACATAATTCTTGGTAACCCTCTCAATGGTTAATTATGGGTAACTATAAATTAAGATTGCAGGTCTTGGATCTTGGATCAGGTCTGCCAGAACTGAGGCATGGATTTTTAAATGAATATTTACAACATAGAATGGTACATAAAGGGCCCCCATTAACTTTCTCTTTGATAAGCTAAACAGGTGGAACTCCTTGAGCCTCACATTAGAAGGAGAGTATTCTTTAATCATGTCTCATCTCTATTCTATGAAATCCTTCTAATTTTTTATCACCCTTTTGAATTTAAACCCAAGCCCCAAACAACATTCCACCTTTTCTTGCATCAGTGCCAGATACAGATGAAGTATAAAGCTCTTTATTCTTTCTCAATATTTCCTTGCTTGGGCAACCAAGAGTTACTTTCCCTATTCTGGTCACCATGTCAGAGAAATAGCAATTGTGATCTGATAGTCTCCAATTCCTTTTCAGTTATTTTGCATCCCAGCAGAGGACTCCCTATGAGATTTGCTAGGCCCTTGTTCTTTCTAGAATAAATATTCTGCTTCTTTATTTGTATAAGGCAAAAATGCTTTCACACTAATTTTGTAGAAGAATAAGGTACAAAGGGATGTATCAGAGGTGACCACAAAGTATTTGTGAAGAAGGAGACTGAGGACAGGACAGATCTCCTGAATCCTGTACTGGCACTACAGTACTTCACATTTCCATGTGAGGCTGAATGACAGAAGCCATGGCCAGATGCAATGTCAGCTGATGGATACAATCCTAGTATCAGATTGAATGCTGTCATTTCTTTCCAGATGTATCTGAAAGTCTCCTGGTGAAATTAAAAAATACAGCTTGAAGCATTGAGCCTAACTCTCTCCTGCTAAAGGTAACCATGCCGTGCCTTCTCTTTCATAAATAATTCCATGCAAACTTAGGAAATAAAGTATTTTCCCAAACAGGAGGAAAATATGATCCATTTGGAAATATAGACAAAAAAAGATTATTTTAGCCAATTCTTCCTTGTCAATTTGTACACTAACGTTTACTGAAATGTACTTTTGATTCTGTCTCCTACTGCAGAGAACAGAGATTGTCTCCAGCATCGATCTGTGTTTGGTAAGGCATCAAACTTGTTGAACCATGCAGACCAAGCAGAAGAGATCCTGTGATAAAAAGTTCAATGTAAGACCAGGTTTCACGATGAGTTTCATTTCCTTGTTCAGTCAAACCCTGTGCACCAGCAGCATTGGCTCTGACAAGCTTCAACTGTAAAATGACACAAAAGAGGCTGAAATCTAGGCCACAGCTAGAAATAATTCTTAGGAAGCTCTCTGGATTTCCTGGAGGGCAAGGTGTGGCTCTGTGTGTGGGAGGTAAATGCCAGTGTTTTTCTGTTACCAGTAATTAGGTGCAGTTTGAGTTTCAGTAATAAGAGCTACATATGCATGGTGGAAAAAAAGAGTTTATCTGACACTGGGATTATATGTTACAAGATAAATGTCTGACATTGCTTGTTATCTTTGTTATTTTATGATTAGCATTTTTAAATGTCCAAAAGCATGCTCATATTTTATCAACACATAAGAACAAAATGCATTTACAGAGAGTTTGTAACATAAAAGAGAAAGAAATCTTGTAAATCTTCATATTATCCCACCAGTCTGTCTAACATTTTGAAACTACTTCTTGCACTAGCATTTGTTTTTATTAGCTTCAGTAATTTTGCTTTTGATGTTGTTTATGATCACTGCCAAATACAGAATATGCTTTCCAGAAAGTTATCCTGAGGTAAACACCCAGCATTGAAATATCAATCTTAAAGGATTTGATAAATGAATAAAGAAAGAAAATCTTATCAGGGGAAAGGGGCTTGGTAGCCTAAATAAAAGACATACTGCAATTCTAATGACTATTCATCAAAATATAGCAATATGAACAGGAAAAATCCCCCAACTGTAATGTAGCTAAAAATGCCTGTTAAATTGTTTTAAAAGTCCATTCTTTACAGTGTCTAACACAATACCATACGAATATTATGAAAGATATTCTAAAATTCTTATAAAACATTTGAAAGGGCTTTTATTTAAACTTCCTTTAGAGGTTTCATAGTATCATGGGTTTTCAGGCCAGAAGAAAGCACCACAAGTCTCCAGCCTGACCTTTGCCATGATACAGGTCACAATTAGATTAAGGGATGTGTCCTTTGGAAAAAAACCCACCACCTTGGTTTAAAGATTTTATGTGAAAAAGAATACTTCACAGGCCTATCTATCATTTTTTTGCCAGATCTTAGTTAATCCAAGGGGTTTTCTGTTTGTTTTGATGTTGTTTTTAATCAAAAAAATCTCAACTCAGTTTTCAAACATTCCATCTTTTAAAAGATTTGTCTGCTAAACTGAAGACTTCTGTGATTATTCTCTTTATTTATGTAATTCCAGGTGAGTTAGTGCTTCCCTGATTCATTGATGGGCTGAGGAGATTAAGCTTTTTAAGTCTCTTCTGTAAAAAGGGTTTCTGGATCCCAAAGCAACCACATAGTTCTGCTTAACCAGTTTCTCAGTTTTTGTCTCAGTATCAGGGCAAGACCTACTGTTCCACCAACAAAATCCCTATTGCTACAGTGCTCCCCACATTTATTCACAAGGATGGCATTTTTGTGTGCTCTTAATTACATTTCTGTATCACTACTTTCCATGACGCAGCCCTCCCTCAGATAACTGACCTACATTTTTATTTCCTAGCAATATTGGCCTGCACTTAAATATACTAAAATGCAAATTGTTCAAGTTAGCTCACCTTACTAAAGATTCTGGGAGCATTGTGGACTAATTCCTTATCATGTATCACTTTACAACTTCTGTTTCTTATGCAAGTATTACCTTACAAATTTGTAAAATAACTGGTATCTGTCACTAGCTATTTATAAATACTTCTCACTTAATAATAATGCCAAGTAAAAAATGATCCTGACTGTTTTTCTCAATTTAAAATGTAAAGTTATACTAAGAGCCAAGTGCAATATAGTCAGACACTGAAATGTATTAAAATAGAGGAATATTTAAGCAATATATTTTGCTTATTCTCGATAAAGTGTGTGTTGATACCATGGAGTTAAGAGCCATCTTCAAGGGGAAGGGAACAACAGTTTCACTTGTCACCTTTTACTTTGTAACAAAATAATTACCATACTTCTGTAGTAGCATCTACAAATTATGTTGCAATAATTTCGAACAAGGAGAAAATTCTTCTCTATCTGTGGGCAACCTGCATGCAGAAAAAGAAGCAAAATTATTGGCTATACCAAGCTCTATTTATTTCAGCAAAATTATTCTACTACTGCACAAATATGCCTTAACGTAAAATAACAGGAATTTAACAAATAAAATGAAAACACAAGGTAGCATATTCTGAAAAATATCTGCCTAGAAATGAGTCATACTCTAATCTTGGATAAACTCTTTCTTTTTCCATCCATGAAAGAATGTTTTATTAAGGCAGCCCAAGCTATGTGTAATTGCACCAGCAGAAAGATACAAGCATCACTTTCTACAAAGAGAACCACACCCCCCAAGAAACACAAGTTTTTCCACATACCCACAAGGTTGACGAAATGTTGCCATTGACTATGTTCCCTTTTACAGGACAATTCTTTAGAAAAGGGTAGTGATCTCCAGAAGCAGCACAGTGAATTCAGCAAAATACCAGGTTGGAAACAGTAGATGCTTCTTCAGTACTTTGCCATGGGTAACTATCAGATAAACTTCTCAAAAAGTCTAAATGTGTCAAAATACAACTTTATTGTCTATAGAATTTCTATTTGGGGAAGTATTCCAGTTTTCTACACTAGACATTTGAAACTCTAGCAACCTCCACTATCTTCTTTTTTTTCTTTTTTTTCCCCAGCTAATATACAATTAATGCATTATCTAGTAATTATAATCTACTAACTAACCAGAAGTGCTGACACACTTGTAGTAAATCAAACACCCAGTACTAGTCAGGATGATCTGTCCAGATTAAGGTAATGGCCAACTGTACCATCTTGATAAGTCCTGTGGGAAGAAATTATTGTAATGTTGGTTGTAACTACATATTTACTACTGTGTTGACATCCATACATAAAGCAACTGTTAAGCCATTTTTTTAAACTCTAACAAGCTGAAAACTGGACACTCATATGCAGCAGACTATGGAATTTCCATAATTTTTAAATCATACATTTGCAAGGTTTTTTGCAAGAATACTACATAAAATGCCTTCTTTTCAAAATCCTCTCCCTTGCTTAATTCTTCCTTAGATTATTTAAATCTCGCTCAGTCAGGCTTCCAAAAGCTTTTCTTCTTTTTCACTCTCACATGTACGTACACATGCACATGTGCCAAGGCATTTGCCACAGACCATTTGAACATATCACTGCTCTTTGCCCAGTGTTTCAGCAAAAAGGTTGCACTATGAGCTGCTGCAGCTTCAAGAAGAGCAGAAGGGGAGAGCCAGGGAGCTACAGGTCTGTCAGTCTCACCTCCATCCCCAGGATGACTCTGGAGCAAATACTGCTGGAACACGTTTCCCAGCACCTGAGGGACACAAAGGTGACTGAGAACAGATGGTGCAATGTAGCTTTACCAAGGGCAAACCTTTGATGGGAAGAATGCCTCAACAGAGGAGGAAGAGCAGTGCTTAGGATTTGCCTTGACATCTCCCTTCAGGGAGGCCTTCAGCATGGACTCTCACAGTGTCCTTACAGTTAAATGGGGGAAATGTGGAGTGGAAAAAATGTACAAGGTGGATGGATGGTCAGCTGGGCTCTGCAGTAAAATGGGTGTTGATCAGCAGTGCTAAGTCTACATAAAAAAGGGGCTGGTTACTTATGATGTTCCTCAGGGACTCATACAGGGGCCAAAACTCTCAATGTCCTTTTTAATGGCATTACCAGCATGTTCAGATGTGATACATTTTGTGGGCAGAGGTGTCAATACTCGAGAAGATAAAGCGGCTATTCAGAGGGGTCTTTGTTCTTTTTTACCATTGCACAAAAGCACGAAGATTGTAAAGAAACTCTAAAAAGCAAGAGCACTACAGACTGAAAACTAAAAAACCAAATCATTTGGTCTCCTTATTTACCCATAGTACACCAAACTTTTTTATACAGTCTGCATTCCTCATTTGCTGGGTGACGTACCTGGAATCTGGTATCTGGAATGATCCTGAGCATGCTGACATTGATCGTGATTCTAATCAAATATAGGTGTGGTTGAATGCATGATGCTAAATATTTGTAAAATGACCTTTGGGTGTCTTACACTGGGCATTCTAAATATGTTTGATAAATTTTGTTTTGACAGACTAGTTTAATTTTCCCATCTGTATAATGGACATTGTGCCTTCTTTCCAATAAGCATCTTAATGTTTTTACACAGTTCAGGTACTGTAAAGAAGAGTAACCCAGAAAAGCATATGAAATTTTTTTCGTGTTGTGTTATGGGATGGGGACCAGCATTGAGAGCACATAATAAGATCTAGAGGTCATCCTGAAATGTTAAATAATACCCAACTTTATTGTGCATGATACCCAGTTTATCCACTAGAGAGATTGCCCTGGGTGACTTAAGACACTGAAATTAAATGACTGTAAACAAGATCCACAAAGGAATGCAAGCCTGTAAGTCTCAAACAGATGATCCTGAAAACTACCCACGCAGTTCCTGCATAGGCACCTTATAATGTTTTGTTGTTCCCTATGAAATGCACCCCTGGAGAAACAGCTCGGGGTATGCCTAAGGCTGGGAACAGTGTGGAAAGAGCTAAGCAGTTTAGCATTTATTTTGTGCTTATGCCTAGCTGGGTAAACAACAGACTATTCTACAGCGGAGGCCCCAGATGGCTTGGTACAATAATACATACCAAGCACCATGGGCTTAAGCTCTCTACAAAATACACTTGCAGGTTCTCTCTCAGAAAATGATGGTATGGATGTCCATCTTTGATAGGACAGCATATTGTAGTGGGCCCGTGCCCAACTCTTTCCTCAGCTGAAGAGAGGTGGGGCCAAAGACAGATTCTCCTACCACATGGAGCATCTCACACCACTCTGACTATTCCACTCTGGTGAGACCACACTGGCCATTCTTCACTGCCCAAAAAGCCCAACAGAGCATCAGGCCAGGAGTGTAGAAGGAACCAGACTCTTCAGCCCAGAAATGAGAGCACACACAGAGAGAAACTGAAGCTAGTTACAATCTATTATCTATAACTTGCTTTTTGCTGTGTAACTTTTCAAAGTAAACTACAGAGAGAATACTGATACCTGGCCAGGAATCAAATCTTCCTTCCTTTCAGGCCTAGCTATTTGGTTCAGCATTTTCTGGATCTTATTTGACACAGCTGGAAGAATGAAGACAGTTCTCACCTCAGAAAAACCTGCAGGCTTGTGGTTTCACTGTTCCATTGACAGGCAAGATGATAATCTCCAGAGGCTGGAAAGTCCTGTCTTCTGTATCATTCTTTAACTTTCCAACTACCAGTTAAGCAAAGCCACTATCACTGACTTTGCTACACAGTCCGTGCTGTTAGGCAGTCCCTGAGAACACCTACCAGAGAGAAGCTGCGAGCAGGAGCATGAGGGGCCTGCTGGGTTCAGATGTGATCAAAGCTGTACAACTGCTCTGCAGTCTCGAGGCTGAGGTGCTTACAGGCATAACAAAACCAGACCCTTGGGGTGCCACTGCATTATCTACACAGCACCGTGCAGGGAAGGGGAACCAGCTTTGAATGCAAGAATAAGGAAAGTGCGCTTGCCTTAGTTCAGGACTTTTGGGGGGGGTGGGGGGGGGTAAGCAGGGATGTTTTTTGCTTGGTTGGTTGGTTTTTTTCAGTTGTTTTGTATTTAACCAAGCAGCTTCTTCCAAAAGATGGTTTCTTGATGATGTTACTTAAGTTTTAAAATAGGAGTATCCTGGTTAAAATGCTATTTGCCCAGAACAGAGTTCATAGGTAAAACAAGAAAAAGACCTTGGAATTTTTATGAAAAAACTAAAGTAATACTATGCATGCATTTATTAGTTGGCCTTCTATTGAAGTTATAATTGTACCTTGTCAGAGATCTCTACTAAATCCACAATGTGTTTCTGGTGTCTTTTTGTTGTCCCTCCCCTGCCCTAGGAAGTTCTTGTATTATTGTGTATCATTATTTTGTTCCTGTGAGTCCTCGGAAGAAAGGTATTTGAATAATATTAGGAGGTTGTCATCCCTCTTGCTGGGAGGGAGAAAGATAATGCATTTTTTCCACAGGTAAGCACTCAGTGATCTCAACAAAAACAGCATTGCAAATTAGAACTACAAACAACACAGATTTTCCTATATGCTCTGCTAATAGCAGTGATGAAAATCTCTGCTAATGACTTTGAGAAATAACCTTGCAATCTCTGACATCTGCAACAGCTGGAGAGATAAAGTTACAGCAAGTCCTTGGGTAACATATTCTCAACAAAATCCTCCAAACCTCAATTACCATGGAAACTACTTATCCTTAAGGCAGTAAGGATAGCTGAAATATTTTCTCTTGACAAAAATGGGAGTGAGGCCAGAAATATATGGGATTGTGCATAATGAGGCCTTTGATCTTTCATTTACATCTGTGTTAAGCAGAAGTCATCTCAGTGAAGCAAGTTGAGTTGCAGAAAAAAATTTGTTTATACGACAGAACAAGGCATAAGACATTGTCTAGTTCTGGTTATTCCTAGATATTTTTCCATTATCTTCATATGTTTATGTTAACAGATTTCTGTTTCCCTTTTCTAGTAAGAGAAACATAGTAAGGACAAATAGTATTTGTATATAAAATTAGTAGACATCAAGCTTTGAAAAAATGCTTGGAAGAAATGGAACTAATCAGTTCCATTGAGGCTCAGAATTTGCAGTCTGAGATTAAAAATGCCTCCAGTTTAGACTAGGTCCCCCAAAATCCCTGAGCACTCAATTTCTATAAAACAGTGTAGTCTTTGCTGTGCAGAAACATTTGCACCTCTAAGCATGAAAATCAGCTCAGGAATAGAAAACCTCATTTCTGGCTTTATGTAAATTGAATCTCTAATTTGCTGTAGGAGTTCTTGTTTCATTTTAACATCAAGTTTTAACAGACTTTAATGGAATAAAAATAACTTTTGGGAACATTACCATCAAAACCCTTATGGTTTCTAATAAGCAGATGTGCCCCACAATTTAAATCACTGTGAGCAAAAGTCTGAATGTGAAAGTGTGCACCTGGGCAGGCACTGCTGGGCCATGATGTTACCTGCATTAATGTAAACCCATCCATGTGTAGTGTTTGCTCAAAGCTTCCCACTTCGACAGCTAACCCGGATTATAAATTACACTGCAGCAATAATCCCTATGAAATACACTGATTTTATCTCCAGGTTCGCTGTCTGCTGAGTGATGAGCCCGGACGTGTCGTGGGTGACTGTGCTCTGTGCTGAAGCGGGCTGCCTTGAGTATTGTGTGCAGTTTTGGGCACCACAATGTAAGAAAGACATTAAACTATTAGAGAGTGTCCAAAGGAGGGCAACAAAGGTGGTGAAGGGCCTTGAGGGGAAGCTGTGTGAGGAGCCGCTGAGGGCTCTGGGTCTGTTCAGCCCGGAGGAAACTGAGGGGAGACCTCATTGCAGTTACAGCTTCCTCGTGAGGGGAAGAGGAGGGGCAGGCACTGATCTCTTCACTCTAGTGACAAGGACCCAAGGGAATGGCCTGAAGTTGTGTTAGGGGAGGTTTACACTGGATATCAGTAAAAGGTTCTTCCCCCAGAGGGTGGTTGGGCACTGGAACAGCTCCCGAGGGCAGTGGTCACAGCACCAGCCTGACAGGTTCAAGAAGCGTTTGGACAAAGCTCTCAGGCACATGGTGTGGTTCCTGGGGTGTCCTGTGCAGGGCCAGGAGCTGGACTGGATGCTGCTTGCGGCTCCCGTCCCACTCAGCACATCCCGCGCCTCTGTCCGCACCATCCCCACCCTCTGCACTGCCCCGGCCCAGCCGCCCT
>VZTJ01004015.1:4737055-4747375 GCA_013397795.1 Orthonyx spaldingii | reverse complement strand
TATATATTTATGTCTTACAAAGTATAGATAAAGATTAAATAAACTTGAAAATTAGTCCAACTGAAAGTTTGTTCATGTAATACTCAAAGATTTAAGTTCTTTATGTAAGTATAGAATACTTTTTCCATGTCTCATTTCACCTGTTTCTCATGGATTTGGAAATTAACTAAGAGCAGGAAATTTGGTGCCATTCTTTATTTTATTTCTAGTTGAATTATCACTAAAATCACTCTCACAGAACACTAGAATAAATACTAAGTAATATGCAAAAACTAGGGGGAAAAGCATGAAAAGAAACGTAAAAGACTGTGATACAATCTAAATTAGAAAGTAAGCATATGTTTTCAGTGCATTCAGGTCTTTTTAACTCAATGATAATAAGTAAGATGGTTAATTTTCTTCCCCACATAGTTCAGAGATAAATGGAGACATTTTCCAGCCTCCTTTATAATGTCAGCAAATGAATAAAATATTTTATGTTAACAGAGAATTAAAGATACTGGTAATATACATGAAGATTTATAGAGACAAATTAAAGATATAGTTTTACTTTGAGGTATCTACTGTTGCTTGATGTTTAACTTTATACCAAAGTGTAAAGCAATAAAGCAACTGGTTTATTTGTTGTTTAGGGTCATGGTAACCTCATTGAATTACATCTTCATGATCAAATATTTGTTGGGTGTTCTCCCCCCTCAGTCTTCCGTTTCACAACTCTAACAATGTAAGCAGAACTAAGAGCTGTGCCCTATTTGCAAGCAAGCACTTCTTTTAAGTAAAAAAATAAATGAAAGTAATTTTCATTTACTCTTCCTTTTTTGCATGTAACCTGTGTGTTTAATTCAATATAATTATTTAAATGTAAGCTTAGATTTCTTTTTCTTATGTCGGAACACAACTTTCAAGCATACATTGACTATATTAGAGTTTGTTTTTAGGAAAGCTGTTGAATTGTGAATGTGTATATCACAAAAAGAATATGAAGGAAAATGATAAATACAAGAAGACATAGGATAATATTAGATTTTTTTTTTCCATATACATTAAATATTTTGTGGTATTGTATTAGGTGAATAGAGAAAAAAATGTGAGACTCAGCATTTCTATTCAGATTCAGCTTGAAAAAACTTTTGATAAAGAAAGTTGAAAACTTTCTTTTCCTGTGACTGTTGGATCAGGTCCTTTGAACCATAAGAGAAAGTGCAAAGAATAAAAGAAAATATTCAGTACATTCATGCAATCTTGTGGGTCTGATTAAGATTTTGAAAAACAGATGAAGTTTCAGAACTATGTCATAAGATACAATTGTAGTGTAAGATTTCTTTTTGCCCATGAGGCCACTACAGATGATCGTGCTGGTTATGAAAAATGCACTATGTAAAAATGACAATAGAATGCATATGTCATATGCAACATTATTGATAAAAAGGTATTGTATTTGTTATGCTTCCATACTTTATCTTCCAAGGTGAAAGCAAAGCAAGAATCAGAACTGAAACTGAAGTCATTTGCTCCTCCTTACGTAAGTATTGAATGGCTTGTAAGGTACCATTTTCAGAAACTTTATATTGCACATTTTTTCTTTTGTCCTGATGAACATACTGTGCATTTTCAGGCACTGTATCCTGAATTATATTTATTACCTGGAGTGGAATATTTTGAAGATGTTTATCCATTACTATCTTCAACTCAACAAAAACATCACTTTATTCAAGAAGGTAATAGGTTTGGTAATGGATCAAGATTATCCAGTCTTTCCCAACAGAAACCTGAAAAAGGCAAACCTTTTCTAGAAAGTATACAAAGGAGGCATCAGGTAGAAAATCTGGAAGTGCCCAGTCCTGTGGAATGGGGTGAGAAAGAACCTGTTCCAGTTTTGTACACAAACAATAAGCAAGACAATAACAATAGGATTCAAGAAAAAGACTTTGGAGAAAAAGGTAAACTTAACCAGTGTAGTGAATGAGGATGATGAATGAGAAGAAAAATAAATATTCTGGTTGTCATTTACAATAAAATAATATCTCTGTTTTGTATTATCAATTATTATGCAGATCAAAGTGGATCTGGTGGATCTCTCTTCACACCAACTAGTTCAAATCCTGCAGATGGGGAGTCTGGAAAGTGTGACCTGGTGTTAGAGATCTCTGAACAGAATCAGTTCAGGCAAGATCAAGAAGAATGCAATGCTCCTAAGTGGAATGACAAAGCCAAAGGAACTGCTCTTACTCATGTAAACCACAGTGATGAACAAGGCCAGGATAGCCAAAGACTCCAAACACACATTAAATATCAAAAGGGTACAAATGCTTATTGTTGTCTTTTTGCTAAAACAAGAGTTCTAGAAAGTTAGCAAAGTAAAGCTGAGTTTTAAGAAATCTGTAATTAAAGTGTAAGTTGGAATAGCAATCAGACCAATATTCTATTTTGAAAAATAAAGATATCTTTCAAAGAGATGTAGTTTTACCTTGTGAGTCCTTCATTATCAGTGTGCTGATATAGCGAAACACTTACTATAGTTGATACTTTTGTCTAATCACCAAAATTAGTCAGATATAAATTCATAAAATAAAAATACCTTTTTTTTTCTTCATTTATTTCTTCTGTTATTTACAGAACATTTCCAAATCCTAGAGCTAACACCACTTGCTGTGTTGATTCACTGAATTTCCAATTCAGGAAATTCAGGTTAGAAAGTCCAGTCATTGACAGTCAAACCAGCTTGATTTGTACGAGTGTAATCTATGTATTTTTGTCATCACTATCCTGTCACAGAACTAACAAACATGGAAAATAATGAGCACCAAAAAGATACCAAATTAAGAAGAGGCAGAACACAGGATGCTGAAATTCTTAAAATAATGGAAGACCAAACTAGAGATTATGTCCACAAAAAACAAAGGTTAGCAAATAATGAATCTTCTAAAATAATGGATAATATTAATTCACTGATATAAACTTAACTTTACAGATTTCAAATAAATGAAAGAAAAGGAGGGGGAAAAAACCATTTCAGTCAATGGATTTTCACTGGTTTTTTTATTTTATCTTTAGCTTGCAGCAAAACAGAACTAGGAAGTCTGGAGCTGATCTTGGTGAAAAACTGGATAATCAGGTATGTTTTTCAAGGTAACATTCCTAGTCATCTTGAGCAATAAATATAGTCCTCCACCTAGAAACAGTCTAATTTTGTAAGACAGATGACTCATTATAAATACGAAAAATTTGAGAATAATTGAGAAAAGTTAATTCATGCACTTCTACTTAGAAGCTCTTCTAATGAATATCAACTATATTTCTAAGCAATTAAAATTTGCAATTACAAATTTTGGTTTAGAAATTGGCAGGTTTTTGTTTCATAATCAATGAACCTGCTGGCCACTTTAAGGCCCTTAGTTCCCGGTCTTGCATGGGAATGTCAATAAGTTGTGGGGTTATCGACATGGACAAAGAACAATTAGCAATAGTCTGTAGTTTTGTCTGTAAATTCTCTGTGATGTAAGTGGTCAGTGTTCTCATTTTATTGCAGGAGTCCAGCTGTTTGTAATTTAGTAATCACGTGTACTGGTAACAGAATAAAAAAGCCTTCCTGCAGAAGTGAAATTGAGACCTCCCATTCTCTCAGGCCACTTTCAGGGCATATGTCTAATGTAGCTATTCAGGATTATGGTTATGTACTTATAGTTTTATCTTTTGACTCTATAGGCAGATGAAAACAAGCAAAATCATCCTATTTGTCCAAAAGACTATATTTCACCTCCTAGTCCACCTTTTTTGGCACTTACTGTAAATCCAGTTCAAGTTCCTGTAATTCAGGCAGCAAGTGAGTACATGATTCCAAGAAATTGCAAGGAAGTGAACATTTAATCAAGACTGAAGAGTCAATGAAGATGTAAATACCTACTTTATGAGAGGATTTATACATGCATTCATTTAGAGTATTGTTATGAATTTTAATTTATGGTTAGAAAATTCCAGGTATTTATGGTTGTGTGGGCTGTCCTAGAGCTTGGCTGGTTCCCAGCACTAGAAAACCCAGCTTGTGGAGTTGTGGATGGAAGGAGAAAAGGAGGGAGATCAGATGAAATACTGCAGGCTCAAGTGAGAACGTAGCAAAGAAAACCACAAGTAGTGTTGCTGAGGAGGAGGATAGTGAGAAGTTAAGTGTTTGACCTATTGTTGCAGACCAGTGAAAGTCTGAGATATTGTCCTGCCAGCTGGATTTTAGGATTTCTCTACAGTTTATATTGCATTGTATTTTCAGCAGGAAATAGTTTTCTGGAGGCTTTTTTTGCTTCATTGGCAACAGTTTTCAATGTATTGAGTGTATATATTTCTTGATTATATAGTTTTAGTGATACATTGTGTAACCACATAGAAGGATGTTTGTTTGCGTGTGCGTATGAATGCCTGGATGCATGCTGGATTTCTCCCTTTTTCTATAGCACCAGCCATTTTGAAAAGTTAGATTAAAATGAAACCTGATTAAAATGAAATCATTTCTACTGCTTGTTCTGACAGAACTTTTGGCATAATTTGTGATGAGTGCATTACAAAAATCTTAACTGATCCTTCGTACTTATTCAGATGCCTGTTAAATATAATTTTAATATCTTTAGAAAACATGATGGTAGAACAATTGCAACAAATGAAGAAAGACAGAAGGCACATGGAAAAAACTAGAGAAGAACTGATCAAAAAAGCTAAAGGGCTACTGGAACAAAATAAGCTGAGAAGATACCATGGTACACTTTTCATTTATTTTGGAATTTGGAGTGATTGGGAAATTACACTGAAACCAATGTGAAAATATTTGTCTTCTTGTCGGTGAACTTAATCACAGAGAGAGCATTTTGCTAACCAATAGGTCCAAGAAGACTCATTATGTGTAATAGCATGCTAGAAAAATTCAAGGTTGCAGTGTTTCCTTCCACTTTTTTTTGTGGCATATCTTATAAAGTTAAGATTACTCTGGCTTTCATAAACTATTCAAGTTGTGTCTCGTGGTCGTGCAGTGTTCAGAGAGCTACTGCAGATTGCTTCTCCCTGAGGCCCAGGGCAGCAGACATATTCTAATCCTGTCTTTAGCTGGTACTTACAGAGGCTTGTACTGTGTTGATAGGGCTTCAGGTAAATTGCAGCATAATCATTTTTGTTCCTCCTATCTAATGGTATTCAGCTTATGACATGGAAGTTACAAGCCTGTTGTGACAAGCTTGACAAACCTTGGTTTTTAACAAGGTCAAATTTCATTGAAATCTCACACGAATTTCCTTTGTAAAATTATTTTCAAGTTTATACTTAAAACTATCTTCCCTAAGTCACATCCCAGTTATACAGAGATGACATTTCATCATTTTGATGTTTTGAGAGATCTATCTTTGTGCTTAAATGTAGTTAAGTCTCAAATATTACGTGTAGCTGATTGAAAGGAGAAAACAAGCCAATTCTTTGGGTTATTCTCCAAGGACATGCCTACACTGCGCTCTGCAGCATGGGGAAGTTGTATTTAAAAAGCCCCCAAGTACTTGAAGCAGTAACTCTGTAGTAGCATGGAGCTGCAATGCAAGCTAGAGATAAGCCCTAAATGACTCCTGCATCGTCTTGAATTATATTATCCAGTTAGGTAAAATAAAGGTTATTTCACAAGGATTCAAACAGCTTCTGCAGGTTCTTTAAGAAGCACCTGTACTTCTGCATTTTTTTTATCAGCCCTGTAGAGTTTCGTAAGTAAAGGCACGTAGCAAGCGTGTTTCTTTACAAGGTATTAAGGAAAGAGCATTTTCTGCAGGAACAGCCATCCAGTCTCTTATTTAATACCCTCCTAAGACTGCCTGTCCTAAGACAGGCACTCTCAGTTACATGGCATAGAGTCCTCCAACAGCTGAGTTCTTTTGGGTAAGTTTCAGTTTTCCCGGTTCCATAAAACATGCCTGGAAAGAAGGAATTCATTTAAGCCACTGCAGGTATGCTGTGTGTGTAGTGGGCCTATGTGGCCATAAGACTGCCACAACACATGCAGGGGCATTTGTGTGCCAGCTCTTGAGAGCACGTTAGCAACATAGGAGGAATCATGGTTAAGTGTATAGGTAACTAACTGTTTCCCATAATTTGGGATGTCAGTATAAAATGAAACCATTCAAAATCTCTGGCCATGAAGACCATAAATTTTGCCTAAATCTACAGTGCTACATTGTCTGCTACAATAGACCTGTGGACTTCAGACTGTGCTGGGCATACCAGTCTTCACAGGCCAGGAGCACTTACATGCAGCAGAGCCTGCAGAACAGCCAGGCTGAATAAAACTTGGGGTTTGGACCCTGTGTTTTATCTCAGTGGGCAGATAGAGCCTTTTGTTGCAGGTGTTTGTGTGAAAATTCAGTTGCCTTTACAGTGAATGTAATTTTAATGAAGATTTTTTTCACTAAATGTTGGTTTTAAAGAAACCTCCTGCCATGTTTCAATGTGTGCATTGGCCAGCTGAATCTTGTGAGGTGAGCTGGTCATGACTGTCTTCAGCAGACTTTATGATAAGGTGAACAAGAGTGAACACACTATTACTGTTTTCCTGTGCAGTTCGTGAGGAATGGAAAAAGAAGTACTTTGAAACTAAGAAAGCTACGGTTTCACTGGAGGACACTTTAAACAACCTGCAACAAGATTTAGAGATTTACCACCAGAAATTGCTCCTGCAGTTGGAAGCCAGAGATAACCGAAAACGACTAAACAATGCAACAAACTCCAAGGTATTTGCTTGTATTATTATTTCTTTTTACACAGTCTGAGGGGTTTTTTTGTATAAAATATAAGTTAAAGAAACAAATTTTCGCCAACCAATGACTTGTAAACTAGCTTTAGCTCAATGATCTGAGGGACAGAATTCCTTCAGGCCATTTGTCTAAAAAAAACTGCAGAAATGCTTGAGCCTGAGCATTTGATGCAGCTTTGTGTTTGTACCTTCCTGTAACAAAATCCCCTTCTGTTCAGTGTGGTTAATGAATTGTTCAGTTCTGCTTTGTTCCCGTCATCCCAAATCTCATACACGGAGGTAATGAATGTTTGGAGCACAAGAAATGTATCTGTAGCTTTTGAAGTGGTTGCTTCAACTATTGTGCAACTGTGAGTTTCATAGGAAGTTCAGAGAGGGATTAAAAAAAGAAAAGATAAAAGGAAAGGGGGAAACACCCTTTCTAACAGTAGTGTCTGCTAATTTTCTAACTGCATTAATGGAAGCAAGGCTGTTGGCAAAAGTGAAGCTAGCCTAGGAAAAATAAATGTCCCTTTCTTGCATCTGAAAGGTGCGTGTCTGTATAGTCTAAGAGTGTATCTTACATACAAACGTATTATTTGAGCTGTCTTGAAATATGTACAAAATAAAAACATGAATCGAGTTGACATTGCATTACTGGCTATGTTCAGATACATTATTGCTCCTTTTGAGAGGCATATCAGGGGTGGGGTTTTGTAGGTCTCCCTGGCTAGGCACAGGAGGCCTTAGGTGAAGGATCTGCACAAGTTAACATTCCCACAGCAGGTCTTTAGTGGCCAGCACCCAGAGAAGGGAGCCAGGATTTAATGAGCTGCTAGGCTGAGCACAAGGGTGCTCCCCACCCCTCTGAGCAACGTGCTGGCCAGGCAGGCATCAGTCAGGTGGAAAACAGGGGAGTTGGAAAGAGGTTAAGGGGATGGTTTCTAAGTGCTGAAGTTCCACCCAATGAATGAAGAGATGCACTAATGCTGCACTTCAAGTTTTGTTGTTGTTTCACACAGAATTACTTAATCATCCGGATTGCTACAGTGCAGCATGAACTCGATCAACTGAGGAGGAAGCTAGATGATACAAAAATGAAACTCATAACAGAAATTAAGGTACTCTGCCTTTTAATTAGAACAATCAAAATGTGACAATGTATAAAAAAAAATTAGAACTTCCCACTTATTAGATGATGTAAATATTTGCTAAACAGTTCTTGTTTTACGCTGTTAGTTTTAAGGTGTTAGGTGTTGTAACTTTATCACTTGAGTCAAATTACTCCAGAACACCAGGCTATCAGATGATTTGGAATATATTGCATTTAAACAACTTACTATGTAAGCTAAGGTTCACAATCGTGTTCATAAAATTCCCATTTCATTCAAAAGGTAATTGAAGAAATACACCTGGTGTGGTGAGGCACTGATCAGTAATAAAAAGACCATGGCTAAAGAAAAAAGTGCTATAAAGGAAAAAACAAACCTAAAAAAAAAAAAAGAAAAAAAAGAAGAATGGCTGTCCAAGCGGATGGCAGACCTCTTCATCTGCTTCATTCCATATCAGTGCTGCCTATGACTCTTTTTGGAAGGAAGATGACGGTATAGGCCTTCACACTGGATAGCTTTCCAGCTCTGAAATAGGAGTGGTCTACATCACAGAGATTGTCCATGCCCCTGTTTACTGGGTAATCCAGAGTGGATGTACTCATTATGACTCCTACATTGTCTAGCAAGGAGTGGAAAGAACAATTAATTTTGCAGTTGTCTCAAAAACATGAAGGCAAAGTACAGAACAAACAAGTGCTAGAACTAGGCTATCTAATTATACATGTAAAATTTTAAAGATGAAAGATATATCCTGTTTTCAGCCATCCTGTGTAAAATTCAATCTTAGTTATATAATCCTATATGCATGTCAGCTCCAAAAAAGCTTCCTTAAGTTGCCATTCCTTAAATTACGGATTCTTTCGCAGATGAGAAAGCAGGCAGCATCTGATTTACGAGCACTGAGAGCGGAACTGACACAGAAGATTCATTCAGCTCTAATCTCCAGTCCAGAAAATCAGGAATTTAAGAAGATAATATGACTAACATCTGTAAAGTCTACAGTAGCTCTGTAGTTTATATAGAAGAGAATTTCAGAGCATTTATTTGTATGTTCTTGAAGTTACCTTGTAAAAAGACATCAGCTATATACGTTGTGGAATTTGTATGCTAGGCTACTGAGGTAGTGCAGCTCACTTTTTTAAATCTCTTACTGTAAGATTAGTCAGCTACTTCAACATACAGTTTAAGCTAGTAACGTGTCTAAAACTAAGCTGTTATTTTTAAAGTGCAAGTAAGTTAATTGTGTAACATCCCACTGGTATTCTGATGTTCTTTGATTAAGTAAATAGCTACTAAGCAAATAAACCTAAAATCTGTAACCTTCTTATTTTCAGCCTCACACATTACATTTTTGGGAAATTATTAAAATACAGTTTCTGTAGAACTACAGCAGCAGTAATCCTTTATTTAGCTATTTACTGGAGTATGTTTTTGGCATTATAAGTATGCCTATCTATAAATTACCAATGTATCACTACCCTATTATTATGAAGCATAAACAAAATCTCAGATAATCTCACTTTATTTCATATCTAGCCAGTTTTGTTCCCTCTCTTATTAGGAAAGCCACACAGACCTTAACTGTCTTCTGTAGTTTGAAAGCTTGCCTGAAAGCTTTCTCTTGGACCAGCATACTGATGATTCTGGTCCCACTGACACTCGTGCATATTCTGCCTTTCCTTAAAGGTCATACATATGCTGAGATTAACAGTTTTCTGAAAGGAATCAGAAACTTCTTCATGGGAATTTTTTTCTAGCTCTTCTGTTTCCGTCTTTGCAAACCAGATGTTATTATATTAAGCAGAAGAATAACATGCTAGGAATTAATCTCAGCTAAAAAGCTGTCAAGGCTGTATTTATTACTGTAAGTGAAACACTCTTGGGAAATAAGTTACATGATAAGAAAATTATGCAGCTCTCAAAAAAACTAACTTGGAAATGCATTGAGTCAAACCACCCATTATCCAATTTATTTTCTTAAAGATAGGACTTACCAAGGTTTTAGTGCTAAAAGATTAAATAAATTATTAAAACTACACCCACTTTTGCTCCATTCAGGGTTGAAGCTCACATTTTCTATTTCAGAATTGTGTCTTATTTAAGATACAAGAGTAGGCTAACTACTCTTGTAAAATTAGCTAATGGAAAATAAGAACCTAAATTTAAAATGTATTATCAATTCATAATTCTTGACTGCTACAGGAAAGAGAGTTGTATTATTAAGTCATCTGGCCCTCAGAATTTTGCAGGTCAGATATTCATTCCAGAAGACTCTCAATTCAACAAATATCCATCTCACAGTATTTGAGCATGTAAGTAGTAATACATATTCTGAAGTACATATATGTGTGTGTGTGTATATATGTATATACATAATATATACATAATATATACATAATAGATACATAATAGATATATAATATATATAATATATATAATATATATAATATATATAATATA
>VZTJ01004015.1:4654093-4729605 GCA_013397795.1 Orthonyx spaldingii | reverse complement strand
CGGGTCCCGGCAGGGGCAGGCGCCGGCGGCGCCCAGCAGCTGCAGGAGGCCGACGGGCAGCAGCCACGCGCCCCACGGCCGCCCCATGGCCGAGCAGCCTCGGCCCCGGGGCGGGCAGAGCCCGGGGCGGGCCCGGCCGGAGCCGCCCCCAGGGCCGCGAGTGCAGGGACAAAGGAGCTCGGCTGAGGGCGTTCACAGAGCAGCTGTTTATTGAACGGTCAGCCCGGGAAGGGTGCCAGGGTTGTTGCCAAGGTCTCCACGAGAAGGAGCGGAGCGGAGCAGAGCGGTCTCCCGGAGGGGACGGGCCCGCGGGCGGCCGGGCTGAGCCGGCCCGGAGCGGGTCCGTGCGGGGGCTCAGGCCGGGCACCACTGCTGCTGGCAGGAACACGCCGTGTGAGCGGACACGGAGCTCACGGCGTCCTCGGACTTCTGGTCCAGCCTCGGCTGCTCGTCCAGGCTGAGAGCGGAGTCTAAAGGAGAGAGGAGGGAGAAGAACGGGATTGGTTGTACATCGAGGTACTCCTGTGTTAGTACGGTGCTCCTCACGGTTTGTCACGGAATCCCAGTCACACAAACTGGCCGTGTTGTGTGCAGGGTCACCAGACTCACCGGCTGGGACGCAGTGGAAACCCACGGAGACGGGAACAGTCTGGGTTGCCGAGCAGCCTTTTACACAGCGAAGGACTGGCTCCACAGAGAAGCATTTTGCTGCTGTCTTCTCAAATGAAACTGGCTTCTCACTTTTGACAATTTTACGCTGCAGCTTACAAGCTACAAAACATGAACCCTCTTAAAGCATGCACAGAGTTTAGATAAATAACTTTCTGGACTTAATTTATAGAATTTGTCACAACTAAGACCAATGGATGAACAAAGTGACACAAACTAGATGAAGCTAATCTGGTTAAAATGAATCCATTTTCTGTCAAAGGCTCAGGCTGTGAGAAAATGAGGCATGTGGAGCACAGTTGCAAGGACAGAGGTGTGTGAGATGGGATCTAGGTGGTACATTGATGTCCAAATCCAAAAAGATATCTATGAAAACCTTGGTCAGCTGACACTCAACTTTACCTAAACTAAGACAGCGTTTCATTTTGTGGCAGTAGTGGCTCCTAGACATCCATATAGCCACTTCTGCACTGTGAGTAGCATCACACCTTCCTTGCTATGTGTGAGCAGCTTAGTCCTTAAGCCTATGATCCAGGCTTTCCTGGAGCAGTCACCCTGGGGAAGCTTGATTTAAGAATACATTACGAAAAGGCCAACACATGCCCAGAGGATTGTGTTCCACACAAAATGCGTAGTGCACCCTAATGTTACCAACACATTCATGTTGTTTCATGTAGGACTTGGATGGCAAGAACAATCAATCATTCCCAGGCTGAAGTTTTCAGATTGTGTTAATCTTCAGCCTGAGGAAATTAAAACAAGTTTTTCCCACCTCAAATGCCCTCTAGTTTCATAGTCAGGTCTGGATATGATTTTTTTATCTAAACTAAAACCCTGGAAATAACAAAATGGAAATAAAGACTGAAACTATTAAAGATGGCATAAAATTACTTTTGTGAACAGTCAAACTACCTCCTTTTCATACTAAGTTATCATCTTAGGGAGTTTTAAGTTGAACACACAAACTCCAGGTAGCTACACAATGCATAAGATATTGCTAAAAAACCACAACAAAACCTGAACTTGCAGTGAACTACCAAACTCAGGAAAACCAAGGGGTTTTTTTTCTTCTTTTAGTCTGCAGCCACTAATCACAAAAATAACAAAAAATGAGATGATTGTGCTACAATTAATATAAATCTCACATTCATGCAACTAATTAATTAGTTGAAGGCAATGATATTAATATATGTTAGAATCTTAGTACCTCCAGCACAAGGGTCTTCTGAGATGATCCAAGAGTGACCAAAACTCACAGCATCTTTAGCTAAATATCCACTGGGCGTTTGATATTCTCTGTCCATCTCAGCATCATATTTTCCACAAATGCCACATGTTTTTCCAGCCATCCAGAAAGCAACTTGAATCTTCATTGAAATACAGAAAAGTTGCATGTAAATGCTTTTCTTCTAGAAATAAACCCACTGAAAATAACTTTAAAATTACCTCAAGTCTATGCCCATCATAATATAGTTTATCTATGCCATAATCTGGGGCTTTTAGTGCCAGTCCTTTCTTTTCACTGCTGATCAGCATGCTTGCAGCTGCAACGAAAAAGCAAGATAAGATCTTTTCTAAGATGAAGTTACTGTTTTAGGGTCCACCCTGAACCATTTGTTCGGTTCCTGGGGACGTATGCACACTCTAGAGAATCTCAAAAGAGATGGGGGGAAGGAGAAAGACTACTGCTCCCTGCCCTGGGAAAAGCTGAAGCCATTCACAAGGGTGGCTTGTGACAGGGGACATCTAAATGGTTGTTCTGTGGGTCTCTGGGATCAGCAAAGCATACCACAGCTCTGCATTTTTTGGTCTGTGCAAAGATGCACAGGATCAGCATCCCTTTCTTTGCTCATCTTTCTTGCTATAAAAGCTTGCGTGGGGGTATGTTAAAATCACCTAATTGTTTCTCAAATTAAGATGATCTTTATCTTGTGTCATATTTGCAGGATCATGTCATTCCTTCTTCAAAAGATCAGGAAAGATTAAATGAAATATAAAGATGAGTCTCGTACCAGAATTAGATGTGTATGGAAGATCGTTTGGGGCTTGGACACCATTAATCTTCAACTGGATGAGTCCGTTGGAAACATACATGTCAACCTCACTTTAAATAAAGGAAATAAGTGTCAACAAATGCTTCTCCTTTGCCCTACTCAGCTCATAATTTCCTGTTGTGGTAGAACCATCACTGCAGGATGCTCATGTCATTCTGGCATGAATCACCTTTTACCCTTTAGGAGGAGGACTGAGGGGCCCAGGACAGCGTGCCAGGAGTGCTCCCCTTACGCCTTTCCCTGGATGTACTCGTCTCTGAGTGGCTGCTTGTGGCCATGGCTCAGGCAGGAAGACACCAGGCTACAGGAGCCTTGCTGCAGAACAACCTAACTGCTATTACTTGCACATAAACTGAAGGTGCTTTACATTTCAAAGGAAGATTGAGTTCCGTACAGCCGTTCTCTTACAGCCTGAACAGTCTGTGTATTGTAGTATTTTCTTCAGAGCGGTGTTTGTTCTAATGAAGAAATATGAACCTCAGGGATGTCAAAAGCCCACCCATACAATTGTATGCAACCATCAGGAATGATTCAGTGATGAGGAATGTCTTTATCACAAAAGATACAGTCTATAAAACAAGCATCTTTATGTTCTTCCACAAAACAGGTGCAGGGAATATTAGATTCCCTCTGTTTCTTTAACATTATGGCACAGTTAGGCACACATTTTTCAGAAATAAATAATTACTTTTAATGAAATCTTACAGATCAAAGTCTATTTACGTGCTTTGAAGAACACTCACTACAATGATTTTAGTATGCATAATCCCATACAATTTAGGGGTGATTGCTCCAGGCTGAAACAAAGCGTGTCTTAAATTAATTTCAAATAGATTAGAACATTATGTACCAACCAAGGGATGTCCTAAAAGAGTGCCTCTAATCTGGGATAAGTAATGCCCTTTTTAGCTATGTCCACTTCTCAACAACCCTGCTGTAATGAGTGTGGGTTCTAATTTTTCTAATTATTAGCTTAGTGTAGAAGGCCAGACCAATGATTACAATTGCTTATTTTGGATTTATATTTTATGTGTCTGCCTAATCACTAAGTACTGAAATGAGATGGTTAAATTCTAACACATTAATGAAGAATTTGGAGCAGTAAAGACTTTAGGTTACTGTGAACCAGTCTGCCCTACCAATCTGATCTTCATTTATAGCATATTCCACTTGGCATCTATGTTTTTATTAAGTTTTCAATTACTTACTGGCTGGCGAGTCTGACATTTATTGCTGTAAGGTCAGCAGACTCTTCAAGTCTTTTCACCATCACCAGGAACTTAAGCTCTGGACTACAGTCTTGCACCAAGACATGGTAGCAATTTGCAGGCATTGAATAGTTAAATTCAATGCCATTGAAGGTTGTGATCTTATTTTGGAAAACCGTACAATGACCTGAAAAAAACCCCAGTAAAAAATAAGCATATTAAAATTTTTATAAGACAGCTATTTTTTTCTAGTTTTGTAATTAAACAGAAAAAAACCCCATCCTCTGGTTCTACATGTTCCCATGTAGAAGTGAATCAATTCTGTCAGATGAAATATTGATTTGTAGTAATACAAAAGTAAAAGAAGTTTGCCAGCCCCCAGGCAGCAACACAACCCCTCCATGATTCAGTCATTGTGTGAGATGAATTCTGCACACAGCTGGTGCTGATGCAACTCTCAGTTTGTGGCATTTTGGCTTTTCTAACTTTCTTCTAATCAAAAGAATTTCATAAATTTCACAATTCACCTATCATTAACACTAGAGGAAGTTCACTAAAATGCTCATACCTTTATTGAGTCATAACCAGGATTAGAAATATTTAGAAGATGGGAAGGAAAAAATTACCACACTGCACTTTTCTCTTTTTCACTGCAATGGTATTTTGTTGAAATCCTACTAGCTCTGATTAGAAATTATTTTACAACAATTGTAATTATTACAGATTAGTTTTGGTGTTTACCAAAGAAATACCATCGAATCATAGAATGGCTTGGGTTGGAAGGAACCTTAAAGACCATCTAATTCCAACCCCCCTGCTTTGGACAGGGACACCTTATAAATATGCATGGTATGATTATATCCCACAGATTCCAAGCAAAATGTGACTCCTTATTGCAGGATTACATGAAGCTTTTAATTTTAAAATTTACCCTAAGTAAGTATAATGTGATTAGGTCTTAATACAGCATTAATCAAACAATAATCCCTTCAAAATCAAAGTGCAGGATTTGAAATTAATTGGTATACTTTTGGAGCTATTCAGCTTCAACATAACAGTGCTAATCAAGCAGAGCACCCCAAATCAGAGGTCACTTAGATGTCCCTCTCACAAATTTTGTAATGTGTTTTCTTCATGAATAACTTCTGCAGTGAAGTTGAAATAGATGTGTTTGGGAATGGATGTATTTGGAAACACTATTTGGCATGGAACTGAAGGTTTAATCTTCCTAACATGTCTCCTTTTCTTTACATTTTTGCAGCCTTACAGATTTTCATACAGATGTTTTGTTTCTATCTGATGTCCAACTGATTTTTAAGTGAATAAATAAGTTAAAAAAAAAAAAATAATGTTTACAAAATCTGCAAATCCAATAAATGTCTGTGCAGATAATTACTTGCTGACCTTTAAGACTTTCAATGATTGACAGTGTTGCTTCGGAAAAGACCTTCCAGTCAGAGGATGATAATGTTGAAATCGGTGTACTTGAATGTGAAGGGACTGGCAGGGGAAGTCTGACGGCTGTGTCGTAAATTGTGAGCTGAAAATCAGGCAGAAAACAAACATGAATGGAAATGCAAAGTACAGTGTAGAGATAAGGTAGCATTTTCCTCTAGTGTTCCAAGAGAACTGTGCTGACTGAAATCTAAATTGGCATCTTGATTTAGGTCAGAGGGAAAAAGAAATCAAGTCCTCTGTCTACAGCATGAAATAGTTTTACAGTATGACACATCTGCAACCTATGGAACAGCAGTCCTATAAATGAATTTGGATAGTCACCAATTTGCAGCTTTTTGGGTAACTGTACATCACATGCTCTCAGGCTGAACAGTTTGCTTACCTGAGATGCACACCAACTTTCTGCCTACACATCAACTGCTGCTGTTTGACCGTCTCAACAACCTGGTTTTACTGTCTCTTCCAGAACACAAGAAAACCTATCATCTTTCTGAAGATTTTAGGAGGAGTGGTCTTATTTAAGTAAGTTATTGTTAACATGCTATCAATCATGATCATTGTTTTCTAACCTGTTTCTTATTTCATATGCTTGCTACATGAGAAAGACAAATGTGTTGTAAGATATTTTCATAGTAAAACCAACTGCGCGAGTATAATGACTTGTGGTAGCAGCTTCTTTATAGTTTTATATTTAAAAAAAGAAAAAAAGTCAGTTAAAAAAGCTATTAATCATATATTTCTTAAGTATTGACTGTTTCAGGATAGAAGACAGTGGAAATAGTTACCTCTGGCAACTTAAAGACAACATCACAGGTTCTTGGAGATGTCAAAGCCATAACCAAGGTTGCCTGGTGAGAGGGACCAAGCTGTTGCCTTTGGGAATACCCAAGCAGAAAGGCAGCTCCTGGAAGAAATGAGTAAAACCTGAAAAAAAGGAAGGAAGCAATTAAAATGAACTGTCTTTGAAAAAAAAGTTATTATTTGTTTGCACTAAAATACCCCCATAAAACAATATGCATCTGTATTAGACATGTTTTGCATCAGGGTTTGGTGATACATGATGTCATATATGGAAGGAGGGGCAGGCAAATTTATTTTTTAATTGGTGGAAAAGATCTTGTGAAACTGGATGGGAGAGTGATATGAGAAGTGTGGCAAACTTGTTTTAAACACATTCAGACTTAAAAATAGGCATCAATTACATAAGGTCCCAAATACTAACATGCTAAAAATATTACGTTAATATTTCACATTAATATGTCAGTCCTGCAGTGGTAACTTTAGGTGAGGATCCTTTTCCCACTAAGACTGTCAACAAGCTGGTGGAGGGATCTCTACAAATGAGTTTCCAAACAGGCTTGGGACTCAAATAGAAAAATACAGAAAATATTCCTTTATAAAAAGGCATAGTCTCAGAGCAGAAAAAAAGGTAAGTTCAGTGGCTTTGCTCCAGGATAGTCAATTGGATGGTTTCATCTCCTCTAATAAGAGCAGATAACAGCTTCAAGTAATTCAATCTAATGTAGAAAGTTACCCTCTTCAGAAGACTTTAACCAGATCACCTGTATGCCTTTAATGTGAAAATTTGTCTTGCATGCATTTTTAGTTAACTGAGTTTCAGTACGTATCTGTATTTTGGTAGCACTATGACAAGAAATAGGCTTCAGTGTGGATCTCTATGTTATTGCAGGCAAATGCATGGAGGGATACAATGAATGAATGTGACATGCATTTCAAAAATATGAAAATCGCATGTGAACAGAATCCAGCACATACAGTTTTCTTACACTAAATATCATAAAACATCTGCTATTTAATGTGCATAAGCCTTAAATTTGTATTTGTATCACCTGCTTCAGAAGCCAGAGGCAAGGTGCCTGCATTAGGAAATTAAGAGACTGACTTCTTCAGAGAACCAAGGTCAGGCTTCTGCTCCGAGCCTCCATAAATCAGGAAGCATCAGGAGACCAATCTCCTAATTCAGGCACTTTAAATTACAAGTCTGCAGTAGAGTAGGTGAATCCTATCATCCCAAGTGGTTTTCTTGCAAACTACAATGCAATATGCTTTGAGGGAATGAATACAGAGAAAGCAAACACATGTAATCTGCTTTTATAATATCCTACTGATTAAGGGGCATTTTTCCAGCTTGGAAATTTCAGAATTAAACCTGTAATTATTTTGAGCATTGACATATATTTTTCAAAAACCAAAATGAAATCTCACCATCTTGCAGTTGTTCGGATTATTGAAGGCACTTTTAGCCACTCCAGCTTCATCTGTATAGCTGGATAAGCAGCAAATTTCCCTGTTGCAATCCGAGTAGCAATCTGGTAGTCCCGGCAATCTTTACCCCATTTAAGAGAACCCTAGTAGAGGGGAATATATAAATTTTTGCATAAAACATAGTAAGATCATTATGTTTTATTTGTATTTGAGCTTATTGATATTGTAAACTTACTGATACTTTTCGGTAATTTATTACTGAAGCATCAGCACAGAGTTTCCATCTACTTGGTCCTGTGATACTTGAACCAAAGATCTGTATTCTCCACCTCTTGGGTTGTGTATCAGTGTACAAGACAAGCTGCAATCCCGTGGGCTGCTCATTTCTGTGGATGGCACGAAGAACTGCAGCCAGTATCGGTGGCTTGCTGTCTCCCAAGAATTTAGGCTTCAGTGAGTAGAGAGGAAATAGAGACCAAAGACATAAAAAAAGCATTAGAATTACTATAGTAAAACCACTGGCATGACCTGTGCAAGTAAAACTGTATTGGGAATTTTTTTGTAAAGTAATTTCAGTGTAACAAAAAGAAGCATGGTACTGTACAAAGAACCGATACTACTCAGCTCAGCACTGCTGTCTTACCAAACTGCAGTTAAGCTAATAACCTTTTTGATAAAACTAGCTTGACCACCTGTTTAAAACCATGATAATTTGTATTGTCAGAGGGATCTGTTCGGTGCAGTCCCAAGCGTGCACGAGGAGCAGCACGTGACCCTGTTCAACCCTTGTTGACCCTTGTGCCCAGCAGGTAGGACTGAGTGTCCTACCTGAGCTGTGGGGAGAGTCACCACCTGGCCAGGAGACAGCTGCAGGGGGAATTTGCTGTGGGGCAGCAGGTCCTCCCTGTACTGCCAGGTCTGAGTGACAGAGACACACAAAGGATTGGGTGAGACAGAGCTGGTTGGGGCTTGGTGGGAAATGGGGAAAGAACAAGGCTGTGGCTGAGAAAGGGTTCAGGGAGGAAGTAACATGGTGAAAAGATGGACTAGAGAGGTGAATGTAAGCTGCCTGGAAAGAAGGAGAAGGTGGATCTGGTTTCCTTTTTTGCACAAGCTACTTGCACTAACAACTGGGAGCTGCTGCTGCAGTAGGGATGCCTCAGCAAAGTAAGGCTTATTATTTTGCAGGCAGGTAGGTCATTGTCTGAAATGTGTGAAATCTTTCTTTATTGAAATCTGCTCCAGATTCCCTCAGTTCTTATAGAAGGACCAGGTACAATTAACTATGTGCCATGCAGACATTTCTGAATAAACACCTACATTACTCTCAGAGTTAGAGCCTTGCTGCAAACTCAAGCTTTTTCAAAGGCCTGTTACAGTCCTGCTAACATGAACAGAAGGACTCTGCAGTGAGGACCTAATGAACAAATGAGCAGCAGAGTCAACTCCTAAACTTTTAGAGAAGGTGCACAGTAAAAATATACTTGAAAACAGTTTCTGATCAAGCAGGTCAGCACTTCTAAAGTGTTCTGATTTTTAAAGTGAATTATTTACTGAGACAAATTTCAACACATATAGTAATACATTCCAGTTTAACTAAAAAAATTTAGTCTGTATTGAGTGAATATTAAATAACATTCAATGACTATCCAATGTGCTCACCTTTATAAAACAAGAAGCAGTTCAGTTTTTTCGTATATATCTAATATGCTAAATCACCTTATTTTTCCTATTCTGTTATATACAACAACTGGAAAAGCAAAGTAAATATTTGGATTTCTTGCAGATTAAGACACTCACCTGAGACATGGCTCTAGATATGCCTTCATCACTAGCTGAAGAAGAGGAGGAGCTGATGCTGATGTTCAGGATTTCCCCTCCTGAGTCCTGCAAAAACAGAGAATCACCTTGAAATAGGTGCCTACCACTGGAAGTTGTTGCAGAATTAATTTATTGTATTTTTACACTCAGAGAACTAGGGTCTAATTACAGCAAAGACAGCAAGAGTAGTTGCACACCCTGCTCCCACTAGATGCAGTAAATGTACCTGTTCATCCTCTGGCTTAAACAAAAACTGGTAAACAGGTGGGTTTGCCTGTGAAAATAGATAGTATGTAAGAAGACCCAAGAGAAAATAAAGAACTAACTTTCGATAAATGCATTAAAAATTTCAGTACTGAGTATGGAAAGCAAAACAAAACAAAATTAAAATTTTTTTAACATTTAACAGTGAAATATTCTGAAATGTCAAAATTCTGATCCGAAATGCTTCAGAGAACCAGAACTCCTCCTTCTTTGGTCCATGGTCTATGAGCACAGTTTCCTGATGTACAAAAACAGTCACTAAGAGAAATACAAAAAGGTCCAGCCAGAGTGAATTACCTGTTGGTTGGAATATTCACTGTCCCCACTGCAGTGCCTGTCCCCAGAGTCATCTTCTTGGCTGCTGCTGCATGCTTTGCTGCTAGCAGAGCTGTCACTGCTGCTTCTGCTGCTGCTCTTGCTGCTACGCTTCTTCCCAGATTGCCTTATTTCGTCTTTCCTGTGATGACTTCCAGGCTGTTTACCATCAGCAGAGGAATCAGCAGAAGAGGATGAGCTGGAGAGGTGGGTTGCACTGACCTCTGCCCACAGGCCTGTATCTACAGTCTTGTACTCCCGGTTAATCCGTTTTGTGCGGCGCCGTGTTTTATTTGAAGCCTCCAAAAACAGTTGAAAGCATTATGAATTTATAGCTTGTTCTGCAACATTTCTCTGGCTGTCAGACAAGATGCTCACCACAGGCTTCGAAAGAAATAGAAATTCCTGTCCCCACACACTGCAGAAGCTATACCAGAACTCACTCAGGCCCATTCTCCCCAGCCCAATTCCTTGCTTTTCCATGCCGGTTTTCCATAATGGAAACCCTTGGCTTCATTTATAGGAAATACTTCCCTCGCTGATGCTCAAAGTCTCTTACCGTGAACACATTGTCAATGCCTAGAATCTTCTTCAGTTTAGCTCGAATGTCCTCATACGGAGATGTCTCTCCCTCTTCCTTTGACCCTGAGCTTGATACCTCAATTATTTTTGAAGCTGCTTTGGATCCTGCTTGAACCTCCAGCTGTATTTTTTCAATATCAGCATCTGTATGAACTAAAAGCAAAAGGATTCCAGGGTTGTGCTGCATGAGCATTATTCACAGTGATTGACAGAAAAAGTTATTATGACTGTACCTGGCTTTAAAATTATTTTGGCTTCAAATTCCCCAAATAATTTGTGCAGATAGGTATTCCTTAAGAAAGCAGAATTTTGTGATTTAAGGCTGAGACAAGTAGAACATCCCAAACTTTCAAATTTTTTACAGAACCTGCGTGCATAGAATCTTCTTCCTGCACTGTTGTGATGCGCATCTTCTGAACCTTGCTGGTATCCTTTGGATATCACATTAGGAATACTGCTTTGCTGCATTAAACAAAAATATGGCAGATAAAGTCATTTTCCACCAAGAAAAAAAAATTTGTTCTAGCTCTTAAAATAGTTCTTCCAGTTAATGAAGAGAATGATGACAGTCCTGCTTAAATAAGGAAGCAATGCTTAAAATTAGAGATCCAGGCACTAGAAGCAGTGGGATTTCCTGCAAAGTGCTCTGTGGAAGAGAACAGCTCTCCTGCCCACCCTTTCTCAGGCAGTGCTTCACAAACACACTTCCCAATGAGAACCTGCAGGGCTCTTTGGAGAGGCTGTCCCTCTGCATCCATTTCAGAATTCTAGTCCTCCTGCTGCAAGCTAGTGTAGCCTTCCCACGCCAGTCTCAGAAGCTGAAGCACATGAAAGAATGTGCTTCTGCAACCCACTGCAGGGATTATCTCAGGATTTGGGAAGAAAAATCTATATCCTGCCCAAGAACCATATTTTTCACATTGTTCTGACTCTGAAAAGAAAGGGATATTGTACAAAGGCTGTGAATTTCAGACACCCTCCCCTGACTGTAAAGAAATAGGAAGGCGTGCTGTCAAAGCAGCGCTGCCTGCATGCAGTGGAGAAAATGAGTGGACTGTGAATGATCATGTCGTGAAAGCATTGGGTCTTAGGCTTGGCTTGGGAAATACCAGGCCCCTGTTGAATGTCACCATTCCTGTGTTTGAGATCTGGCTAGCCAGCTCCTGTGCCAGGGGTGCCCAGCCCTTTCGAGGAGCTGTCTATTCTCTGCCTGTCTGCAGTACAGATGGTGAGAAGCTTCCCTACCTTCCAACCACCAGGTCTTGAAGATCCCTCTGTTGACTGCAGTAGCTGGTCAGAGATACTTGGTATTTCCCCTTTAGGGAAAATCTGGGATTTCTTTTCAGAATCTACTTCTTCCGTGTTCCTTGAAATAGCATAAACTTCACTCCTGTGGAGGTGATAAATGGCACACAAGTAACACCTTCTGATTTCACTCTACCCATCTTTGCTGGTGCAAAAAAGACAGTACTAAGCTTTGTGTGGCTGCCAAGGTATGGCAGACCTTAACAAGTAGTTGTATACTTGTGATTCTATAACAGGGAACTCACAATCAGTAACACAGAGCAAGCGAAATGCAAAATGCTCTTCTGTACCTCACAGCTGCGAGCTCAGCCTCCTGATAGCAGGGAAGGGTTTCAATCTTCAAATTTTTGTCTTTCGTATTTATCCTGGCATCAAATTTCATTGTAGTGTTGGCACTGAACTCTGCATGAAATTCAAGACCATTCTGAAAGTACTGTGTATTAATCCCCATCATTGCAATCATATGAAAATACGCTCTGAAAGAATGGAAATAAAACCAGGCATAATTATATACTAATATGCAGAAATTTAACTTTGAAATGCAAAATTACATTTTCATGCTGTTCTGTTTTTTGTGAGACCCACTACTGATGGATTGTGAGATTTATTACAATAGGATAAGAAAAAAACTGAAGTGCCACTAGAAAAGGTGATTTGTCTGAAAAATAAAGCTAACATGGACTTCCTGACTGCATTGTCACTGATACATAGCTCGAGGACAAGCTAACTTCAGAATCTCATAGCTTCCAATTCTGCATATTTTTTAATGCTATCACTACTATTATTATTATCATCATTGTTACTATTATCGTTATTAGTACTGTTGCTTTTGCAGATCCAGAAGCATTTCCCTTTCCCCCCTGACATGCCTGGTGATTATGTGATTTTATGCTGAAATGATAAAAAAATCTAATACCTAAGATAACATATTTTCACATCTTAGCATCTTTAGTCATTGAACAGGTACCACTGTGAGCATTTTTAGCAATGGCAGAACAGCACAGTATCCAGTTGGATACCATGCACATTGCTAGATTTGCAGGGTTATAAAACATCAGGGGATTGTGTTGCTTTCTCACAACTTTGCTGCTCTGGACTACCACATTTGTCCAAAATCTGGGACAAGTAATACCCCTATATAACTACATGCCACCACATATCAAATAAATATAAATATAAATATAAATATAAATATAAATATAAATATAAATATAAATATAAATATAAATATAAATATAAATACTTGTGTGTGTATGCGAAAACATATGTGATTTTTACTTTGGCCTGATGTCAGCATGAATATCCATCTTGGTTTCCCACAACTGTGAAGGTCTGAAATTGTCAGATACTGGTGGTGATACCTTTACATCCACTGAAAAAGACAGAAGTTATATGAACAGAGAAACAATAAATTCTCGGGATACAATGCTTTCAATAAGCATAGTAGTTAATGCAAGGACACTGCTTTTACATTTTGAAATACTTTACATGGTTATTTGAAGGTTGCTAATCCAAACCAGAGTTATACAAATATGTCTCAGGTGAAATACACTAATTACTTTTCAAACCCTCTGGAGATAGCTGGCCACTAATGTTTTGACATTACTGGGGTATTTTTCAAGATTATAGAAGGATTTAATTTCAGCAGAGGGATTGGACCCACAATTATTGTGGGGAATCTTCTCAGGTTGGTGTCCCACGCTCACCGTCGGCCGCAGTCTGGGCCACCGTGGCCCCGCACAGCCCAAGCTCCAGTGGCAGGCCCACAATGGTGGGGACAATGTGCCGCATCTCACCCACCACCACCGGCAGGGTCCATCGGCCTGAAATGCCTCTCTGGACCTCTTCCACCACTTTTTGCACCACTGGCTGCCAGTCTGATGATCCAGTTAGACTCTGGAAGCAAAGAAATAGATTAGGTAAAGGGAGATGTGGAAGGGAAATTATTCAGCATTGCAGACAAAAAAGTCAACAGCCTTGTTAGTACCATCATCATCTGTTGAATGGCATCTTTGTCAATGTCAGCAAAGGCAATCTCTTGACCCAAGACTTTGATGTAAGCAGATACCAGGGGGTCTTCAGGTGGCAGTTCTTTCCATCCCAGAAGCTGTGGTGTTAAGGAGAGATGGGGAGAAAGGGAAGAAGCAGAAAATGTCACTTAAAATGGAGTAATGTATTAGCAGAGTAGATCCCATCTGAAGGATGTGAACTGTATTCCCTTAGCCAAAAACCTAACAGACATCTTACAGGTCTGAACCAATGTGGCCTTTCTTACATTGCATAGCTGATTTCAGAGTTTCCCCATGTAAGGGTGAGAGCTTGGTAATTTCCCAATGTAAGAGCTTGATAATTGCTGCTGCTGTAAGTAGTAGGTGACACCCAAGGACTCATGATGAAAAACCTCATTCAACAACAATTTTAAATGAGAAGAACAACCACTCAGTGTGTTCTAACATACACTTTAAAACATTTTAGCACCCAGCAGCAACCTCATCTTTTGTACTATACATTAAGAGCTGACATGTGTTGAGTGAAAAGGTGGCATCTGTTGAGAGAGTAAGTACAATGTAAGTACAGCTTTCCATGACTGACTCCTTTCTTCCAGAAACTTCAAAGGGACGGCTCAGTGGGTGGGTGACGCAATCCTGGTGCTGTCTGGAGCTGTCTGTTGCAGACAGGTCAGAAGGGTGCCCAGACGTACCGATTTACCCAGCTCCTTCAGCGTCTTGTACGTGTCATACTCAGCAAAGGGAATGTTCTGCTTCCTGATAAGCTTGGTTAGGCCTTCTGACCGGAAAGCCACCTGTAGGACACAGAGTCAGGTGTCACAGCCCAAGTACAAGAGAGCTTAGGAACACCTTTGTGCCTGGTGTTAACTCGCCAAGGCCACACTAAATACTTGTTTCATGAAGCCATTGCATTAATAACACGTGTCTACCTGGCGGATGACTGCAGGCTATGGCTGCAGATGCTAAGGACGTGCTGAGCCAGCCAGCCTTAAATCAGTCAGCAGGGATAATTTTAGGGTAGTGCAGAGCTCAGCCCAGGCTGCAAAGCTTGCCCAAGAAGCTGCATAAATGCCTGCATGTTGTTACATGGAGCTTTGTGCTGCCCTGGCTGTACTGCTGGCTGAAATTTAATTTCAGCTGCTATTTCCCTGTACTTATGCAAAACACCCTGGATCCCATGTGACTTTAGGTGGGCAGATGGATGTTCTGCTGCGTAAGCTTTCCTCTGCTCCTAGATTTACAAGCCTATACTGGATGTGTTCATTGATGAATGTATGTGTCAAGAAGCCCAAATAAAAGAAGAAGCCTAAGTAAAATCATAATCATTATCTAAATTTTCCCTTCCACATCCGCCCTCACAGCCAGAAATGGAGTTAAACACTACATCACAGTCCAAAAGCTGGGTGCCTTAATGCAATACTTACCTCGATTATATCCGTTGCAGTGTTTGCATAATATCCTCTTGCTTTCATGATTATATCAGATGGAAACATGGTGCTGGGACTGTTCATTAGATAGACCCTCCAAATGGCACCAGCCTGATACTGAGCTATCACAGGAATAAAAAGCAGCAGAAATTAGGGTCTCCGAGGTGCACGTAAGCCACCTCAGGTATGTGCTGTAGTAGATCACAAGGGGTTCTGTCAGTATTCAGTCCCATAGATCCTCAAGGTTGCAACCTCAGTTGGAGGACTTTGTGCTAGGGCAGAGTCAACACAACCCCAGGGACTGAAGAAGGAGGCCTAAATCCATGTGCAAGCACCACTTTCCCCAGCAGATAGCAGGGATTTGTGAAAGAGCCTGAGGGCATTTTGCATGTTAGGTGGCTCTTCTACTTTTTCTATTTCAAGAGTGCATGAAACTCACAGCTAATGATTGGATTTTGGATGAAAATTACAGAACACAATGGAGACCTTTGGCTATCTAAGCTGAGAAAGTGCACAGAGCAGCTGGTACTCACAGGAATAGTCGCTGATCTGAATGACCTTGCTGTAACGATAGCTCAGCCTGTCAAGTCTGGGGCCCAGGAGTTTAATGGCAATGTTGCAGGCAGCAGATCTGAGTAATAGAGTTAAAATCATATGAAGAAAGTCGACTGTGACCAAATTCTTAGAAAACTGCAAGAAAAACATCTCCGTTTGCTACTAAAAATGTACTTCTTCCTCTACTTACAGTTTATGGAGCTGTGGGATCCTGCCTGCTGCCAAAGTCTTCATGTGTGAATATGCAAAACTGGCTACTTGCAGGCTGGGCTCTGTCAGCAGTGAGCTGGCCAGAGCTGCTACTGTTGGAAGAGCAGGCTTGGTTTCGAAGAGGACAACACAAGCCACCATTCGGACATTTGGAGCAAGCGTGCTGTCCATAAAGACCTGGAGGGTGATCTCCCTTACCTACAGGAGGAAGATACAACCTCTGAGTAGCCCATAACCTCCCAGTGAGCAGTGTTTCCAGAATTGTGCGTATGTGCTCTGCAGTGAATGGAGAACAGAACCCTAAACAAGAGATGTGAGCATGGGACCTGTCACTGAAAATGAAGATATTGCTGGGTGCACAGTGAACAGGGCTGGGAGAAACAGTCATTAGGAATGGACCCAGTATTACTGTAACTAAAGCAAGCTCTTTCCTGGGATAATAGCAAGGATAGGTTGATATCAGGAGTTTGCAGCATGGGCAAGAGGAAGGCCAGTAACTGAGAAACCTGCCCAGAGTTGCTACCATTACCTGATGGTTTTATTATTCCTGAATCACTAAGCAAACCCAACCCGTATCCTTTAAGACATTTGTTTAAATAATAATTTCAGTTACTTTTGCAGTGTCTTTTCTTGCAATTTTCCTTAAGGCCAACACAGCATCAACATGAATTCTGTTTGGTAATGAAGCTGCAGCTGAGGAAAATGTTGGCAAAAACTTCAGGATACGCTTGATACTGGCTGGCTCTCCTGCATTACCAATGGCTTTCAGGGCCAAGGACATGTCTTTGGCATCACCTTTGCTGGTGGCTTCAGTAGCAAGGTCATGGAGTGGCTGAAAATGGAACAGACCATGTTAATCTTACCATGTAATGATCTTGCAATAATGCATAAAAATATGCATTGCCATAGCAAGCAAAACAATGACTGCTGCAAATCCCAGAATAGAGCTATTCAGACTTTTCTCCCAGGAAAAATCTCATCATCATTATCTGGATGCCAAACATGGACCACACAAACTTGGTTTTCACCTTGCACAGTGTTGTAATTGATTTTGAATTGTGCCTGATCCTGAGTGTAGGAGACAATCCCAGGTGGGTGCCTGCAGAGAGTCTCTTGTGTGTTCGAAGGCAGCGCTGAGCTGATGCCAGGCTCAGTCGTTCCCTGGGCCACCTCTGCCAGCAGTGCCAAATTGCACTTGCATATTTTTCGCTTCCTACAGCAATTTCAAGTTTACTTGAACGGGTTTGCTGTTCTGAGAAGCAGAATTACCATTCTGGTGGCTTGGCTTTATTTCACTCTCATTTGGAAGATTTAAACACATGTCAAACACCAGCAAGGTCTTCTCAGTTCTGTGGTCCTGCTGAGCAAGGAGCTGCAGCTGCATAATCCAAGGACAATGTCCTAAATGTTTCTGACAGTGAAATGCAATTGTGTAGCAGGGCCTCCTTGGAAGCCCAAAGCTATGACATACCTAGAGCTTTGCTTATATTCACACTTCACTGCCTTTTAAATACATCTTTTAAGTACACTCTACCTAATGCAAAAGTAGAATCAGAATCATGATTATTTTGCTTTGATCCAAATTTTGTCACACCTAAACTCAGTTTCAGGCTGGTTACAGGATCCATTATCCCCATGGGCTTCTAGCACTACATTTGAAATTCTGAACTCCTACAACCTGATCTTTCAAAGGCATCAGCCCAGTGTTTCATTCTGTCTTTGCACCACTAAGAGTGAGGCAAGCAAACAGCAAGTTACCTAATTGCCAGCATTGTGAGAGCTACAGGCATTTTTAAAATTTCTTCACCTTTTATGAGTAAGAAATGAGAGCCACCTACCTGAAGAAGTTCATTAGGACATAGTAAAGCCTGAGCACAGTATTTATTCACCATGCTACCATATCCTAGGTAAACAATTATCCTATGCATCAGTACTTTCTGGATTTGGGGACAGGTGAGAAAAGTCTGCAGAAGGAAGAAGTATTATTATTTGCTGTTTCTAGTAATTAGAGTGGTATTTGTCAATAAATGCATTTGAGAAATAGATAAAATTGATTTGTGCTTTTTTGAAATAATTTCAGGAATTAAATCAAATGCTAAACATTCAGCTACAAGAAAACTAACTAGACTTGCTCCAGTTATGCTGTATGCACATTAGATCCTAGTTACATTTTTTTTTCTAGATTTTGTCTTTTTTTCCCATTTTTTTTTTTTAACTTCTGATTTGACAAAAAGAATCAACAGCAGTTTTCTTATAATTTGTGGGGTTTAGCATCAAATATAATTACAAACTTTTGGCAACAAGTGTTTGGGAATATTTTCTGAAACATTCCCCATTTTTGTTAATACCTTTCATTTTACAAATTTAGATGGAAATATGTTGTATCTTTCACTTATAATCCTATGAATTCACCTTTTAAAAGGAGAGGGGAAATAGAAAGAAGAAGGATCTGTACTCACTGAGGCAATTTCCAGGGTTTGTTTGTTTGGTGTAACAAAATGGAAGGCGAGAGGGAGAGTCGTAGCTGCTTCCCAGATGTTCAGCTTCTCATCATGGATTTTTTGCTTCAGGAATCTGAACGTGTCAGTAGCTCCAGCAGCACAGATGGCACTCAGGAACCAGGGCCTGCCAGGGAGAGGAGGATTTATTATCCCCATTGCCCAGTGTTCCTCTGATCAGAAACCCCGGCTGAGGTCATATTTACCTGTAGGGGACTTCATTGACAAACTGCAGCCACAAAGACTCGATTTGATCAAGGGTCACTACACGAAAAAGCTGGACCATTTGTAAGAACTTGGCTGAAGCTTCTTTAGTGGCTCCTTTCTCGTTATTCTGAACTAATTGCCGCAGCGTTTCTGTTAACTGTGGGAAAAACAGACAGTTGGAAGGATCTGTGTCTGAAGTAATTATGTGATGACCTGTTAACCTTATAAATAATGAAAATGTATGAAAGTAAGCCTCTAATACCTGTAAATCTGGATTTTTAATCCTTATTAGTGGAATTGGCATCTGGAGTAGTTCTCCTGAGAAATGATAACGAAGATTCCCCTGGTTTTGCAGCTGAGATGTTGGTGCACTGATAGGAGGCCTTTTAATGCCGACCAAAGACAGCTCCTGTCTTCAAGGGAAAGAGAGAAATGTATCAGCAGCCTGTAACCACACTCTGTGCATGGAAGACTTGTACAGCATTGGAGCAGACCCAGTGGGACTACAAATGGATCGTGCACTTCTCTGTTCATCCATCGCTCAGGATTATCTGGAAAACTCATATGACTGCAAAACTTTTTATGAGAGTTTGTTAAGCCTCTGAGAGGTTGGACAGATGTTTCAGGTGGCATAAACAGTAGGGCACAGGCCACCTGAAACATCCTGGGCATCCTAGGCTGGGCATCCCAAGAGCTGTATGGTGTATTGGCCCTTGGCAGCCACAGGCCTGATGCTTCTTGTTATCTCACAAATCAACAGTAAATGTGTTTTAGGCATCTCCTTCTGGCTATGATAATGTAAAGCATGCACAGTGCCTACCTTGCCTCCATGACTGCTGCCCCGTTGGGTTCATTGAAAGGAGAGATCTGGTACACCTGGTCGGACACAGCAGATGTCAATGACGCCCCGCTGTCATCATACTTCATCTTGTACGTGAATGTCACCGTGCCCTTAATGTTTCTGGCTTTCTGGAAGTGCAAAGAGACCCGCTCAGGAACAGAAACAGACTGCTCAGCCCAGACAAGCCAAACCCCTGCGAGCACCCATGCAGTGTGCCTGCTGAGCAGTGGCTCACGCCCGAGCAGAGCGGCGGTGGCTCTGTGCTGCTCGTACCAGGGGACAGGTAGGGCAGGGCCGGATGTAGGCCACCCCCAGGTTCTTCACTGCTTTCTCCTGGCAGTCCATCAGGTCCTTGCTTTTGGAAATGGTGGCATGGTTATTCTTGCTGTCGTCCTGGATAACATATCTGGTTTGGCAGATGCCTTCAATCCCAGCCTGCAAGTATTGGTTAAACACAATGAGCTTCCCACTTGAAATAGCAGTTAAAAAGTGAAGGAAAATGGTCTGGGAAGTGTAACTTACTCTTTAATGGTAAAATGAGAATAAAAGTAAAATGAGAATGGAAAAAACAAACCTCCTGTAGCTCATACACATTTTGTGACTTTTTGATGGTTATCTGCATCATATTCAGAATCCCTCTCACTAGGTTAGTGCACAGAATGGGACAGTCCTCAGGAGCAAAAATACTTCCAACACTTCCTTCAGTGTATTCAAACTTAAAGGTCTGGCTGAGGCATGCAGCAATGGTTTCTGAGAGCCTTGAAGATGGAATGAAAGGGTCAATGGGCGAGAAGCCAGTGTATTCCTCCAGCTTTGGTGATCGAATCTGTGAACAAAAATAGGAAAACAATAATACTGTTCACTATCAGTTTGAAATAGTTCTATAATAGGGAAACTGGACACTTCTTATCCATGGCAAGACAAAAGTCACTTGTTCATTGCAGTTGAAACAATAAAAACAGTTTCTAACTCGGACTCCTGTGCTCAGCCTAGGAAGCATCCTTGAAAATGCAAACTTCCATGAAGGATTTCTGCCAGAAAGATACGATTATGTGAGCAGGATTCAAAAGTTCAACAAGTCTGGTGAAGCTTGTAGGGTGAGTGAAACACCAGCTACCAGTAATCAGTACAGACAGGATACTCACTCCTTTCCCACAGACGGCAAGTGAGATCTCCCTTCAGTCTGCAAGGCAGCCAAGCCATTGTTGCCCAAGCTAGTGTCTAAACACACAGGGACTATTCTGGCTGCTGCTCCAGGTCCAACATGTCCCCGAGCACCAAAGCCATGGCACAGCTGATGGGGAAGCAGAGGTAACCACAGGAGCTCATACCTTTGGGAGCGACTGACATCCATCCCTCTGAGCTCCTCAGGCTGTAAAGCTTGTGCACAAGTCCTTGACTGCTACCTAGTGGGAAGTGTTTGCCTGCAGGCACAGACCCATCTAGTCCCATACTTACACACACCTCCCACCCTTGTGCATAAAAGTACATGTTCCTGAGAGAGGGAAAAGGTGTGGGCTCAGTGCTGTGCTTTATTTTAGGCATTATAATCAATGCTGCAAGGGTGGTTTGCCTCTTGTCACATTTTCTCAAATTAAATCCTGCTCAAGACTGTTGTCTGCAACTGCTGACATTGCAGCAACTCCAGCGAGGTTACACAGAGCCCGCAATTGCAGCAGTGTGTAAAGTTTGGCAATAAGTATTCCTTCACACTCTTTCCCTAATATACGTGCAGAATTACAGACTCAGGAAACTCCTAGGGTGAGTGCTAAGGGCACCTCTTAGAGCTTTTCCCCCACGTGCTGTCTTCTCAATCCCTTGTCTGTGGTCTCTCATGCCATGCCAGTATTTTAAACTGTTTGGTTTAATCTTTTTGATTAGTAACAGTGCTTCCACATCTGATATCATCATGCTAAACACAGGTACTACCATTAGAATTCTTCACATTTGAATTAATGGCATGTGAAGAATATTGAAACGGGGATAATGGAGATGGGTCTTTCTCATGTGATATCTGAATTCCAGTGCTGAGCTTTTTTAGGCTATGGACCAGGTTAAAAAATATGGATATTTCAGTCTAGAATGCTCATTTTCATACTCAAGCTTAGTGTCACCTTAGTAAAACTATCTTAAGGACATCTCTTTAACACAGCTGCCTGCCATATTTTTGTATGGAGGTGAAGCTAAGGTAGCTTTCGTCAAGGGGCCTCAGATACTGATGGTAGCAGAGCTGGAGTAGCTCCAGCTCCTTCCTGTAGAGGAGTAGGCTGTGAGTGAGCCTGTGGTGCTATTTATAGGTCCCTGCCAGTAACCCAAAGCACTCTGGATGCAGCTGCAGACCCTTCAGCAGTGCCCTCAGCTCTTCCCATCACGCCTTGGGTGTCCAGAGTGCAGAGCTCAGTGCCCACGTCCACACCTCTGCCCTCACTGGGGCACTGCCTGAGGGAAACTGCTTGGACTGACATTGGGCTTACAGGGTCATCTCGGCAGTAGTTAGGGCCCATGGCTTTTGTGTGAGCTCTACATCTTTTTGTCACTTATTTTGCCAGCCTGAAGGTATGAACCGAGCACCTCTAACTGCGTGGTATGGGTGGGTTCCCCTGCCCATGGTGATTTACCTGCAGAAGGTGGTCACTGTGAGACACACGGCTGATCTCCACCTTGCTGGCCAGCCTCACCCCTGCCATGGCCAGGCTTCTGTCAGGGAGCCCATGCACAATGACGCTCTCATAGCTATACAGGTAGGTCTTGCCCATATGAAAAACAGGCTCTGTTAGGAAAAAAATATAACAGAAACACCACCTTGGCTATAACTGTTGTGATGTTACCTGGACCGATTCAGCAAAGAAAGGTGAAGATGCCACTGCCACAGAACAGGTGCAAGCAGTGGACAAGGCAAGGCTGTAAGGGAAGGCAACAAGGGAGCAGCTGGCTGGCAGGGGAGCCACTTACCGAGGTCCTGCTTCTGGCCTCCTGTGAGGAAGGAAAGAGAAGTGTTCATGAAAAAAAACCCCATTTCTGTAGATCCTTTCATGTATTATTCATTAAGTCAGCATGCTAATGGTTGGCAAACCACCAGTAATGGAGCTCACCCCACACCCCCAGGACACCAAGCCTATGCCAGCCCTGCTCACTAGCTGCTACTTGCTTGGCTCTTCTCCTGATGCTGAGCTTAGAACAGAAATATAATAGTTTACAGCTGAAGCTATAAAAGGGCTTCAGCAAATGAAGCTCTAAAGATCCCTGAAAAGCCCCAAGGAGTTGCAATTTGCTCAGGATCACAGTGGCTGTCACAGCTCGGCAGTGCTGATAAAGCTTCAACTTACCCACGAGGGCGAACACCAGGGCCAGGATAAGTCCCTTCATGCTAAAAGTGACTGAAGCCCACACGGGATAATCTGTGGCTTTTATAGAAGAATTATTAACAGGCACATAGAATTTTGTTGAGTTATCAACTTCTTATCAACCACCCAACAAACCCTTTGAGGGAGAGGGGGTTGGGGTGAGGGTGATGGATAATATTGCTGAACCAAAACCATCACAAGTGCTGTTGTTCTCACTTTACCAACTGAAAGCCTTTAAAGTGCCTTTAGAAACAGTTGCTTAAAAATATTAAAACATAGTTAAAGCCAAAATTTATTATTGTGTAAGAAAAAACTACTAATTCTCCTTACTCCCTGAAAGCACACAGTGCTATTGCAGTCTGTGCTGACTTTGTCCAGGTTATCCTGACCTGACCATAAGACACACAGCTTATCTAACTGATAGTGCCCCAGCAGGATTGTGCAAAACCCTGGGCAGCCCTCCTGTGACACCGTGCCCACCCCTGCCCTGCTGTGAGTGGGAAAGGCTGTCAGCACAGCGCTGCTCTCGGCACGGGGGCTCGACCCAGTAACACAAACCTCCTGCCATTGTCACGAAGGCCACGGCTAAATGCCGCTGACATCCATGCTTCCCTCACCTGCCTTCTCTTCCAGGCCTGGTGTGCCAGCCCCTTTCACTGCTGTGTTTAGCCACAGAGGGGTGTTGGTCAGGGTTGCCTGGCAGGGGGGAAGGGGTTGAGGCTGACAGATGTTACAGACACAAACCTCTTGGTTTAACAAAGGTGGGCAACGTGCAGGTCACCCAAACTCTTTTCACATCCCACAACAAGGGGTGGCATCTTCACCCCATGGTGGAGCCCCCTTCTCCCATCGGTGGGCATTTTCCCCCCTTTGGAGGCAACCCCACAGGTCTCTCAGGCTGCTCTTGGCTCCAGGGTTTGGCCTTGTTCTCGACTCCACCTGTTCCCTCCAGTCAGGTCATGGAGCTGTTCCATTAGGAACCAGCACAAGGAGGGCTAAGGCAGCTGCAGGACTGAGGGATTCACATTGGCATTGTGTGGCCAAAGTTTGCCTACCAGCCTTCTCCTCTGTGGGTGGGGAACCAAAGCTGCTGCTGCCCAGCTCACTGTGGGAAGGGACCAGATTCAGTTTCTCATCAACAGACCAGTGGCTCCTATCCAAGACAGTTTAGTTTTTGTAATGCTGTTTAGTTGATGGTTTTTTATAATTAACAGTTGGGATATAATTTATAATGTCTGACAAACAGTGGGTTTTGTACAGATTGCATCTGTAGGGGAAAACAACAAAATTGAAGCATGACAAATCCTTCACCGTGTTTCTACTGGCCCTATATTCAGGTCCTGATTTTTTTAACCCCTAGCCTTATAAAACTGGTAGCACATGATAGAAAGTCAAGCAATTCACTGGAGAGTTCTGTCATGTCTTTGGAGATTTGGTAAATGTACTTAAAGGATTTGAGTATATAGCTACTGGCCACTGGTTCTTGAGGCTCAAAAGCTATAATGGCATAATTATATGCAGCTGCACAGGTTTGGGTTTTTTAAAAAAAATTCCAGCTTGCAGGCAGTGAGGACTTAAGGTCAGTGGCAGTACAAGCAAACAGCTGCTGTCATGGCAATATTAAACACAACAAGGCTTGTATTCTCAAAATTATAACATTATATCCCTGAAACACCACACTATAACAGTGACTCCTCAAAATAAGGGTCCTCACTGGGAGCTGTACAGGCTGTGCCCAGCTGCAAGGGCGGGGTCTCCCCAAAACCACCAGCACTGCAGCCTGGGGCTGCAGAATCTTGTCCCCATCCCACCCCATCCCTCACTTTGGGCAGCAGATGCTGCACCCCTGGTCACCCCCGCCATGCTGCTGCCATGGGGCAGGGTCATCTGTTCTTCTGCTTCTAGGGTCACCTAAACCTGCTGGCAAGGGCTTTGTCGTTAGTGATTTCTTTATAAAACTGAAACCTCTCATTTTCTAGGTCATTTCTTCAGTACCTCAAGAACAATTTCAACTCCCAGACTTTGCCCCCATATGCTCACAGCCCTTTTACACTAGTATTTCTCAGAAAAACATAATCTGAATTAAAAAGAGAGAGGCAAAAACCCAAAAACTAAGAAAATTGTGAGGGCGACAAACAACTTTGCTGAGCCCAGGGTCTGCCTTGGATAGCATTTCCCTTAAGCTGTGCTCAGCTCCCTCCACAATGGCAGTGGGGGAGAGGAGCAGAGGCTGACTGAGGGCTCTCCACAGGCCTTCATGAGGTGGACACCTACAGCCCACATCCCCTTGGAGCCCCACAGGTGCTCTGGCTGCCTTGGTGGTTGGGTGATGCTCACCCAGGGTCTCCTGCCAGGGCAGTACTGCTGGGCTTATCACACCTGAATACTGAGGCTGGAAGACAACAATCCCCCCAAAACCGTGCTCCAGCACTGGCACGTTGGGAAGAGAAGAGCCCTGTGGGCTGCCCCCACTGGAGCTGGGAGCTCATGCCAGCATTGCCAATGGAGCCAGACTCTGGGGGCCACATAAAGCCCTGGATTCTGCCAGATTCAGCCTGAGGTTACCTGAAAAGTCTCTGCCTTCCATCACTGCTCCACGTGACTTCCAGGCGAGCAACAAACTCACCAACTCCCGGCTTTACTGCTGCTGCCAGCTCCCCATCACTCTGCAGTGCAGGTTACCATGGCAGCATTTAAACTGCATAGAACAGTATATTTAGACCTTTCAAACATATTTCTTTTGGTCCTAAGGACTTCACCTTTCTGAACTGATATCCAAACAATAAAACTCACATATGTGCATCCACTGAAGGTGCAAAAGCTGCTGGGGAAAGCAAAACAACACCGTTTTTACAGAATGTTCCCAAGTGTTTTGAAAATCACATTCACCCAGCATGCACACTCAGCCTGTGAACACAGCCTTAAGGGCAAGCAGAAGACACCTTCCAGATCTGCTGGAATCCTTTGGGTTCCAGTGCCCAGGGCAGGTGAGCTCATCACCGACCATGCCCACATAGACCTGTGGCGGGGGGCAGGAGGCAGAGCCCACCTGCTGGTGGCTGCAGCATCGACTCTTGCTGGGCACAGAGGCTGGAGCATCTCACCCAAAGTGCAGAGGTCTGGCTCTGCTTCAGACCCTTTGGCAGTGGTGTGCTTGGGAAACCCATCCTGTCCTGCTCAAAGACCCCAATTCACCGTAGCTTCTGCATGTGCTGCACCAGAAACTTGACATGTCCTTGGCGCCCTCAGAGCAGCCTTGGCCAGGGACATGAGATTCGGGCTTATTCCCTGAGCCTGCTGCTCCCTACAGCAGCACAGGCTCATCACAGAGCTCTTGCCAAGCACCACGGCTGCATGGCTGCTGCAGAGAGTTTGGCATCACACAGAGGTGATCAGTTCCTGCTCCAGGGGCACAGGATCCCAGCACCAGGGAAGGAAGTACTAGGAGAACAAGCAGCAGTAGTAGTACCACAGCTACCCAACCCAATTGCCAGTGTGACCCTGGTGCACAGAAGATGGCCACAAACTCAAGAAGTCTACAAAATGGGGGATAAGGAGAACCTATGCAGACCTCCCCTTTCCAACATGAGTGATACAAAGAAGCCTTCACAATTTTTTCCATGCATGGATTTATTATGAAATCAGATATTTATAGTCAATCATAACAGTTTCTACAATAATAAAGTTTAATACTTTAAATTACTTGGGAAGATTCCACACATCCTCAAGTACTTAATTTAGTATCTCTATTATTCCTTAAGACAAGGTTTTTTACACCATGCAATAAAAACATGAAAGTATTTCTGGTTTCTCCTACGTTGCAAATGTACAGGTTCACGTACTGCAGTCTTCGTTCTCACAAGAACATGCTATGTGTGCATCAACAGTGTCCTGCATATCCTCTGACTTCTGGTCAAACTTTGTCTGCTTGTCTGTCAGGCTGGTAGCTGAATCTGATGGGGAACAGGAAATTAAAAGCAGTTTACTTCACAAGTAGTTCTGCAAGGTACAGCTTTTACCATGCACTAGTCATTAATTACAGCAGGCTTGGCTGTTCCTCACTGATTTACATATTTATATTTGTCTAAGTCACACAGAGATGTTCCAGGAAACTCACTTCATTAATAAGCCAGTTCTACCTTGAAAGCTACTACTTCCATGCAGAATTTTATTAGTGATACATTTAAGAAAGGGTATTATGATCTTTAAGAAAAAAACCCTAGGAAAACAGATATAGATTATATAGAGCATAGAATTGTATCTACTTTATCTAATCTCTTATAATCTACAACACACTTGTAGAAAATAAATCTTCCTATATCACCGTGCCTGTGTGCAAGAATCCTGTCCACATGTGCCCTTCTAGAGCCTAAATTAGCTTAGTGAAATAGGATCACATCCAAAGGCAGTGATATGTAAAAATGCAAGGCAGGGATCCCCGTTTCAGGGTGCTGCACGTGGTCATGCATGGCTTGATCCCCACAGGCTGCAGTACACAGCTTTCCCACTGAACAACAGTATTGACTGTGCTGTTATCTTGCCCTTACCTTGTTAGCCCTAAGCACCATAAAGGTGAATTCAGTTTAGATTTTAAATTCCAGTACAATGAAAACAAGTAAATGTACAATACAAAATCATCTCTCTCACTGAAGGAATGTTTGCCTAGTAATAAATCAGGGAAAGGACTTCAGTCAATAGGGCAGTAAGTCCATGCCTATCTATGGCTATGTTATATTATTCACATTTTTCAAGTGGAATAACTGAGTCAAGTCACAACCTATTTATACTTTTGTTCAGCTCCTATTCCGTAGGATTTCTGCTGACTTACCAGCAGGGAGACAGTGGAAGCCCACAGTGACTGGAGTAGTCTTGGTGGCAGAGCAGCCCTTCATGCAGCGCAGCACGGGCTCTGTGGAATAGCACTTGGACTCGACCCCGGCCAGCTGGACTGTCTTCTCCAGCTTCACAAAGGAGTGCCTCAGCTTGCAGGCTGCAACAGCCATGGGGACAGCTCGTGTGCTTACAGGCAAAGATCTCCCCCATCTGCCAACACTGCCAATTTGCAAACAACCTCCCTCCGTGAAAACTGTGTTTTGATCATGAATGAAGCAGCTTTACTGACTCATAAACCTTTCAAATCAGCTTGTTAGATATGGAGTTCTGGAAAGCTGATTTCAAATGTAACTGGTCTATTTCCAGATCAGGATGTAGAAACAAAGTCTGATGTACTTTCTAATAAACATTTTTCAAAGTAAACTGGCTTACTGAGTAACTATCAAACCACATTTTAAAACGATGAATATTCAGCGGTGAAATTAAAGAGAAGATTTCTGACCAAATAAAATTAATCACTGAAGAATTGCATTATTACCAATGCCATTCAGACACAGAACTGGTGCAGAGAGAGCAACAGTCATTGCTGCCAGCATGTAATATCAATCTCCTTTTGGATTCCCAGGACAAACAGTTAAAAGCTAAACAGACCTAGCTATAAGTTTTATGTCTTCAAATTTCAGCAGTTTACACCATATGTTAAATAGAAACAGAATGTGGTCACTACCAACCAATATTTTTGTGTATGTGCCTGTGGGCTCCATAGTCATCTAAAGTAAGTTTGTTGCCCAGAATTTGTGACAAAAACATGGAAGAATAACAGCTAAGGCAGAGCTAAACGTGTACAAGCCATCTCCAGGGACCAAGGATGCCCTTTCCACAGGACAAGTCTCTACACATGCAACATGCCTGTTCTCCTCAAGCACTGTGGTGTTGCATCATAACCTCAGCTGAGAGCACCAGCACACCATAAGATCCTAATCTACTGAAAGACTTAAAACACAGCTTTTTTACTTCCACCATGTAATTAAGTCCCTGGAACTGCTCATGTACTCGAATGCTTGTTTGACAGGTTGCACTGGTTCAAAACCAGGTGGTCAGCCATGGTAATAACTACTAATCCCCATCTGATTTTTTGATGGTCCAATTGCTGAAAATTGATGTCTGGAAAAGGCTGTTCTGCTTAAATCAAAGCATTCTGTGTGAATTTTTTCCTCTTTCTGATCTTCTTCTAAAATACTTCAAAACCAAATCAAAGATTTTGATTAATCTTGGTTTTTGAACTTCAACTAAGTTGTATATTTTGGCTTGTTTAACCTGTGATTTCTTATTTCTTTCTCAACCTGCAAGTAATTTTAATACTTTATATATAACTTAATTATAAATCTTCTAATATGCTTTTTATTTCCAAAATATATGCAGATTTTAAATTTTCTGAACAGATTTCTGAACAAGTACAGGAATATTATGTTAAATTTCTTAGAGTTTGCATACCTCCTCTACAAGGCTTTTCTTCCAAAATCCAAGAATGTCCAAAGCTCACTGCATCTTTAGCTACATATCCATTGGGCATCCGATACTCCTGTTCACATTCTGCATCATATTTTCCACACAGTCCACACATTTTCCCTGCCATCCATAAAGCAACTTGAATCTTGGAGGAAGAAGAAGTGAGAAGCATTTCAAGTTAATAAAAAGCAATATCTGTGGAGCACATTTTTGTTATGCAAGTCCCTTCCAGTGTAAGTTAATGCACAAACATTTAAAATCTCTTTGATAAGAATTCAAAAGGGTCTGACAGTCAGATGTCACACTCCTGTGGGGCTGCAGCATCTGTAACTGCTACAGTCTTTAGAACCTACTGTGCCAGTCTAGGATGTTATTAATGCTCTAGACTATTAATATGCTGAAGCTTTTTTCTGGTGGTTGTTTTGACAATACAGAAGGCAGACACGGTACAGCTTACTGACCTCTTATGTTCCAGCTTTGTATTAATTCTAGTGTAGACTTTAAACCACTCATTTATCTAAAAGGAATGCCTGCATTTTTGCTGCTTTGAAGAACTATACAGCTGTAAGAACAGTGATCAGGAGCTGAAAACTCATTTTTCTTGCAAAGGCACTGCTGACTCCGTGTGTGTACACTCACAGACCCACTTCCCAACACACACCTGTATTGAATGAACAGAGATTCTGTTGGTCAAAGATTCTCACTTCTCACACTCAGAAATAAAGAGCAGGACTCTGAAAAATCCTGTAACAACATCTTCCCTTTGGGGTTTTTTGTGTCCTGCACAGACTTGCCTTTGCCACTGTACACCCTTGCACTCATACACACAGATTTAAGGGAATCCTATGGAAATTTCTTAGCACCCAATCTTATGAAGAGGAAGAATGATACCCTGAATGTGTATCCATCAAAGTACAATTTGTCAATGCCATAGGCTGGGGCGAAAAGTACAAGCCCTTGATTTTCACTGTGGATCCACAGAGAAGCACCTAGAAGGAAAAAAAAACAAAAAACCAACAACAACAAAAAACAAAAGAAAAGAAAACCAGACCAAACCTAACTTCTTTAAGAGAGAAAAGAACAACTGTCATGTTTCTAAAATGTTCTTTTCTTCCAAATTCCTCAGTTAGTCTATTCAAGGAACAAAACATAGAACAAAGCATTGTAGAAATGTGCTTACATAGAAAATAGTTGTTTGCAAAAGGTTGGAAGACGATATTAATGATCACAGATTTAGTCATTTTTATTTGTGTTATTAACTTATTCACATTCATGTCTAGAAATTATTACTGAGATATCGATAGTATCTGTGTAGTTGTGCAGATAAACAAGACACTGAGGATGCTGTTTTGGAATATGGAAATACGAGGAACACCATGACTGTCACTGGAGCCATTTCTAGCACAATTATCACTTCCCAAGTACATAACAAGTAGGACAGAGCTCAGCACTGGTATATGCTAATCCAATTTCAGCAAGATTTAGCCCAATTCATGTATTGCAGCTCTCCAGTCAGAATACCCACACTGTATACAGTCCCTGACTCTGCAACACAGGGTGAAACAAGGTCTTCCTGTATCTTTCACAGAAACAAACTATTCCTGTTTTGAGAGAATCAAGCAGGTTGTTTCACCAGTTCTCCATAACTATCCCTGGCAGAATGTAGAATGCAAGCCAAATTTACACCTACAAATGAACTCGGGGAAAAACTTCGATATACAAGTCACATGCAGTGCATTTTAGAAAAGCTCTACTTCAAAAAGTTTTAATCAAGCAAAATTTGATAGCGTAGCCAAAACACTTCTCAAATTTGGAACTACAGTGGGACCTGCAGTGATGTACAAAAAGGAGGGATTTTCATGTTAATTATATGTTGCTTATTTAGACTACTTCAAGATCTTCACACTCTAATCAATCTTTCTAAATGTTCCTATGCAAGTGAGTAAAATACATGTTCTTAAATATTACCTTAAAACCAAAGAAACACTTATTGAATACAAACTGATCAAATCTCCTTCACAGATTCATTCTCTTTCCTGCTTTCTCCTAAAACGTATGTGTAAATTAAACAACATATGCTGCACCACTTACCAGCAGATGTGAATGAAACATTTGTTGGGCTCTCAGCCCCATCCACCAGCAGCTTCACCCGTCCATTTGCAGGGAGCATATCGACTTCACTGTCAAGGACAAGAGTGTTCACACCCTGGCTGTGCCACATTCACACACATACAGTGACAGAGGCATTTTCCTGCTCACTAAATATCGTCACTGGTCAGAGCACAAGCTCATTTCAAATGCTTAAATTACATCAAGGGTATTCTTGTCACATGAGATGCAGGATAAGAGCATCAGCATTACTTCAATATGCATGGAAAATAAATAAGTGGAGTGCTGAAACCCCATGGGCTGCTAACCATTGCAGTAAAGCTCAGATTGGAGCTCTTCTCATGCTAAATGTGGACAATGATGTCCCTCATGCTCCCAGCATCCGGCAGAAGTTACTTACTGATTGCCAAGCTTGATGTTGATTGCTTTCAGCTTCACAGCTTCTTCTGCATTCCTCATCATCACCAGGAACTTGAGGTCAGAGCTGCAATCCTGAGCCAAGATGTGGTAGCAGTTTGCTGGCATTGTGTAGTTAAACTGAACTTCATTAAAGGTTGTGATTTTGTTGTAGGAAACCGAGCATTGAGCTGGTTAAAAAAAATACCAGTGAGTATTTGCTTTTACATCAGAGAAAGCCATTAAATGGTGTGCTTTATTTTTAGTGCCATATTATTTTAGCTTCATAGTTTTCACACTATGTGATATCCAGAAACTTTGAATGTTACCACTTCTGATAACTGGTATCTTGATCCCTGAAATGCTGATGATTTCTGTACTATATGCACAATATTTTCTCCCAGTTGAACCATCCTCACATTATTACAGAACCTGTCCTAATTAACTGGAGATAAAGAATGCCAGCAAAATTCAGGTGTTCAAGTAAATTGTGAGAACACAGTTGTCATGCTTCTGAAACCAGTTAGACTCTGACCTTTCAAATTCTCAAGCACTGCAGAAGGGGCTTCAGCAAAGACATTCCAGATGGGAGGCTGCAGCTCTGAAGCTGGTATCCTTGGACCTACAGGAAGTGACAGGGGAAGCCTCATGGCTTTTTCATAGAGGGTAATCTGAAAAGGAATTCAAAAGCACATTCAAGATGCTCCTGTGCCAGCAAACAGCTAAGATTTTTTTCCTATTTCTTCTACTTTCATTACGAAGACCTTATGTGAACACAACTCATCTAACTCATTGTCCATGAGGCTTTTGCTTTGCTCTCTCACGGTGTGAGAAAAATCATTCAGGTATTATTTGGGAGAGAATGAATTACTCCCTTTCAAAGGTGATGAGGTAAACACTTATGGAGATACTACAGATGGAAACTCATGTACTTATGAGTTCCCACATCTCTCTTTATGAACAAAATCACTATATGAACATCCTTTTATGAAATATTTAAAGGTTGTAAATAAATAAAAGTAGTTTTCATCATTTGCACCCAAACTGATGCTAACTTAATTTTTCTTTCTCAGAATTGACCCACTGTAATTAAAGTCACACTTTTCTACTAGGAAAAAAATAGAAAGGTGATAAAAATATTTCATGATTACATCAGGAAGCTTGATAACAACATCACATGTCCTTGGAGAAGTCAGAGCCACGATCACCCTGGCTTGTCGAGAAGGATTCTTGTCCGTTTTTTCAGAGAACCCCAGCATAAATGCAGCCCCAGGGATAAACTTGTAAAACCTTCAAAAGTTCAAATCAGAAAGATTTGGTGAGATGGAGAAACAAAAGGCTGCACACATCCCAACCAGATTGTTTCACACCTGTGTGTAAGTAGCATAATAGTTTTCACGATCCCTGGTTATGTCCTCACACTCACTCTCTGCTCTACTGTTCAAGTGTTCAGTGAAAGGATGGATCTGTTCCTCAGTTTTCAGTAATTAGGTCCAATATAAAGAGTACTGTACATTAAAATAAGATGTAATCCCACTCAGCTTTTATATCCAAAGTCAGTACTTGCACAGATCAGAGAATAAAATATCAGCCAGTACGTAAGCCACTAGAACCTCATGTGTGAATGCTGATTTTTCCCAGTTGACCAATACTGTTAGCAACTGTCACTAAAGACTAAATCCTCACCATTCTGCTATGGATCTGACACTAGAAGGAATTTTAGGCCACTCCAGTTTCACTTGTACAGCAGGGTGGGCAGCAAACCGCCCAGTTACCAGCTCAGACGAAACCTTGTAGTCCTGGCAATTCCGTCCCCATTTCAGGTAAGCCTGTAATGGAGGGATAAGTGGTCCATTTTTTAATGCCTGGAGCACAGTTTTCCTGTGATGCATAATAGCTGTACAAGCTAATTTTGAGCCTTACCGCTGCCTTGTGAGCATTGAGGACTGAAGCATCAGCACAGAGCTTCCACTTGCTTGAATCTGTGAGGTTTGACACAAATACCTGCACCCGGGGCCTGACGGAGTCAGTATCAGCATATACCACGAGATGGAGGCCTCCTATCTTCTTATCATCATGGATGCCATGCAGAAAAACAGCTAATACTGGTTTTTTGACATCTCCCAAAAACTTAGGCTAAGAAGAGGGGGGAGAAAGTATGCAAAGCATATAATTATAGAAGAGTTACCATGGAACATTTTAGATGCAAGATCTAGATGGATAAATGAAAAATAAACAACTGAACCATAAATATATACCAGCATATGTATCACACATATCTACATGCCTACAAAACCTCATGCATATGTCTTTAATGTGCACGTGCCTCTGCATGCCAGATGGATTTTATCACTGTGTTTATATGAGCCAAAATTTGTGCCATTTCATGAGCTACAGCTGATACCATGGAAATATTCATATAATTAAAATACAGTAATGACCATATGATTTGGGCTTCATTGTTTGTACCAGCCTGTGAATAAAAGAAAGCGGTTCAGTTTGAACAACATCAGCTGTCAGTTGTATGCGTCACTCATTCCCACAGCAATAGCATTCCTCAGCTCGTCTCCCCTTGTTTATCTGTCTGGGTGTTGTGTTGGCTCTCTCCTCACACTTTGGCTGTGAGTTCTGTGGGGCAGTCAGGTTTTGTGTTTGTACAGCAACCCAGCACAGAATATCATCCAGGACATTTTGTTCCACATCAAGAACCTCTTCCCTTGGAGCACAGCCTTAAGTGCACTGTGATCTTCAATACCTTCACTCCATCATTCTCAAGCCTGCACACATCTGACTGGGTGGTGGTGAGTAGCCCAAGTGCTCCATGTCCCCTCTGGAAAGTGCCTTTTGCTGAGGTTACTCTGAGCCTCAGCTGCCACCACCAATGTCCTCACACTGGCACTTCAGCACCTCAATCTCCCTCCAGGCTGCAGAGGTCACAAGATCAATCTCTGCAGGCATCTGTTGAGTGGGATTCCCATGAGGGAAGGGTTGTGATGCAAGTAAGAAGGATTCTGACTGCAGAGGAAAGTTCATGTGGGAACTATGGTGCATGTCTTGACTGATATCTGAAACTCGAGAGGTTAGCATTTCTCCCTTCCCATTATCCTAAATATACAATCACTGTGAGTGCACAACCACTCTGCCATCATTCCAAGCCGTCAAAATCCACTAAAAAAAGATGCAACTAACCCATGAAGCTCGAGATGAGGCATGACTGGATCTGGTAGAAGAATGTGAGCTGCTATTTTGGTCATCTGGGAGTTTTCTTTTTGGGAACTGCAAAAAACCAAAACCAAAACCAAACCACAACATGTTAAGAGGGTAACTTTAAAGCATGCTTGAAGAAATTGCACAAGGCAGTGCTGAACAGTACTCTCTCTCATGGTACTTGGAGTTGTTAAGCTTGTGTTCCAACCCTCAGCAGCTCAATGACTCACAATAGGTTTTGTCCTGCTTTGTACATAGGATCTAACGCTGAAAAATCTTGTTTGCCCAAACATATCTGACTCCTCACAGTCCATAAGGACCATGTCTAGATGAGAATTCCCTGTATGAAAAAACAATGGACCAGAGCAAGTCAAATTAAATCAGCTTCTCACTACGATATGAGAGACCAGAAATTCTGCACAGGCTTGATCAACTGGAGGATAGACTGAATGAACAACTGAATGGAAAGAAGCATCTGAATGGACACAGACTGCTGAAATGTTACTTTTTGAGGAACACTAATATCAAGTGCACTGCTCTGGCTGGCTCATGCCCTAGTAAGAATCAGCTCAACCAAAATACTATAAGGTATCCTCACGTTTGTCCACATCACTATCCTTGTTGTGTACCCGCAATGATTCCAACCCAAGAAACCAAGTGATCAAAGCCAGTCAAATGAACCAAGCTTCTGATGGTTCCTCCAAAGTGTGCAGCTCCAGTCTTTTTCATTGCTTTGGCAGAGGCTTTCTATCTCCTTTGCAGAGCCACAAGTGGCTCCAAGTGCAGAGCACAAAAAGGAACACAGTTCTTTGTCTTTACGCATCTCAGAAGAACCGCCACGGTTCTAATGTTATCAGTACTGTAATTTTCCTCAACAAAGATAACAAGTTGCCTTTAAAGTCTCCATCTGACTCTTGAGAGATTCCATACTTCTTTTACTGAGAAAAGAAAAACTCACCTCTTGTCTATGTGCTGATTTAAAGCGGTACTGATAAATCTCATGAGCTGCCTTTGAAAATGACAAAAACAAGAAGATTAGAAGTCTCAGATGAAAAGAAATGCTGCAATTACATGGAAATCTAAGTACTGGGAATTAAATAAGAAATTTACTAATTATCATTCATATATAGTTCTGTATGCTTAGTCATAAGCACATAATGCAAGATGAAGTAGTTTATATAAAGCATTAATGTTTCTATCACAAAAATAAGACAGAAATATGCAATGTTTATGGACAGTAAATTGTCAAAAACCCTATATTTCCTGCCTGCAACAAAGGTTTCAACAACCTTGTGGAAACTTTTGAGATGATATAGACATCTGTGCCAATGATTGCAGGTGTGTTTGCAGAATAAATTTTGCAATTTTATGTTGCTAAAATTTACTGGTCAGCTCATAATGTCCCGATTTGTCATGCAAGACCAGCCACCATCAGGAACGTGATTCACAAACATTAGCAGCATCGGTCGATTTACTGACAGAATTACCCATATTTTGGAATATGCGCTGCTGCTGCCACCTTCCAGATGTCCTGAACGATGTTCATGGCTATGGTGGCTCAGTGACTCGCTGCTGCTGCTGCTGCTGCTGCTGCTGCTGCTGCTGCTGCTGCTGCTGCTGCTGCTATTCTCATACCTCGAGTGATGCCCATGGCTATGATGACTCGATGACTTCCTGCTGCTGCTACTGCTCCCACTGCTGCTACTGCTGCTGCTGCTACTGCTACTACTGCTACTGCTCTTGCTGCTTCTGTCACTACTACTACTGCTGCTGCTACTACTCTTGCTGCTTCTGGAACTACTGCTGCCACTGCTCTTGCTACTTTTGTCACTGCTGCTGCTGCTACTGCTCTTGCTGCTAGTGCTACTGCTGCTCTTGCTACTTCTGCTACTGCTGCTACTACTGTTCTTGCTGCCACTGCTGCTGCTACTCTTGCTATTTCTGCCACTACTGCTGCTGCTCTTGCTGCTTCCATCTTTGTTTCTCGCTTGCTTTTCTTGATTATTCTCATCTTCATCACCAGCATCTTTATGATGAGGAGAAACAGCAGATGATGAGGAAGAGGAGACAGCTGAGGAGGCAGAAGATGAGCTGGAGGGATGTTTCATATCAGGGTCTGCCCCAAGCTCTGTTAGCACAGTGTTCTCTTTCTTTGAAGGTTGCTTCTTCTGGTGTCGTGTTTTATTTGCAACCTGCAAAAACAGTCCAAGAGGTGCAAAAGAGAGAATACATCTGGTCCTTCTTTTGCAAAGTAAAACTTGTGGATGTCAGACAAAGAGTGTTCTCACACCAGCCTTTCAAGGCCACCTCCCTACCTCACTCACTGCAGAAGGCTGCAGAATTTCCTCAGATCCACTCTGCCCAGTTGAAATCTAGCCCAGCACAGACCACCTTGCTGGATGCACCCCACAGAAGCAATCCCTCAGCATGGGGCACTGGGACCTTTCCAATGAGCCCCATCCTTTCTTTGCCATGTCAGCTTTCCACACTGAACTTCAAATTCTTGCACTCATTTAGGGGGAAGTGTTCCCACTGCCATGATCAAAGTCACTTGCCTTGAACACATTTTCAATGCCTAGAATCTTCTTCAGTTTAGCTTGGATGTCCTCATACAGAGATGATTCACCCTCTTCCTTAGACTCCGAGTTTACTTCATGAATTATTTTGGAAGCTGCTCTGGATCCTGCCTGAATCTCCAGTTGAATTTTGTCAATAGCAGCATCTGTTTCAACTACACATCAATTGCACACATTAGAAGGTTATACTGCTTCAAGTGGCACTGACAAGCCTAAGATGCTCAGTATTTTACCTGGGATCAAGACTATTTTAGCTTCATGTTCTCCAATGAATCTGTGCAAATATGTATTTTTTAGGAAACTGGCATCTCGTGACCTCCTGGAAAAGCAGAGCTGACACCCAAGATGCTGCAGTTTGACACAAATGTCTCGTTTATGAGTTTTTCTTCCCGTGACGTGGCGAAGATCCTCTTGAGAGCTATAGGCATGTCTCCTTGACGTGCTGTCAGCTTCTGGCTGCATTAGAGATGAGTATGTGAATACCACTGGGAGTGTGTCATAGGCAAGAGTAAAACATCAGACATCCATTACAGAGAGGGTAAATATTACTATATAAGCAAAAAGAAATGTGTTACCTTTGTGAAATCTTCACTGGAAGCTCTATCTGATGGTTTGAAAGGTTCTTCCACAATATTTGATGAAGCATCTCCTGGGAGAATTGAGGTTCTCTTTTCAACACCTAGTTCTCCTAAATTTCTTGATACAGCAAAAGCCTTATGTCTGTCGAGATATGTAAAAAAAATGGTGAATTATTCCAGCCCCTTGTCTTTGGATTAAATACATCCCTGTCAGTACCATGTACCAGCACAGAGATATGACATTTGAACACAGGGATTGTATATGCATTTAGAAATATAAATATTATTGAAAACAAATAAGAGTTCGTGACACATCACAGGAAGTTTTCAAAATCTGGATAAATTTAAACAAATTTCCAAAACATTAAAAATATTCTTTCAAACATAAAAATCAAAATCCTTAAAAGACAGTAAAATAATAAAAAATACTATGAACACAAATTAATAAACAATGTAATATAAAAATTACCCGGCTAAATAATTCAGGTATCTTTTGATTTTTAGCTACTGTATTTTTCTTCCTCATGCTTTATCCCAAAGGTTCTGCTACACTCTGAAGAGTCATTCTGCCTATCTGGAAACCTCTGTGGGAGGTCAGTCAATAGTGAACTATGTGAGGTTTCAGCAACACGAAATGAAGCAATGCTTCCGTACCTTCCGACCACTATCTCAATTTCCTCATGGCATGGACTTGTTTCAATCTTAATATTTTTCAGCTTCATGTCTATCTTGGCATCAAACTTCATTGGCACTCTTGTCAGGACCTTGCCTTGAATTTCCACAGCTTGTTGGAAGTATTCTGTGTTGACACCCATTGTTGCAAATTTCTGTATGTATAAGCTGAAACAGAGTGCAGCAGCCAGTAAGAAAGGTGCTCTTTTTACCCATGTGGTTCTGCCTTCCCTTAAAGACCTCCTTCATATGTAAAACCTTAGAAACCTGCCGTACCTGGGTTTTATGTCAGAACGAATCTGCACAGTGGATTCAAGCAACTGTGAAGGTCCAAAATCTCCAGTTATAGGGGGAGTTATATTTCCATCAACTGCAAGTGCAAGGACAACATTTAAACATAGTAAAAATGAAAGAAAGGAGTCCAGCATAAGCAGTTTTCAGCAGGAGACAGCATTTTTGTTAGTACAACAAATATGACTGGAAAGCAATATAGGCTTTAGGGTACATGAGACCTTTTATGATTCTGAAGAATACTGAAAATATACAAGAAACTTGTTCTGTAGGCAAAAGGTCTGATGCGACATACTGAAAATGGAAATAAAAATGCACTAAGAAAATGAAGAGCTGACCGAAATTGAGAGTTTGATAGTTAGTTTAACATTAAAATTTCAGAAACATAGGGATTCAGCAGACAGAGTGAATGCAGGGAACGATGCTAAACAACCTTTGCTCTCCAATCTTTCCTCACATCAAGTGTGAACATCTTTCTTGTACTGTGGACCCAAAACTGGACATCGTACTCCAGATGCAGCCACAAATGTGCTAAATAGAGGAAGGAAATCATTGTCACACTGGCTCTGCTCTTGCTTCTGCTGCCCATGATGTAGTTGGCCTCCATGACCACATAAGCACACTGCTGGTTCACTGTGCCAGCTTGCCCTGCCCTTCCTGCATAACTGCTGTCTGTCTGGGTGATGTCCAACCCATAAGCTTGCATAAGTTACTTCATCCCAGGTGAAGGACTTTGCATTGCCTTTGTCAAATTTCACCACACTTCTGTCAGGCCGTCCACTCCATCCTGTCTGGCTGCCTGTCAGTAGCAGCCTGACCCCCCAGTGCAGCAACTGCTCCCACCAACTCACTATTAATATTGACACAGATACTATGAGGGTGCCTTCTTTTACAAAGTTCGAATTTTAAAAAAGACAATGAACAAGTGCCAATGGAAGAGGAACATTTCTCATAACAAGTCATCAATTAGATTTTCAGCTGTTGACTACCCTTGGAGATCAGCAGTCCAGACAACCTTCACTCATTTTGTAGCCCATCCATCCAAACCATACCTCCTCAACTTGGCTACAAGGATGTTATTTTAAAAAAAAAATACTGAAAACACACAGAAGACACACAGAAGGGGCAGAGCTGCAAAGATGCTACTAAAGCGAACTAACAAACCAAAAACCAAGAGCAGCAAAGAGCAGGCACATGAGAGAGCACAAGTACATGTACTTCACCCTTCATACCTTATGTGGTGTCAGCAGATACTACAGTCAGCTTTGTCTAATTTGTGCACAGCTCACAGTGTGATCACTGAATTAACATCTTGATGAGCACTAGCACTTGCATATTTTTTCTTTTAAAATAGAACTCCTGTCTCTTTTCACAGGCCCTCTTCTCTTCCTGCCTTCTTAATGTTACTAACAGTTCCCTTTTGATTGTTTTCTTCTCTTTTTAAATCAACACTGAATCCTGCTTAGCTTGTGTCTGCATCTCTCAGGAACCACCCCCTTCTGCCCATATCTGCCTCAGCTACCCAGGCAGTTCTTGGGTTTTCTTGGCCTTGAATATTGTGACCTCTCTCTCTGGTTCACTAGGTTCTCATCTCACCTCTTCTGTCTTCAATCCATTCTAAGACAATGCACAAATCAGTGCATCCAGCTTCTCTTCAAACACCTTCACTGCCCCACTCTCCAATACAAAAACTAGTTCTTTTTTCTAACTTCCTGCCTTCCCACTTCTTTCTCCAGCCGCCCTCAGTCCCCATCCCTCTCATTGCCTGCTCAGAGCTTGCACAGCTGATCTCCCCCTTCCCAGCTCACCGCTGACTGCAGCCCGGGCCAGAGCAGTGAGGTAGGAGCTGTATTCCAGAGGCAGGCCCGTGCAGGTGGGCACGATGTAGCGCAGCTCCCCCAGCCACACTGGCTGTGTCCACTGCCCCGCAACGCCGCTGCGCAACTGGCCAGCGAGTCTCTTCAGCACTGTGCTCCTGTCAGCAGGCTCCACAACAGTCTGCAACAGAACAGAGACCCAAGAGGTTGCGATAGGAAAGTACAACACTGTCCGATATTGCAAAGAAAAGTAAGGGTCCCTGGTACCTTCACAGCCTGTTGTAGGACTTCCTTATTGATGTTGATGTAGGCCAGCTCTTGGCCAAAGAGTTTAAAGTAGGCTGATATCAAGGCGGTTTCTGTTGGCAGCTCCTTCCATCCCAGTAGCTGGGGAAAAGATAAAGAAGCAAGCAAAGTTTCTTAATGCAACAATTCACAAATGATAATTCATCCAGGTGACTAAACCCATCACTGGCCAAGCTGCCCTTCTCCTTTGTAAAATTTTCAGTTGTAAATAACATGATGGCACTAACTCAGACTGTCTTCCCCCACTGAGATGCCCACAAATAGCCTCCAGTGCAGTGTTTGGTATTCCAATGCAATAAGATTTATACAGAGGGTCTATGCCATTAGTACCACTAAACCCAGTTTGAAAGCACAGCAAAAAAATAATCTTTCCTCTTGAAGACAAAGACGTATCCTTGTAAACTACGTGAGACAGAGGAAGGGAGGGAGTAGGAAGCCTGCCAGGCATATGACACACTGTGCTGCAATGCCTGCCATTCCCTTCTCTCCTGTGCTTCTCCTGCAGCCACCTCTGAGGTGGGGAGGAGGCAGAGCCAGAGCAACGACTGGCAGAAGCTATTGCAGCCATGGCAGATGTTCCCTGCAGTCCCACTGCACATCTCTCCTTCACAGAAATACTTGAGTTGACTCCTAGTAGAGTAATTTGCCTCCTGAGACAGGGCTTAACTAGAGTGAGAAGCATCACTAAATGCCCCTTCACGTAACCCACACATTGTATTACTGAAAATACCTACAGCTTTTCCAATCTCCTTTATCTTTTTGTATGTAGGATATTCAGCAAACGGGATATTTCGTTTCATGATGACATCTGTGAGGCCTTCCACACGGACACCAGCCTGGCAAAACAGCATGAGAAGGGGCAGTCTGAAACATGCTTACAGAGAGGAAATTTTGTGAGCAGTTCTAATTTTAATTTATTATTGACTTAGGTAAACATTTACCTCCACCAAATCAGCCACCGATCCTGCAGAATATGCCATCAGTTTGGAAATTATTGCTGATGGGAACATTGTTTCTGGGCTGTTCATAACAAAGACATCTCCAGCAGCACCAACTTTATAGTTATCTATGGCAGAAGTAAACAAGAGACATCTTTTTTCTAACCATTCTGTTTATCATTCAAGATAATATTTCCGCAGATTTTTTCACTGCTAACTTTAAGATATATCATTACATAAAATCTAACTGTTTAGGCAGGAATTATTAAATGGCTACTCTAAACATGTGCATCTCATATTTAATTTAATTTCTCACTGAAGCAAAGAATGCCATATTTCTCTAAAGGACTTAATATTTTAAGAATGGATTTCTGAAGTGAAAGTTTCCTGATCACTGGAACACTTACTCACCAAAGTAACCACCAATACGTATGACCTTGCTGTAGCGATAGCTCAACCTGTCCAATTTGGGGGCCAGCAGCTTAAGGGCAATATTGCAAGCTGAAGATCTAAACAAAATGAGAAAGGTAATAGTATCCAGAAATAAGCTGTATCCTGTCAGCAAAGAAACTGACTTCAGTTGTCAGCACATGCAGAAGATCTTTATTTGCAGAAGAGCACCTGCTTTGTTCCGGTATCTACTCACATGTTGTATGTGTATGGCAGCCTGCTCTTGGACAAAGCCTTCATGTGGGAATACACAAAACTGGCCACTTGCAAATTGCTCTCCTTCATGGCCACATTGGCAATGGTTGTTATTAAGGGAAGGGCAGGCCTTGTCTCAAAGATAACAGCACAAGCCATCATCCGCACTTCAGGGGAAAGCGACTCATCAGCGAGGATCTGGATGAGATATCCCTGCACCTGAGAGATAAAACAGTACCTGGAATTACCAATAAATGAAACTATTTTGCAAACTGGATCCACGGAAAATATAGGAGAGGGGATCATTATCCCTGCAGAAAGGTTTCCTGATCTTTTTCACTGCAGGGTTCCACATAACTTTATTAATATACTTGAAGGGGCCGTGGTGGAACTGCACCATGGAGGCACTGAACTTGAAATAAATGTCCATCTATCAATGTATTGAGTCAACTCATGACAATCAAAAAGGCATCGGCATTATTTTATGCATTCCTGACATTCAAATATCAGTGAATACCCTTGGAAGAAAAAAATGTAGATAATAAGACAGATTCCTTCTTTGAAGTAACTCCACTAACTGGGTGAGCCTGCTTCACTATTCTAGAGCAGTTTTAGAAAAGTTCAGCAGTTCACTGAAGACAGTCTGAGTGAATGGATTCTCATATGAGGTCCTATACCTGGACCATCTGAAAGGCAAGAATCTTGCCTACACTTTCTGTGATGGCAACCTCATTGTGGGGTCAGCGGTGACTCATCCAGCCTCAAGTGAAGGGTCTAAAAGAGGCAGAGCAATGCCAACATTTGGCCTAGGAGTTTAACAGAAAGTGGCTCTCCTGCCAATAGAGGCAATTATATGTCTGACTTTCAGGTGGCTAAGTGTTCACTATATATAACTAGCACAGGCCTTAATTGGTTATGACAGATGATAAAAACAACACTGCTGATATCCTCCCATTGACTAATTATAATCACAGCTTAGCAGAAAACATCAGCTGAATATAAAACTGTATGGTATTGTTCTTAAAAATAATCTTTTTTAAAAAAACCATGCTGGATATACATACATAATACCATTAAAATCCTTCCCCTTATGGTATATATTCTAATTCACTAAGTAAAGAAATTCTACCAGATCCTACTTACTGTTTTGCGGTCCTTCCAAGCGATTTTTCTCAAGGCCATTATGGCATCAATCTGAATGTGGATGGGGATATCAGAAGCACTGGATGAAAACATGGGAAGGAACTTCAGGATGCGCTTGATGCTGGCTGGTTCTCCCATGTTGCCAATGCACTTCAGAGCTAATTTCATTTTGTCCTCACGGCCCCTGCTGATTGCTTCATCTGCCAGTTCGTGGATGGGCTGTGGACAAAGCACAATTCCATCTTCTCATTCTAATGTATAGACAGTCCAGTGTCCCCGTTACTCACTGAAAAGTTTATCACAATAAAGCAACTGGTTTTAATAAAATCGCCCAATGGTGGTTTCTCTCAGGATTTTACCCTTGCAATGTGAAAACTGTTTTCAATGATGAAGTAAATAACTACATTGATAAAATTATTTGATGCCATTGTTCTGAAGAAAACCTACAAAATGTGTGTTTATATTTTCAATCACTATTTTTATACTGTACCTTATAAGAATTAAGTTAATATAATGAACATTACTAAGGTATTAAAAAAAAAAAAAAAAAAAAAAAAAAAAAAAAAAAAAAAAAAAAACTTGGCAAAAATCCACCCACCTGGAGAGCTTCTTTAGGACAAGCTGAAGTCTGAGCACAGTATCTATTCACCACAGAACTGTATCCCAAGCTGGCAAGTTGTTGAAGCACGGGATTTTTCTGGATTCTAGAACTTGTCACTAAATCCTGTGAAGAAGAAAAAAATTAATTTGTTATTTAATACAGTGCTTCACACAGCTTTCAGAGCAGGAAAAATCATCAGATCTTATTTGAAGGGATCAATTTCAGAATGAGTACTGCTCGTATTCAAACAAATTAAAGTAGGTTGTAGACATTAAGATTGGAAGCTTCACTTAGGAGCTTAACTCCCCACTAGTTTATACATATATAAGCTTCATAGTTACATTTTGAGTTTCCTCAACTGAACATAACACTGAAAACATTAAAATTGTGGATAAACATCAATGTATAAATGGAATATCATATCCCTAGAAAAATGTGCAATTCAATTATATTAATGATGCATTTTCACATCACATCCTCTTTTCCAGTTTAAGAAGAATATTGACTAGAGAAGGCAAAAATCCTATTCAGAATAAATGATTCATTATTGTGTCAACATATTTGATGTTTGCACTAATACTTTTCCTGCAGCACTTTCCAGTTCAAGGGCTAGTTTGCGATTGAAATAGTTGTTCAAGTGACATGACACACCAATCACTTGTCTCAGAAGTAAGAGATTAAAATATTTAATTAAAAGATTTTAATTAAAGATTAAAAGTTTTGTCTGCAGAAGACATGCCATATGATCCCAGCAGACTAAAATGGGAATTATTCCCAGAAGTTCTTGTAAGAGAAGGGCTTTGTATCGATATAGAGAAATGAAGACATAGAACTCTCCTCTAATAAATGCTATGCCAAAAGAAATTCATAGGTCAATGTTTGCACAAGATTAGTGTACACAAGAAGAGAATCCAGTCTCTAATGTACTTAATTACAGGTTGTTGATTATCATCCCTTTCGTTGTACGACAGGAAAGATTCACATGGCTTTACTCACTGCTGCTATTGGAACAGTGTGTTCATCAGCTTTTGTTAAATGGAGAGCAAAGGGAACACTTAGAAGAGCCTGAAGGTAGCTAAGGTCATCACTGCGGATTCTGCTCTTAATGAATTTGAGTGCTTCTGGGGTGCCTGTCGCAGAAACTGCACTCAGCAGCCATCGCCTGCAAAGAGATTTTTAAAAAATCCTTCATTGTAGTTCCCAGTTCTCACAAAACCAGAAAAGTTTCTTATAGGTTGATACAACGAAATACCGGTAGCGGGGTTTATCTGAACATTGTCTCCAGATGGACTCCAGGGTGTCAGCGCTTGCTGTGCGGCATAGCTGGATGAGCTCCAGGAAACGGTATGGAAGATCATCATGAAAATCTTGCTGGTTGTTCAAGACTATGTGTTGCAGTGTTTCAATTATCTGTTACAAAACACAAGAGAGAGGGCATACATTATTACATTTTTTGGAATTTTTGATCCCTTTTTCTTTTTTTCTTAATTAGAAAAGCAATTTGGAAAAAATATACTTTACCCTTTGCTCAGGGTTTTTCGTCTTGATGAGCTGCACTGCCATCTGTGGCAGTACTGCTGGGAACTGGTAACGAAGGCTTCCACAGCTCTGCAGGGAGATGTCTGGGGAGCTCCCCCGTTCACTCCTCACCTCAAGCAAGGTGAGTTGTTGTCTGTCAAGAGACAAGTGTCACAGGAGAAAGGCATTATCTCTCTTCACCCATGCACCTTTGTTTGTTGGTTCAGTGATACTGTGATGGTATCACTTTTACTCCTTAATAATTTTTCATATCAGAAGAAAATGTTTTGCTAATGAATAAAGCCTTCTATCTGGAACAAAATGGTGTTGGAGTTATCTACAACGAAATTGTTTCTGAGGAGAAGCAGAATTGCTGTCTGCTGAATGAGCGCTATTGACTCAGTGTAACGAATGATATTATTTCTATGTGCACCATCTTCCTCCTGACACCATAAATTAGCCCCTTGTCAGGACAAACAAAGCAGTAATATTGCATTCTTATGATATAAGTGAGCAAAACAGCTTTTCTCCTTTTCTTCTATGTAATTGTAATGCCAGTTTGACCAGGGTACAAATAAAGAATGATTTGCTGAACTTTTAGGACTGTGGAAGCCCCAAGTTACTCTTACTTTGTGAAGCAAGCCCATGTCCCACCTACTTTGCTTCTGTGACAGCGACACCGGTGGGTTCACTGAGGGGTGAGATCTGATACACCTGCTGAGACACCACCTCTGTGATCAGGGTACCACTGTCTGACTGCTTCAGTTTGTAGGAGTAAGCCGCAGTCCCCTTGATGATCCTTTCCTTCTGTAGGAGAACAGGGAGACCCAAAGAGTGAATGGGAACAGAATGGCCATGTTTTTAATTCAGAAGATATTTCACATCTCACGTACCATCACGTCAACAGGGCAGGGATAGATGTAAGCCATTCCAAGACTCTTCACCACTTTTTCCTGGCAATTATTTTGGTCTACAGTTTTGCTAACAGAGACTCGGCTGTTCTTCTTGTCTTCCTGGATGACATACCTTGTATGGCAAACACCTCCCATTCCAGCCTGGCAGATGAATACAGATAATGAAACTTCCCAATTATATCACGATTTCACTGTGTGAGAAGTTTTGCTTAATAAAGATTATCAATGAACCTGTTACTATTATATACAATTATTCCTATTGAACTAAAAATTAGGCACGTGAACAATACTCGGTCAGGGGATGGAGTTTAAAAACAAAAAGTAATCAATTAATTAATATCAACAATTAACAAAAAAATGCATCAAGTAGCTGTATTATGGAAGCCATATAACAAATATATTCATAGCTAATAATTTTCTTTTCTCCAAAGAACTGCATGTTAAGGCTTAAAGACAGATGTCTTATAAAGAATTCAGTCCAGGTAATTTGTCAAACACACACGCACACATTTTCTTCTATATGAATGAGAATCACCTTTTTCTTACTACAAACATTCGAAAGCAGATGCAGATAAACAGAAACTCAAAGGAAGAGCAACTAAAGAGAATAAACACATCCTTTCAGCAAAATAGTTTTAGAATGGAAAGAAACACACCTCTTGCAATTCATACACATTCTGTGACTTTTTAATGGTTATCTGTATCATGTTCAGTATTCCTCTCACTATGTTAATGCAAGTATCAGGGCAGTTTTCTGGGCCATAAATGTTTCCAACCCGTCCGCTGTTGTATTCAAACTTGAAGGGCCGGGTAAGGCACGAGGAAACCATCTGGGTGATTTTGGAAGATCGAGTGAATGGGTCCTTGGGCCAGATGCCATTGTATTCCTCAAATTGTGGGGAGCGGATCTGTGTGGGAGGAAATTAAGAAATTTAGGTGAATAAAATTGCTTTGGTACTAAATATGCAAACAGATTGGAAGAAATTAACAGAACCACTAGTTAGATACTATTTCCTTCCAAATGTAGGCTTAGAAAGTCATACAGCAATTTATTCTTTTTTTTCGTGCTTACACTATTGTAAAACCAGCGCAAACCCTGTCGGCTCAACACAGTACTATTTTATCTTACAGAAGCAGTTAACATATCAAATAAAATTCTCCCTTTTTGTTAGCCTTAAAAGAAATATTCTGCTTCAGATTTAGCATTTTAAAAGCTTATATTATTCTAAATGTAAAAAAAATGCAGTTTTAGAAAGTTTTGTTTTCATTCATTCTTATACAATTTTTTTTGGACTAAACTGATTACTATACTTGCTTCATATTTGTGAATTAAGTCAACCAAAATGTTTTAACAATGAACAATATATTTATAAACACTGAGATACATAAATAAGAAGCAATTTCAATAACTTTGGCAAAGCTACTGCCAGCTTAGGTGCCTCAGAGCGCAGGCTGATGCACACCATACAAGAATTTCAGGACAAAGTCTATAGTGTGACATGCAATCCCTAGCCCCTTATTTTGAAAGATCTACAGTTCAATACAACCAGTGAGAATCAGTGTCACTGAATTCAGTATTCCGAAAAGAACCTCTGATTTGTAACTGAATTAAACGGAGAAAAGTAAATTTCTGAAGCATATTTATTTTTAATTGAGTCAGGTCCTATCACTGCTGACATCACCAGAGGCATGATTTCACACCTTCTACTGCATTATTCAAACACTAAACATTATTACATGCTCCTTTTGGATGATTTTCACTTTTTAATCTTACCTTTATCATATATCACTTTTTATCTTTAGCACTTATCACTTTTTAAGTCTATGTTTATCAGTTGCCTTCATGACAATGATTTTACACATCAAAGTCCTTGCTTCCCATAGGAGTTGGAAACGTGTACTAGGACTAGAATCAAATCTTAGAGCAGGCTTAAATGTCTTGAGTTAATTTGCCACTTTTTAACAAACCCCCAGCAATTCTATTTCCGATGCAAAGCCTTGAGGAACACCTGCTTCAAACAACTTCCACAACAAACACAGGTAAGTGACTCATCACCTCTGAAACTGCAGCTTGTAGATCATTCTCTGATATCTACAGTGACAAGTGTTTCCTGCAGCTTTCCTACACCCCAGATCAGCCAGATGCAATTGTAACTGTGATTTTAGCCTACTGTTGCACGCTAAGGAGACACAGTACCTTGAGGAGGTAAATGTTCTCTGACAGCCCACTGATCTCTACTTTGCAGCTCAGGCGCACACCAGCTTTGGCTAAATTCTTTTCTTGTAGCCCATTCAACACCCAGCCTTCATAACTGTACAAGTAGCTCTTTCTGCTGTTGAATCCAGGGTCTGTAGGAAATAATAGCCATTTTCACAATACTTGCAAGCATGTTCTAATAAATAGAAACCAAAGCAAAGTCACTGAGAAAAGGTTATAGAAGGAAATTTACTTACCAATGTCAAACTTCTGACTAGCTGCAAAAAGAGACGAAAAACCAGGTAAGTAACATTCAATCTAAATCCAATCGCTGTCACTGAACTTAAGGAAAATTTGGGAAAGAGAGGTGAAGGAGGGATATGTAGCCTTACCTACGAGGGTGAGCACTAGTGCAAGTATGATTCCCCTCATAGTGAAGGTGAATGGGGCTCTGCCAGACATGGTGAGACTTTTATGGAAGAAAGCTCAAGAACACGTGGCTGTGTTCTGCTGAATTCTCAAGTTTTTTATCAGTTTATGTAAACACTTCCCTTTTTGCAATCATACTTTCTCTTCAGATGGAATAATAGAAATCAAATCATACCTTGGCATCTCACTGATTATCTCATAAGCCTTTTGCTGAATTGTTTAAAAGATTCTACTTATCCTAGTAAGTTTTACTAGATCATTTACAATAATTTTACAATAAACATATTACTTCATTTTTTCCAGGTTGTGTCACAGCTGACTGCTGATATTTGGTCCTGCCATAGATTAGGTTGGTTTTGCCCAGGTTATGCTGACCTGGCACCTGACCCAAACTGTTATCTAGCTGATAGCAGCCCAATTAACAGAGTCAGTACCACACACTGACAGTGCTCTTCCTCTTCCCTCGGCATCCATTACAGCTGCCCCTGCAGACAGCAGACAAGGACAGATATCCCCTTGCTATTACACTCCTATGTGCACCAAAGCACATTTAACATTCTACTGAAAACCTATATGTATGGAATATATATATTTATTCAAATAAATCAGCGGATCAGTGTGTCCTTTCAGCTCTGGTCACAATGACCAGGAATACTTTTTAAATTAACAAAGATTTCATAAGCCCTCAGTAAATATTTTATCTTTCAAGGTAAATGACAGCCAAATCTGAACAATTAAAAGCCACAGACACTCCTCCCAGCAAAGCAGGGGGAATGGGAGTGTAGGTCAGCTAGAACTTTCGCATTTCCTAAGGAGTCAATCACAAAATACAGCCCAATTACCTGAACAGATGCAGGCCTGCAGCCAGCTTCACCATCGATTTACAGTGAGAGCCCAGGAACACGTTCACACAAGTGTTCTCTTCTGGTAACCTCAGGGGCATGGAGGCAAGTGGAGATGCACAAAACATGCTTGCCCTGTTTGAGCATGGTAAGAGATTGAGGAATTGATCAGACTCATTCCTCCCAGACAAGTTACACAGTCTTCCAAAGCGAGCTGGATGGCATCTGGATCAACAACAAAAGGCAAGAAAAATGCACAGGGGCTTCTGAATAGGAGGATGTTTCTGGAGGAGCAAATTCAGGCAATAAAATAAACTGTAGGCTTTAAGTCACACCAAACCCATGAATCCCATTCAAATTCAACATCTATAACATACTGGTTAATCACACACTTTATTTCTACTCCTGCAATTCCTATAGTTATATGATTAACCACAGGAGTGTGCTTTGTGGCAAATGCTATTTTGACACCCACAAACGAATACTTATTTTCTATTTCAGCAGTTTCTAAAGTCTTCCATTAGCAAGTGCTGTTCCTGGATTGTCTTGACTTTTTCAAACAGATTCCATGTGGACTATAAATCCACTTTAGGTTGTGCAAACTCTATTTTGGGAACTGCCACCCAGCTCACTGCAGAAGACACTTGAGGAGTGAAGGGTGGACTTGAAAGAAATGCCTCCTTTTTCATGATTATCTACCTACAGTGTTCAAGGATACAAGTATGTTTTGTGCCTCAGGGGACAAGCTCTTTTATACAGTTGTAATTAATTTTTTATTGTTAAACATTTCTTTAAAACAAACTTACCTCTTAGGCATTCCAGTTATACATCTTGTACAACTCAAAACTTGAATAAAGAAACATGAATACTGTCTGTGAAAACTACAACAAAATGCATACCATGGGAGTTTATGTTTTTATTACAGTGCAACCTTGTATGGCATAGTGAAGATTAGATATCAGATGTATTGTCTGAAAGCAATAAATAAATCGTCGGGTAATCCGAACACTTCTTCTGACGTCAGCTTTTTGATACAACTATGTCAACCTTTCATATCTTCTCATCAAATTCTCTTGTAAATCAGAAAAAATCTAAACCCAAGACATCTTACAAGGCTTCACAGACAAAAGCTTTTTGATAACCGTAAATTAAAAAAAAGCTGCACAAGTAATAACTAAGCTAATTCAGCATGCACAGCATTGCCATTATCCTGCATATCCTTCCATTTTCCTTTCAAGAATAACCTGTTTGTATTGATACTATCTAGATACATCAGTTACCTTGACCTGGTTGAAACGTACCTGGACATAGAATAAGCCCTAGGAAAAAAGCTCGAATATGGTCTGATTTTTTTTTTTTTTGTCCTGCTGCAACTGAAGTAGAGCATACCTGCAGAACCTGGAGAAAGCACTTCTTCAAACTAGGAAGACAGCTGTTTTGTAGGTAGAAGGTTCTCTTAAGAAACCACTTACTAGGTTTTTTTGCTATACAGTCTGTATTGCAGGAGCTATATATTGTATAGGTCTCAGTCACTGGGGATGAAAGGGAAAAAATGAACAGTTCCAATAGAATTCTGGAAAGCAAGTAGTCAACCTAATCAGACTGATAGTTATGGTAAAAGCACTCTCATCACAGACTGAAAAAGAAACAATGAATATTGTATTTAAAGACTTGTGAAACACCACTGTTTAAGGGAAGCACTCACTTTTTCACTAGCCTGCATGGGTAGCTAACAATAGCTGTACTGTAATCACTTGCTGGTAGTTTCTACTTCTTGTTCCTTGAGAAGAGCACTCACTGTATGATTTCAAATATACACCTATGTGAAGTGACATACCTGTATCACATTCCTGCAAGTCTACCTCCCTTCGTTCTTCAACAGGCTCTGAGTAAGAAAGATCCTGCAATTGTCTCCAACAGCTCTAAGTACCACAATGTCATCCTCTGCAGAATTCATGGCATTATTCACAGTTTCAGATTAAAAATCTTCTTCCCAGACACTGTATATAGAGCAATCAAAAATCTCTAGGTACATTTTATTTCTTTATAGGGACAGGGCTGAATCTGTACTCCAGACCAGGTCTGAGGCCAGCTCAGGACTCTGCATACACCCTTCTAGCACAATTAGTTCTTCCATGGAGGCATTCAAACACATTTCCACTTCTGTAAAATAGGTTACAGAACTCTAAAGCAAAAAATTAGTACAAAGTGTTTATGAATTGCTAATCATTCAACAGACACAAACAAGAGCTTAAATAGGTAAGTTATTTTGTTCTTCAAGGCATTATTACCCTAAAAGTTACTTTCATGAGGAAAATCTGGCTGAAGAAGGAGTGTCCTAGTAAAGCAAACACAATTAACAGTCCCAGTAGGGCACCCACAAGCACACATTGGAGCAGCAGCAGCCCCTGGTGGCATCCAGATCCTGCCTCAGCCACAGAAGTCTGCAGTCACTACTGGCTTGAAAATAATCCTACATGCAGAGTTCTGTTCTCCCACTTAATAGATTAAATTTTCACTTAAGTTTCTTGAATGTGTATTTATTCTTCCACAACTAAAATTCAGGCAAGAGCTGCCCAATAGCTAGGAAAGGTGAAACCCAACATGAACTGTACACTGCTAAAAAGCTGCAGCAAACAACATGGACACCCGGTTATTGGGGAAGAACAGGAGAAACAGAAACGTGATGTCTTTCCAACCTGCCTACCCATGCAGCAAAAAGCCAACCAAGACATTAGTATATTATCATTCTATGCACTTCTGCTCCCTTAAGCGTGCTATGTGAAAACCACACAAGTATCCTCTGCAGTTTACATTGGCTACTACCTCATCTCAAGCTGTAACTCACTGTACTGAACTCATCAGCAGCAAGTGCTGCTTTCTACCTTAGCTTCTTGGAGAATTGCAGTTTCTCCTCTTCCCTATATTATCCTACTGCTGTTTTTCCAGTCCAATCACTACACCCAATTCTGAAGAAAATGGGCAGAGCAGCAATGCATTTTCAGTGAAGGATTCTAAACTTGAGTATCCCACCTATGACCCCAAGAAAGGCAATTTAAGCTTAGACATCTTCCAGACAGCCAATTACACAAGGATCAGAGCTATACAAGTGATCACATTTGCAAAGCTATATATGATCACATAGGCACAAAAACCCAACGAGAAGATAGATTTGTACTGGGCATGCAAAAAACACATGCACTGAGGAAGTTGAAGGAGACCTTGAAACATCTTACCTCTAACTTAGCTATTTTTATTACATTATAAACAAGTGAGACTTCCCCAAGGCTACACAAAAAATTGTGGAGTCAATTAAAAGAAAAAAACTAACAAAATACAAAACCAACACCAGATTTGTAGACACTGTATACAGCCCTATAAACATGGTAGCTTAAAAGTTTACTGCACACAAATCATAGAACCAGGGGTTTTTAGAATAGAATTAGATGTTTATTGTTCACATTTGAAATACTTTGGTTCCAGACTGAACCACAAAGTCCTAATGGATCTGTAAACCGAGTATCACTATAAAACAATTTAAAATGCCATGTAAAATAATATTTATGTATGCATGTGTTTCACTTCATGGTTTCTCAGCATAATCACTTGTTCTATTTACAAATATATAAAGATTTTGCACTTTAAATCATTGAGATATCAAAGAGGTATTTTCAAATCACACAATAAATATAGAACCTGTTTTGTTAAAAATCTACAGTATACTGTACATTCAAGTCAAGGCAAAAAAGGATTTAATGCCAGTTACACTTGAGACATAAATTAATGTTTCCAATAATTAAACAATTTCTAAAAGTGCTATCTCTGCCTGTGATGAAAGGTAACATTAGGATCCAGTACTTCATTACAGTCAAAGTTTCAGACCATTGCTTTATTCACAGAATTAGAGCTTGTGTTACTAGAAAAATATCAAAGCTTTTATGTATTTTTAAATTTTCTTTCAAGAGTTGCAAGAAAGAGGCAAAAAATGGTCTAAAAAATAAAGCCATGTGCACACACATAGAAACACCACAATTCAGATCACCACATAATCCTCTAGAAGAATGATCAAACTCACAGCATTCTGTTTCATTTAGAATGATAAGTTTATGAACACATCTCTAACAAAAAATCCAGCAGGCAACCCTAGGAAGTCTAAGGCAGCTGTTCCATGTGCAAGTTTCTACATAGCAGAGTGCCAACTCCAGAGTCTTCCCATGACTTTGTGCATTCTTCAGTTTCTTCTTTGTCATCACTTTCCACCCACACATTTGGCATGTTATCTGCAGCAGGTTTCTCTGATGCAACACTGGAAGTAGAAAAGTTATAATGCAAATAAATAAGGTTTTGAATGGAAACAGAGTACTGTTTTTATGATATGATGTCTAATATCCTTTGTTATATACCAACCATAAGCTTTAGACTATGCTGTGCTCTATGTAGAGTTCAGAACTCTAAAAACCATCTACAACATTGTTTCACAAACCTGTTTTGTGCAATATACTGAGGTGTCTGGCAAAGCTCTGCTGAAACAGGAGCACTCAACACAGAGGGAAGTTTTCTTTGCCGAGATGCAGACTTCACTGAACGAATGTCTGGGTCAGAACCTAAGAGAGACACACATCATCAGTTAAAATACAGTCCACTGGAAACAAGCAAGTCCTTCAAGAGTCTGTGTCTTCTGCCTTCAAAAAAATACACAAATACCTTAAGGCAGAGCTATAATAATAAATCCTATTGTTATAGACCCAGGATACAATTTTATAAGTATATGTAATGCTATTGAATGAAGTTGTGTTAAAATTAGGACTCTAAATTTGAAAATGCAGCATTTGCATACACAGACACCACTGCAGGTAGTCATGTGAAGTCACTCAAATGTAGTTTCTCACTTTACAATTCATAAAGCTTTTTTATTCCTTAAGTAAAGACTCCTCCAGCATGCACAGACAGTAATGAACACCAACATGAAAACCTGCAAACTTGTCAGAATATAGAAAACAAAATTAAAATGAAGTTAGATGTCTTACCATTAACATGAACTTAACCATCACTCAAGTCAATGGAAAGACATGGCAAACTTAGCAGGGCCAGATCAATCCCTTCTCACACTTAGATTTCAAAGCTTTCATATGAAGTAGAAAACCAGAATGATTACATGTTCTACAGTATTTATGAAAGCACCTGAAAGTTACCTGCTGTGCTGTCAGGTATTTGATATTCACCAGATTGTTTCACAAACATAAATTCATTACGTAAGTAATTATCAGGAAGGGAATTACAATTCCCTTTTTAAAAGGAAATTTTGAACCATCAGTTGTCCTGACACATGGAGGTATATAGATACATGGTAAAATTTTTCTTGAGATGTTTCTGTTTTTTAATTGTTTTATTCATAGTTGTGACTTCTAGTTGAAAGGAAGAAAAAGAAACTACGCAAGAATATAATTTGAACCAAATACTTGCTTCTTAAGAAGGCACTTGGAGTTGTCACATTTTCAGACTTGCAATCAGCAGTCATACTTAAGAACTGTTGCTTCAGCCATGTTCCTCTATCTTCTTCAAATGCCTTTCTCTAAGAAAAGAAATGGCAGTTTAAACTTATGACCCCAGGAACAAGCCTAGCCCACAATAAACTGATGCTATTCTATTTCAGAAAGACAAAGTTGTAGCATGTCCATGCCACTAAGGAGAGCCAGCAGTTTAACACAGAAATACTGTCTGTGAGCCAGCTTTTGAGCCCAACAAGGATTGGCTGTGAAGGCTCCTACAAGCCAAGTCCCATGGTCTGTTCCACAGAGGTCTGAGTAATCCTTTCAGTTTACTGCTCTACACTCCAGTGACACCATCTTCTATGCTCCCCTTCCCCCTCACTGCAGCACTACCTCTTGGCACTACCTCTTGGAGCAGCCCTCATCCAAGGCAGCTGCCAGGAGTGATTACTGCTTAAACCTTCTAAACAGGAAAAAAATTACATTGTAAATAGCACTGATTGCTTCTGTCTAAAACTGGGGCAAAAAAAAAAAAAAAAAAAAGGGGGCAGGGGTTGTTTCGCTTTCCAGCCCCTCTGAGCACAGAAAAGGAAAGTAATGCCCAATAGACAACCTCCAAGAGATCCAATGGCTCTGGAATCAAGCAACAAGCTACTTGATCTTCAAAAACCATCAGTGAAACAGGATGCTCCTATTCTATGTCAGTAGAAAAACAGAGGAAGCTGAACTCCAACGCAAACTTTCACAAACACCTACAAAGCTCACAGCATTGCTTCTCATTTCATACTTCAGCATTTTGACAAGCTGAAGCATGAGAAGTTACACTTATGCTGCAATGTAGTCTTAAACATTTCCAGACAACAATTGTTTATTATCACTCATGACTTTTCAAGCTGAATTCAATGTGCAACACAAAATTAACCAACTCACTAAAATGCAAATAAAATTAGCCATAGTCAATATTTGTTACTATGTGAACTACTGCTATCCCAGTATCTTAAGCATTTTATATTCTGGGTCAGACAGGTTGTCCAGTTAGCCCCATAGTCTGTCTCCAACCGTGTCCACAAAAGATGCTACTTATCAACATGGCCATTTTCTGCAGTGCATTCCCTCGCAGGTTCTCAGTCCCAAAAGCTATTCAATGATAGATGCTGAAAGGCACTCCCTTGTCCCCCACTTTGATTATCTGTGTGTTACCCATAAGCTCAGGCAACTGCTTTTTGAACTTAATGGTATTCATTGCCTTAACATTCTCCTTTAAAAAAAATCCGGAAGTCAACTACCTAACTACAAAAAAAGGTACCTTTTTGAGTATGTTTTTGACTTAATTCCAAAATTAAGAGTGCCCTCTAGTCCAAGTCTTCAGGGATTTGGTGAACAACAGTAGTGCTTTCGTCTGCTCAAAATGAATGCAGAGCTTCATAAATTTTAATCACATCCCACTCCAACTTTCTGCTCTGCACATCAAAGCAAGCAGTTCTGTAAGCAATAAAGTCCATTTCTTTTTTCCTTCAATGGCTTTTTTCCTGTCATATCTGTGCCATCCTAGTTTCACCATCACATCATCGTGACCTTTCCCTGCCAAACCTGTAAGCCCCTTCACATTTTTGACCCTAACTATGGGCTAGACCAAAGGACACATGCTAGAGCTCGTTCACAGACACATCTACCCTGACGACTGCCAGTATCTGTGCTTACTGGCCCACTTAACTACAAAAACAGAACAGATAATCACCCTACTAAGGGAAACATAGCAATTGCTTGGTGTTTTTGTAAAAGTCACTGGTTTTCACAAAAGTTTAGCAATCAAGTACCTTTGAGATTCAGCCCTGAGGCCAAATTTGACTGAAATTTGCATAGGCCTTACTTTCATAGGAAACCAAACTTAAGCAGTATCTATGGGGTTTAGTTAATAAATTACTGATTTTGGAAGTACTTAAGATATTTCAAAAGCTGAAATAAAAATGGTTTGGTTCCAGTTGCAAAAACTGTATTTTCCAGTACACACGAAAGCCTTGGCTTTCTGAATTGCCAAGAGCATGATCTTCCAGAACAACCAAGTATATGTTTTATACAGTATGACAACAATCTTTCTCAATAAACATCATAAGCATATTGCTGGATGGCTTCACTTTAGCATGTATAAAAGAAAGACTTGTAATTCATCTTCCATGGGAGCTCCCTTTCCTAATACCTCAAGTCCTAATCTAATAGCAGCTTCTGTAAAACTTTTTCGTTCCTTCTCAAAATTCTTTTTTTGTTCTCGAAATAGTCTCCATTCTTCCTGAAGACGCTCTCTTTCTTCCAACAAATAGCAGTCTTGTAGTAACAGAGTGGTGTCATCATCACACGTAAGCTGTTGCTGTAGATTATAAAGCAACAAAAGTCTAATATTAATTTGAGAGTGACCTAAGAGCTACAGTATTTCCACAGGTTCAGTTTTATCACAAAAATGGCTAAAGTTTAATATGGAGACAATGCAGTAAGTATCAAGTTGGTGGATAGTGGGGGCAAATTTCAGATAGCAATCAAAATGTCCCTGTTCAGACAGCCTCACTTGTGTTTAGTTCCCAAAATTATTCCTACCGGGATGCAAAAGTCATTAAATTATTAACCAAGCCACCAGCACACCTATGCTCAGACAACTCACTACGTTATTTTAAAGCATTATCAAGGAATGGAGAAAGGCTCAGAGACAAGAAAAGTGGTACATTAAATAAAACACACTTGGATTCAATGAAGAAAAATAAGAAAAAATAAAGCCTGCTACCTGTAAGAGCTGCTGCTGAGTTTTGATCATTTCTTTACATTGCTGAATCTCTAACTCCAGCTTTTCAGTTTCTAGCTCATGGTCTTCTCTTGAAATGACATCTTTTTCATTCAAAGCTCCTGAATGTCCACGTGACACTAACAGGGGAAAAAAAAGCATCTTAAAAACTAATTAAAAAACCCCAACACCTCATATCAGAGACTCCTAGGAAGAGCAAAGGGTTCTAGCCTATTTGTCTCATCCTGCAAGACAGATACATAGTGTACTCAACAGCATTTCTGTCAGAGATGAGAGATCCAAAACTGGTGCTACACATGTAATTATCCATCAAATCCAGTTCAGAAAAAAAAAAAAACCAGCAATGAAAACATGGCTGTTTCACACTCCCCAAGGTAAACCAACCGTCTACACTACAGTAAGTGTTACACAAAATCCTCCCTTGTTTCAGCAGTCATTTAAAAGAAAATTAAAGACAACTAAAGATTTTTTCACTGACATGCTGTTAGCCTATTCTTCTGAGCCCATTTTTGAAGGGTCTATGTGTGCATAAAAATATGACAGTAATTATATTTATCATAGATATAAAGAGAAAGCCTTTTCCTTCAAGTCCTGGTGAAGGAGAAATGGAGCTAACAAACACTGGATGCATGTTTTCATTCAGTAAGGGAATGAATTACAGGAATGGTTGTATTTTGTACAATTACATACTAGTTTATTTAATTTAATACATAGCTAAATCTCAATATTGTAATAAGCCACATTTTGATCCCTTGATGCCAGTATTTGAATGTTAATAAAATCCTAAAAGTCTATACTAAGGTCTATCCCTATAAGCTAAAAAAATCTAGAAGATGACTCCAAGAAAAGAGCAAATAATTGTAACACTTTTCCTGACACTTATTTTTCAGTTCGTTACACCAAATAAAGCATTACAAGCATTCTTGAAATCCTTTCCAGGGTGCAAACATACTCTCAAAGGCCATCTGCTCTTTTATTTGCAATTGCATGCATGACCTCTTCAATCTTACTCTTGACAGCAAACATCCCTGTGGTAGTGGCTGCATTTACTTGCATGGGAAAATAATACTAGGAAAGAATTTTATGTATTTTTAGCTGTCTTAATGCTGTTTAACAGCTGGAAATGAGGAGAGTCCAGCACCATACCACCAGTCAGTTTGTTTCAGAATGCCACAAGAAGTCTCAGAGGATGTGGCAAGGCAAGACTCGAGAGGGAATTATGTATTTTGCATTCAATTATTTCAAAGTGCCATATCTGCATTACTCTTTTTAAAATGTATTTTATATGTGCACGTAACACAGTTAAACATCAACCTTGGTTATCCAGCCTTTCAACGTGATTTTTCAACATTCGCCACTGTTTTCTAATGCTGTTGGTAAGCTGCTCTCGCACAGTTTCACAAGATAATTCCCACATATTCTCTTTATTTAACTCTCCAATATCTTCCTCCTGGTCTGACAGCACCTGTAGAAGCAGAAATAAGAAGTTGCAAACCACTTCACCCCTCCAAATACGTGTATTTATTCATATAAATATGTGCATAGATTCAATTTACTGAAGAGAAGGAAAACTCTTATATAAAAGAAAGGTTTTTCCATCCAGGAAAATTTGACTCTCAGGGAGTTCCGTTCCCTGACAGCATAATGCTGAAGAGGCAAGTGATCAGGCAGTCCCCAGAACCCTACCACAGAGACAGTGGGTCAGCTAGCAAGACTCACTCGCACATCTTCAAGCCAGACAAGCTCAGACCGCGGAGTTCTGCTGTCAGACTTAAGCAGTAGCTGCCCCAGTACGGGGGCAAGTCATCCAGTCAAGCTAAGAAGAGTTTATTCACACCTTACAAAGAAGTGGACAGAGAATCTAGTGGTTTTCTACATAGTCATGGCAGTAAACTGTTCCATAAAAATATCCTGTATAAATAAATACTTAAAATCTGGAAACAAACAAACAAAAAACCCCAGGCAGGCAAAATCCAATACGCATTGCAGTACAAAATCACATACTGGGAGCTACTACATTTAAAATTCATTCAAAGAATACTTTCAAGCTTTTCATTGACTGACTGGAAAGAATAGACTGTGTATTACTCACAGAGAGCAGAACATTTATCACGGATGAGTTTCAAGCAGAGCACATGATGTGCAATCCCTTGCAAGTCTCATAAGGAGTTTTTTAATAACTATCAAATCATTCCAGTACTATCCCTAACTACTACGGAGATTTAACTTTAAGTGAAGAATACTTACCAACCCTTCTTCAGATCTTTCTTTAGGTTTCTGTTTCTGTGGTGGAAGAAGTGAAATAATATCTTTCTTCATTTGCTGAAGAACTTTCTTTAGCTCAGCATTTTCCAATAAAAGCTGGTTTTGGCGTTGTTCATAATCACTTAACAGAACTTTGTACATTTCTTCTTCATTTCTGGAAGAAATAATCTTACAGTAACAACATAACAGCCCTAATACATGCTTCAATTAATGTTGTTCTAAGACAACTACCTGGCTTCTGTCTTATCAGTCCTCCATGCACCTCTCTTCCCATCAGCTCTACCAACATAATTTAGAACTTCCATAGCTACAAATGAAAAGGATATTTCAAAGTGTGAAACAATATGCAAATACATAAAGATGTAGATGACATTGCATTTACATGTAGTTATTATAAGAGACCACATTACTCAAACATCCCCCTCAATCTTCAGACCCATATGAAACCACATTGCCCTGCTTAAAGCACAAATAACATAGTCAAAGAAAAAAAGGATAGTTCTTGAATTTGGAAACACAGGAAGATGTATTCTCATCCTATCTTATCTCTGTTATGCATTTCTTAATGACACCTTCATCCCTATTTCAACCTTTATATCAATGTATCAACTCTATGCTCATTCTGGCACTAATGCCAGTTTTATCTCCTGTTTAGGGTAAGGAACTTATTAATGTTTCATAAGGTATTCCTCAAAACAAAGAAACTTCTCTGTCCACATTTGAATAAAAATAAAATCAAACCAAAAAAACCCCAAGACCAACAAAACTCCAAACCCAATATATGACTACAGATTAGTGGTCCAAGCTAGTGAGTTATCAAGCAAACAGTAACTAATTTTAAAACCCTGCTATTTTCACCTCACTGATACTTGAACTAGTACTAGCCACCTGAAGTCAAGAATGTTTAGGTTTTATTGACCTCAGGATGAAGTTTCTAGAGCTTACTGAACTGATACCTAAAGACTTTCTGCAGCCAAAAGAGGTGTTCCTCCTACTGTGTCCTAACCTGATCTGGCTTATGCACAAGGACTTCCAGAAAACTAAATCAGCAGAGAACCATCTTGGCAACAACATGAATAGTTTTCTTCCGGTTTAGTGAACTAAATCAGCTTACTAAAACATGCACTACAGCTGGCAAACAGCTGAGTTTGGGGGTGGCAGGTGGACAAGAGCAGGACTTCCCTTCCACTGGAGATAGATAAGTACTTTAAGGCCAGGTATCTGAACCAGAAGGTAATTTTTTTTTTAATACCTAACAACACCATTTTCAGCCATTTTCAACAAAACTGTATTTATGGTAAATAGTACTGATGAATGTCTTGAACACAATTTTTGGGCAGTACAACATACAAGTACTCATACGATAATGGAGATCTGGTTTCTCTTTATTTCACATAGCACTGGATGGTACATCTGCCTTGTGTTACTTCCTCTCAAACTTCTCATTAGTTGTCCTAACCACAAGCAGAGAGTAGTATCTCCGGAGTAAGAAGTTCATGCAGTGTGCCTTCCTGATGGCAACTGCTTGGAACAATACAGTGTTTATAACATTATCCAAAATCTTGTGATAGCAACAGTAGCAGGAAAATAGAGATGTCTCTAGCATAGGAATTGATTCCAAACAGATTTTTCTCAGTAAGGAAAAAAACCCACAACACATCCTCCTCCCCCATTTCATAAAGATCAGCATTTGGTTTGTGCTTGGTAAGTGATCTCATAAAACACAACGTAGAAAAGTCTTACACAGTCAATTAACATGAAATATTGCATCTTTTCTTTAACATTCTAAGAATCCAAATAAAAATCTGCAAAAGGGCTGCATTGCCTTTAATGATGAAAATGTTTAAAATTGGCTCTGGTTAACATATAGAATATGCTAATTTTGCTGTGGTAAAATTCAAAGAGCTACTTACCTATCTTTTTGTCTTTTTTATTCATGACTAACTGATGTAAGCGTTCCTTTAATTTGTTATATTCTCTCTCTTTCCTCTTCATATCATGATTGTATTGTGTAGCTCTACTTGAAATTATGTTCTGCAATTTCTGAACCTAAAAGCAATACCACAAAATGCTGTTTCTTCAACTAAAGTATAAACACAAATTTCTTCAGAAAATCAAAACACATGAGGCAAAACAACACTTCTATTAAACTGTACTTCTGGTGAAAGGAAGTGACAAAAGAATGAGAAGAGCTCTCCCGACCCATGGATTATGATCTCAGACTTATCTCAGGAGAGGTAGTTTCTTTTCAGCAGAAACCCACATCACAAGCAACAGATTATAATACTACAATTCCTCTGAAGTACAACTGAATTCATGTTCTGATAAGTCACATAACCTTCTTTAATGCCTTTATAGAACAGAGAAGAGAAAGATATCTTTGCTTTCAGTAATTCACATTCAGGATCTAGGTTTACTCCACTTCTAAGGCACACTTGTTAGGCTTACACTAAAAAAACTCCTCTTCCTGGGGGCAGCAGGACATTGAAAGGCAGACTATTCCATTTGGTCTAAAAGAACATTAAAACTCATAAAGTAAATTTTTGACATGTACTATCAATTCCTAGGGTTGCGTTGTTTGGGGTTTTTAAAATTTTCTGATTTAGCCTTACAAACATACAGCGCATTCAGTATCTTAAGCTGGAACTTTAGAAAGTTCACTATATACAGTTAGTGCTGTGATTCCCAACTGTATGAATACATTTATGAACACAGAACATTCACAGAAACTTAGGAGCCACATTCACAAAAACATAGGAGCTATGTGAAGTACAATGCTAGGGAAGAAGCATACAGGAAACAAATCCCAAACTAAGAAGTGTCATGGATGTCAGCATTTTCTGATCCTGATTGTTTCAAGATACTTAAGTTTAATGAGTTTTTGAGCTGGGTTTCCCCCCAATCTCCCTTCTTTTTGGTCTTTTGCTCTTCTCTATAATATAACAAAAAACCCCCAAAAGCCTCTATACACAAATGTTTGAGTAAGTGACTGAATCCTGTTGCCCCTCCTACTTTTAGATATTTCTGAACCTTCTAAGATAAAGCTGTACAGAAAATCTCAGAAAATTGCAAATCTGAGTTTCTGCAGTACTCTCTACTGTTGTTTGAAGTTGGACCGATCCCTTATAGAACCTATTTATCCATATGCAACTTGCCAGTCACCTTGAAAGACAACATTTACCAACAAAACACCACATTCAAAATGAGCAATTACAAGACTCCATGCAAAAAAGAAAATTCTTCAATATCTATGTAATGACTTGTGTTAATGTACAAAACAACTCACTTCATCCTTTTCATTTTTAAGTGACTGGTGCAAATTTCTGTTCTTGCTTTGCAGTTGTCTGTCTCTTTCCTGAAGCCCAACTATTTCCCTTTTAGATAATTCCAACTGTTCCTAGAAAAAGTGTTGATAGTTCAGTATCAGTAAGAATTAATAGCATAAGATTTTAAAAAAACCCAACCAACCAAAACAAACAAGCCGTGTTAACCAAACTGCCAAACCACCTCACTTGAGATATGGCTTGGTATTTAACAGATATTATCTTTTAGAGTTAGGACTTTTTCATTAAGTCAGGATTCTGTTAGCATATCTGTACTGTGAGAGTGAGGTGGATACTAAGCAACCCATATGAATTTGGAACTATAGTTTAACTGGAACATTTCTGCTGAGTAATCAAGGGTACAATTAACACAGATATACAGACTGTGACCGTAACAAGGCAAATGGAACATTTCACATATACAGAGAAGGCTAGACAGATGATCTTCTTATAACAGATGATGCAAAACTAGCATTTTAGAAAATTTTGTCCACAAATGAGACTCAGACCTGAAATTAGCAGCTTAAATGACAGTCAAATACTATATACAAGCTTTTCCTTCATATGCATAGTGACATACAAATGTGTAGATATATTTAAACAACAAGAACTTCTAAACAAACCACAGTGAAATACAGGTAACACAATAGTGGAAGTCAAGAGGATTGCTGTATGGTATTTAAAAGAATCTACATGGGAAACCTCAAGCTGACAGCCAAATTCAATGCCCTGGGATTCATGTAGTACTAACAATTCTCCTCTCTCTCCCCTTAAAGCTATTTATCTAGGGAAGGCAACTGCAGTGTTCTAGAACCTAATGTTTTATAGCGTTTGTATAAAAATCAGTGCAGTTACAGATTACTTTTTATTGTCATCAAAATCCTTCTACATGAATGACCAATCTCAGAAGAAGGACTACTATGATTATGAAAATCTAAAGCAATATTTCTCAAGAAGATAGTGCAGACCAGCCCCAGTGAAAAGCAGGCCTAAAAAAGCACTGAATCATGCATTGAAATATAAAATATAGAAGAAGAGAAAATTTTCTTGACAGAATGAAAAGCAAGTCAAGTCTGTTCTAATATGACTGCACATACAAGTGCACCCATGAACTTCCAATATATCAGCTACTCCACAGTGACTGGCCTTGAGTACATGTTTATCCTGTGATAAAATGAAGCTTAGTAACTTCTGGTTTGACAACAGCTTCTGAGCAATTCTTACAAAGAGACTTTGTAGTTGGATGTTCAAGGAATCCAACAACAAAAAAAAAACACATGGAAAAAGACTGATAAATTCCCAATGTAATTGTAGCAAGTAAAAGCACAGATAACTCTCCTAGTGTATTACAGGGTTTTTATCTTTTAGAGCTGGGCATACCCTTTTAAACAATACTAAAAGACAGGAATTGAAGCATTCAACATTTTCACCCAAAGTGTACATTAACACTCCCAATTCAAACAGTCTTCCCCCTTCCTTGATTAAGGAGGTTAAAATTCTAAGTATTTAGAAGTTCTCTTAATAACTTACATTTCATTAACTTAAGGCATTTTCATTTGGAAAAAGACTTCAAAAACCCAAAATACACATGAAAATATAACTGCAAATTAGTACTGGGGAGAAAAAAAACCAGAAAAGGACTTGCTGTTAAGAATATAGAGAGCTGCACAATACTAGTGGAATGATTTATTTTCTACCTTTAACTTAGCATAGCAGTTCTGTAAGTGATCCATATCACTTCCCAGTTTCAGGTGCTGCATTTCTACTTCTTCCTGAGCTCGAAGGTTCTTGTGCTGCAGTACAAGCAATTCATTTATACAATTTATGATAGATATTAAATTTAGTTCTTTTCCTTTAGACTCCGCATAAATAGAAGGAAAGCCCAATGTTGTTAATTCCTGGTAAAAGACAAGAGGAGGGGAGAAAATGAGATCAATAACTGGATCAATCTCCCACAATTCTCCAAAAGACAGAAACAGTATCAGGTGAAATCCTGCATCAAGGGGAAAAACCTGAATCGTATTTCCCACCAACTTCAGTTTCTGGGCACTGAGGAAGAAGCGTTCTTAATCCAGTCAATCTTTCTTACCACAATTGATTGTCACCTGCACACAGCCTTCAACAAACAGAAAGGTCTGACTTACCCTATCAATATAGGATATACGCTGTTCAATATTCTCTTCTGTGCAGAAGGCACTGAAAAAGCTGTGCATGTTTTTGGACGAAGGCAGTGGCAAGCGTAGCACTTGTGAGTTCATGCTTGTAGGAGATATCTTTCTGTCTGAGGTATATGGAAGTATGTTTTTGCTATCTAAAAGTTAAATATTAAGAAAGAAATCAGGGCTATTATTTTAACACATCACATAAAATCAAATCCTTACATACTCAGGTTATTATTTACAGAAATTCAAATTCTAGAGCTTGGAATTTCATCTAGAATGACATTAAACAACTCACAATATATTAAAAAAAAATCTTCCGCTGAAGACTTAGACTCAATAACATTTAAAAGTATTGTATCTTTCAAATTTTACTCATCCATCAAGAAAAAACTGACCACACTTTCTTTCCATTGACTCACTACAACACCATTTTTAAAATTACTTTTCTTTACACAGGTGCAAGAGATGTGCATTCAGTAAAATTCTTATAGAATGTATCATTCTTATGAAGTGTATGCTGTAATAGTCTTTCACCAGGCAGAAATATGTAAAAAAAGATTTACTCCTTTAACAACTTCGTAACCAATTTATGAGGCAAAAGAATATAGAACAAGTAAAGAAATCTCAAAACACAAGATACATTGATAGGTGTGATTATAAAAAATAAAATATGACTGAAATTCTTAAAACCTTTCCATATATGTGCAAGTACAGTATTTTACATGAGCATTTCTGTAAGGACTCGATCCAAGACAAAGCAGTGTTTGTACTACATATTATTTACCATGCTGTTTAACTACTCAAATACAACATGCACAAACCTCCAGTCTCTCTCTTTAGCAGCAATAACATTGCTGGTAAAACCAGCAAATCGACTAAAGTCAAAATATTACCAGTTTACCTGATGACAGCACCGGCACAGTAATAGTCTTCCAATCTCCCATAGCAACAGGGACAGGCTGGGTACCTGAGCAACTGGTTCAGCACTGAAGTATTTAGTACAATTGCTGGCACCGTGTGTTACGTAGGCATCTCCTAAAATAGCAAGAGCATTTTAGATTAACAAAAGCAGCTAATACAGCTAGAAGGTTAAAGAAGGCACAGAAGAGTGACTGCTGAACTTGAACCATGTGAAATTTTTCTATTTCTTTACACTAAATTTGGAATACAGTAAGCACAGCAAATAGCATACTGTAAAAATGATGCATCTACCTACATTTAGCTGTCTTGTAAGCCATTAACTAAAGCCAAAATGCCATGTACATATGAAAATAATGGCTCACACTGTTAATAAGTAGTTGTTTCTGTTGATGTACATCAGAGAAAACGTAGCAAGCCAAATATTAAGTTTTTCCTGCCATATAACCAGGAAGCATTTTATTACAGTAAACTTACATGAAATTTTAACATATGTCTGTCTAAATGGGATTGTTACTTAAAGAGGTGTATTACAAAGGCTCTAGAGAGGATATATTGGCAGAGGGCAAATGAACTTTTAATAAATATTTAACCATTTAAATTAACTTACACATTTAGTTATATTACCTTTCCCTAGCAAGTCGTTTGCTTTCTTGCAGAAACTCCAAAATCATTAAAGGAAATAAATAGGAGAAGCCTTACCCTGCTGGCACAGCCCCTCAGTACAGCACTGTCCCTCTGGAAACCAAAGGGAAGCCACCCTCTCGTAAGAAAGAACAAACTAATTGTCCCCTCACCCCACCTCCACCACACAGTAAGAAGGCACATAATAGCATTAGTTATCTCTCCCTGCTGGAAACTTTAAATCCAGTTTGGATGCTTAAGATTTGGACAGCACAACCCATCAGCTGTTATGGGAGCAATGATACTTCAGGGAAACACACTTTCCACCTGACAGGAAAGAAGGCCGCTTTGTTTCAACCAACACTTTGGAACAAAGACTAAATTATGTTTTAAATGGATTCAGTAGACTTTTAGAGCACAGGGATGTTCTGCCCTAACCCCTGGCTAATGTTTCAATAATCACAGTCTGGATAAGCAACTTCTAAATTTCTGACATAAAAACCTTGTATTTTTATCACTGTGGAAAAAAATATCATTTGGGCAGGGAAAGAAGGAAAGGAGGGGGAGGGGGAAGTGTTTTGTTATCCCTAAGGTCTCTTGAGAACACAGAGAGTAAAAATCCTTATCAACATGACAAAGCACAAAATACAATGCCCAAAGTAACACCAAGTTTTTAAGAGTGCCCAATCATGTTACAGAATGCTCAGCACTAAAAAAAATAATAATAAGTATCCAGCTGGATGAACATTTCTCCAGGTTCACAAATATACACAGGAAAATAGGTAAACAGTTATTCCGCACATGTGTTGCAATTTAGTAGTTCCTGAAAACTTTCAGATCAGAAAGTACACATAAGGCAGCAAGAAAACAGAGTCAATGTAACGATCTAGTTGCTGTTCTTGTTTAAGAAAGGTTTTTCCTGCTTTTTTTCTACACTTATTAATTTATGCACATTTTTCATTTTTTCCCCTGTAAAGCTAAGATGTTCACAAATTAACTAGATAACCATGCTTTTAAAATGGAATTCAAAGTCAACAAGTATTAAGAGGACACATTTCTTACACACTACTTTCTTTTCTACTGGATCCATCAAATAGGTAAGTGCACAAACATAAGGGAGGAAAGGTAGTAAATTAAAGTACAAGTACATTTTCATTACTGACATCACAACCCTGCAGTCTAATAACATATTTCAAAAGATTATTAAGAACCTCAGGACACAAATTCCATCAAAGACAGTTGGAAAGCCCACAAAAATACTAATCTCATTTCAGATATGCTGCTACTTCCAAACAAACTGGCTTTTATTCTTCAAGAGACTTCATCCCCAGTCTGAGGTCTTGTCACCTACATTCACTGAACGTACAGTAATATCAACCCACAGATCTCTCTGCACTGACAATACTGTTCTGACACAGCATCTGTCACCCTAAACAATGTCTGACTGGAAGCAGGACTAATCCAGGTATAGAAATGTAACAATTCTCTAAATTTGCACCCTGCAAGTCACATGCCGATTCATTCAGAGCAGATGCTGTAGCAAGACAACTTGGTAGTGACACACTTAACAATAGGACACATAGAAAATTAACACACAAAGTCAGAGGGAAGCCTAGTGAAGACAAAAAAACCAAAAATACATAAGAAGTACAATGAAGTCCAGGTAATACAACCATATTCTCCTCTCAATCTTGAAAGCTCTAGAGCCTTTTGTCTTGAGAAGTCCATTGAACAGTTTAATACAACACACTAAAAGTCACCCTCAGCAATTTCAAGATTTAAAAAACACCAAACACCAATACTTGCTTCATCTGTTAGACCACTACGCCAAAGTATATCAATCCATGTTGTGTCATCAGTCAGATGCAGTAGCTTTGAAGCAGTAATAATTTCAGGGAGAGGTGAGCATTTTGTACTTGATTAATCTTTATTTACTGTATTTTGAATTAAATTCAGATGTGAAGAACAAGATAATCCTGTGTCAGCTGCAAATGAGAATACTACAAGCCTTTAGTCTCATGCTAAGATCATCTCTTCAGTTCCACATGGCTTCTACTGCCAGTTCAGCATCTCAGCAATGACCTCCAAAGCCATCTAGTGATTAATACCCATCAGATACATTTCCTTCCCAGTGTAGGTAGTTTCTCTGGAGCAACACATCTTAAAGTCTCTCTGAAGTACATAAGAACTAAAGATGAGCATTCCTGATGAAGACAGAGTAGATGGGAAATTAATTTAGATTAATACAGTGTATTCAGAAGGGACCCATCACCTTTTGTACACTACAATGCTCTCTTTAACCACCTCAGCCTACCAGGGAACATATTTATATAGAGGATGAGAATGTGTAACTCTGAAGCAATTATATAATTATGGAAGATTAATAAAATAACACATATGACTGAAATGTATTTTAGGGATCTTCCTAGGCTCTCACAGTTAACAGAAAACGCTTTAACCAAAGTAGCAAGGAAGTTTTGTGTCCATCTTTGTTCCACCCCCTTAGCCCTGACAAGGAAAACATGCAATAGGAAGAAAAAACCTAATTTTGTTGTTTCCCAGCATCTCACACTACTATCAGGTCTGACTGACTGCAGGTGAGAGAGAAAAGAACAACTGAACAGGCAAAACTGCTGTAACCACTTAATGATTTTCCTTCTTTGCCCATTCCCTGTACAGAAGGCTTGGTTATAGTTACTTCCCTACCAGGTTCAATGATTTGCCCAAAAACCTGTAACCACCCAGTGCTTTCTAGATGTAATTGCTCCAATTGGCAGTGTCACTTTCTCTCCCAAGCAAGAAATTCCTATAGAGACCAAGACATAGATGGATTGTCTGAAAATGGGCCTCCAGGACTCAACTTCAAAAATGTAAAGATAAGAATAGAGCCATCTCCCTGGAAAAAGAAATCTTATATCAAAAAAAAAAAAAAAAAACAAACCCAACATACACCCCACTATAATCACAAAGAGCTTGATTAATACCAAGCAAGCAGTAATCAAACCAAGGCATTCAAGTGCTAGTTGGAACAAGTGAAGTACAAAAATCCCAAGGAACTTGAAAAAAAGTGCTGTCATGGCAATAACATACCAGAACTTCTTTGAAAGCCACCTTGGGAAATTTTGGACAAAAAACTATAGAAATATTTCCAGGAACTCCCAGATAATTCACTAATAAATACATCTTTCTTTTCAAGATTAAAGTTCAAAACCAGTATATTTCATAAGCGCAAAGAGCTGAAAGAAGCTGTTCATAAAATTACTGGTTTGTGTTTTGGGAGACAGTAAAGGAACTGACAATAAATGTGCCGAGATTTAAGACAGAAATCTGATTAAGTAAGCCTGAGTTCAGGCCACATAAAAACTTGAAAATCATAAGCAGCAAGAAGTAGAATTATAAACTTAACACAATACAGCATACTTAAAATTTCTAAATATCATGTTTAAACTTCAAAAGGAGCAGTTGTAACTGGGTTTGTAAAACTCACTGAAACAATCAGTAGAGAATTGCCAGGGTACAGTCCTGTGATCATATTGCACCATCTGGTCATCCCTAACCCAGACAGGGTGTGACACAAGTGGAAAATGCAGTATCTGTTAACCCAGAAAACTTTTACCCTGCTCCCAAGGTAGGGAGGATATAGAAAGGCACTTCTGGAGAGCTGCAGTGTCTCAGAAGAAAGTTTGAAGAGTCAGCATCAACCAGAAATTGTCCAACATTCCTTCTCTGTATATTTCAAACACTCCAACTTGTGACATTCATGTGCTTCAACTTGTAAAATTGCGGGGGTACATACTTAGCACTTACTTAAAGACCAATGTGATTCTTTTCAACTAAAATAATACCCAAAGGGAGCTACAAAGATGTTTAAAGCTTTTACATTTATCTTGTAATCCGCAGATGTCATACAGATGGCTTTTATCCGGATAGACACAAAGACACAAAAGCCTAGGTAAACTTAGGGTACGCTCCAGACATGACATTGTAGGTTTACAAATACATCCCTGATAATGTCATGACATATACTTGCTTTAATTCATGTAATTGCCATCAAAGTCCCTGCATTTCCTCCCTAGAGCTTTGACATTTGTCTCTCCACAGAATTCTTAATAACAGTGTATAATTAGCACTAACATATATATTATAGCCAGTGATAATGGTATAGTAAAAAGAATTCCTTCCTCTAAAGATCTATTACAGTTTTAGTGACCTTTATTTAATATTGTAATTTTAATGATGGCTCTTGAAATTAAAGCTGAGCCCAGATTTTTCTTCCCACGCTTACAAAACTGTGGCAATTTAATCATTAATCTAGTAGCTTCACAATGAGGATGAAGAAATCCCTCAACTTATCCACATTCCAAGGGAACTTTAAGTAATATCAGATTTTCAGCTGAATTTCCCCATATTGTCAAAAGTAACATGACAAAGCAAGTCAAACCACCCAACCTGTGGGTATGAAGTCTCTATTCATTCTGAATGCATCATACTCAGAAATCCCAACTACAGTTCTCCCCTCCATTTTATTTTAAAAAAACAAACAGGAAAACAAATTAAAATTACCAAGGGTTTTAAGAAAATAAATATTCGATCTTCTCAACACATATAATCACACAAGAGTACACTCTTACATCTGATAAAATTTAGTGCTCATTGACTGTTCTGTCATGGTGTTTGCCTCAAACACTCAGGATACAAGGAATATAAACCTCAAGATTCAACTCTACATGCTATGTACACAGATGACTGAAATTCTGTTAATTTAATCACTGAAAAAATTGAAACACATGGAAACATTTTATCTGGCTCCCACATTCCTACCCCATTTTGAACTAACACGATGGATTTCACATTAGCATTTTCCTATAACTAAACAATAACTCTACTGTTAATCTTCAAAAGTGCATTTCTCTCTTTGCATTCACAAACCACTTACTATATGTAGCTGAAGCAGAACATTCTGTTACCAGATCTCCCTATGTCACAGACAAGAGGAAAACCTCAGAAACTATCTTCTGCACGTCCTTCTCTTCTTCCTGATGTCAGCTTTAGCCAAAGCCTATAGCTGTCTGTCTCTGCAAGCAAACAACTTTTTAAAAGAGAAAGAAGTCACTGTCTTACTAGTTCCTAAAGCTGGTGACATATTTACAGGGCAGAGCCAGAACTAGTATTCCAGATACCAGAAATTAGGAAACTTACAAGTTTCAGCAGCATATAACCTGCAAGTTAAATCAGGCATGGAATGCAAGACAACTACATAATTTCTCTAGAGATTTCCAGGGAATTCAAGGAATAAGTCTCATGTAAATTCTAAGGTTATATTAATCAAAACATGTCACAGAACAGACTTGGCAACTGCAAACAAATGGGACTGGTGAAATGTCAGCATACCTTCTGTAGAAGGAAGGAACACTAACAGGTCTGCCACAGTGCTGTGGAAGAAGGACTAATCCAACACACCTGGGCAAGACAGCATAATTGGATTTTCAAAAAGCTTTTCATAATGTTCCCTCCAAAAGCTTAAATTAAGATGTTAAGGAATTTATTAACGACCAATTATAAATGGGGAAGGGCAAAGTGTAGGAACAAGTTATAGAAGGGTAAGGAAAGTATGAAAGTTCCAAAGAGATAAAAACTAGAGTCCCAAAGGGGTCTGTGCAGGTATCTCTGTTCGGTAAATTTAGAAAAGGTGATGAACAGGTTATATACTCATGTACTATACAGAGTTACTCACAAAAATAAACACAGATTGAACAATGAACTGCAGAAGGTTGTCCTCATGCTGAACAAATGGATGATAAAAATCAGCAGCTGAAATTCCTTGTTCATAAACACAAACTAACACAATGAAAAAGACAACTCTGCTGTGCACTTAAACCAACAGACTTTAGTTGGTTGGCATTATCATGCAGGAAGAGATTCCAGGTCTCTATGATTAGTCCTCTGGAAATAACAGCTCCCAGGCAGTTAACAGAATGCTGGAGCAGAGGAGAGAAGAGACCACCATAATGTCTTCCTATGAACACTAACCTTCTCCACCTTAAATATCACACACAGCTACAACCTTCCCTGTAAAAAAAGGCAGAATACACCTAAATATGGTGCAAGAAAGGACAAGCAATGCTTTCATACAAGAAACTAATAAGCTGTGGCTTTTCAACTAGAAGAGGAAACAGCTGGAGAAACAGGACCAACACACAGAAAACAAATATTCTTTGCTTCTTTTAACACAGCAGTTCTAAAGAATGCAATGAAACATTCAGTGCAAAATCTGGAAAGTAAGGGCATTTTTTCCATATAAAACACAATTAAACTGTGGACCTGCATCACCATGAAGTGCTGTGAATACTAAATATACAAACTGCCTCCAATTATTCGAAAAACATCCATCAGCAGCTATTACATTTAAAAAGACAGATACAGTCTCTGCTCAGAAATCCTTCAGCTCCAGACTGCAGCATCTTGGGAGGATACACAGATAAAAGCATTGCTGTACAATCAAACTATACTTAACATCTTTTCCTTAGCATCTGCTGCCAGCTTCAGAACCAAGATATTGAGCCCCATGAGCCTGGTGTTACCCTCTCCTGTGATTTTTCTGGTCCAAATTATAACTGATATTAGTACCACAGCTTGCTACCCCCATCCTCCCCCCCAAAAAACCCTAGAAACATCTTCCCCCACAAACACTTATAATCTGAAATCCCCATTACTGTATCAAATAATTTCTCTAGGTCTCCTCAGTTCATTATTAAAATTTACCTAATACGTTCACATTTTACTTCGAATGCCTCTCATTTTCAGTCATTGCCCTGAAATTCCTATCATACCTTGGCAGAGTATGGAGCCCCGTTTAACTATTTCGCTCAGCACAGCAAGCAGCAGAGCATTCTACATAATCTGGTGATGCAGTAACACTACAAACTAGTCTCGCATTACGATTTGATCTTCAAATTGAAAGTAGCTTTGCTGCAAATAAATAACATTTTAACCAACACGTGAAAAAAAACCCGCCCAAGTCACTTACGGAACCTGTACTCTTACATCACGTGAGCCGCCAGCTCAGCCCGAGCAGCCACAAATTCCCTGACTCAGGAGAAAGCTTTACGGCTCTCACCTCCGAGCATCTGCCGCTTGTAGCTTCAGAGATAGCAAGCGCTGGGCCTTACAGCGCCAGGGGGAGAGCCGGCAAAGCCCAGCCCCACCGCGGCTCTCTCTCCCTGGTCCCCGCGGATCAGCCGGAGCCTGGGAGAAGGGAGCACATGTCAGCACCACAACCCCGCCCGGGCCAGAGGCTGCTGCGCCCCCGCACGGGGCCCTCCCCCGGCCCGGGGCGAGCCCAGACTACGGGAGCGCCGCAACCCCCGGGCTGGGCAGGGGAGCCCAGCAGCGCAGCGCCGGTACCTCCGCCCGCGGCCGCCGTTAC
>VZTJ01004015.1:4607432-4653896 GCA_013397795.1 Orthonyx spaldingii | reverse complement strand
CGGCACCTGCCGCGCCCGCGGGCGGCCCGCCGCGGCCTCCGCACCGGCCCGCGGCCCGGCGTCTCTGTGGGTGTAAACCCGTCCCGCCTGTGCCATCACTCTTTGCCTGTGTGAAAAGTCACTCTCTCTCTTTTATCAGCTCCCTTCAGTAAGGGGAGGTGTGAGGAGGTCTGCCCCGAGCCATCTCCAGGCTCAACAACCCCAACGCTCAGCCTGAGTGCAGAGGTGCTCCAGCTCTCTGAGCATCTTCCTGGTCTCCTCTGGAGACCAACACCGTTCTTGTGCTGAGGACCCCGGAGCTGGGTGCAGTGCTCCGGATGGGCTCTCAGGGGAGCAGAGAGGGAGAATCCCCTCCCTCGACCTGTTGGCCGTGGTTCTTTGGATAGAGCCGGGACAGGGTTGGCTTTCTGGATTGGCTCATGTCCAGCTTTTCACCCATGAGAGCACCCAAGTCCTTCTCCATAGCTGCCCTCAATGGGTTCTTCTCCCCATCCCATTCCACAAAAATGCCTCCTGTGGAAGACCTGACAGCCTTCTCTGTGGCTGGGAGTGATGGTGGAGGAGCATCAAGACACCCAGTCTGGCACATGCTTTATTGCCCAGTGGACATCAATTACACATTCCAACATCACACCACTAAATATGTGATGTGATGCCTTTCAAAATTTCAAATTTTCATTCTAAGGTATTTCCAGGTTAATAAACAATAATTTTCATTATCAACCTTAACCTGTTGTGAGTTTGTTTTTTTTAATTAAGATGAGGTCACCAGAACAGGTCCAATATTCTCTTTACATTTTGCATTGAGGAGAGTACTTGCTTGGAGGATTCAATGCAAGTAATCACAAGCATTAAACAAAGTGATCTCAAGGAAAGGAAATTCATCAGAAAATCCAGGACCATAAGAGGGAAATTTTGAGGCATGGGAGGTTCACAAACAACCACCAAAGACCCTCAAAATAGCTCATATTCAAATAAGTCAATGGGAATAATTAGCATATACATAAGTATTCAAGAAATGTAATGAATATGTAATAGAAATGTAATGAATATTCATTAGTTCTGCAGATATAACCTAGTCTGTTTAGGTTGCTCTTCATGCATGCTTTGAGAAGAAACCCCCATGCATCCAGCACTGCTAATAAACTAATGGCAGCTTTCTAACCTAGTAAATTTATTGGGAGACTTTATTTCCTGGTTTATGGTGACAGGAAGAGATTGATGATTATTCTTGCCATTTTTTCTTCAAAAGTTAGGGTGTTATAGATCAGATCAAGAAATTAAAAAAAAAATTACTGACAGAAAAGAGGCTTAGAATGCAGTAGACAGAATGACTGTTATGACTGGAAGGACACCACCATAGACAAATAGCAGCAATCAGGATGTAAAATATTTATTTTTAATAGATAATAGTTATATAGCTTTTCTTAAATTCAGTTTTCCACCCAAGTTGGCAAATTTTGCTTATTTTCTGAGTATTTTCAGTATGAGAAAGGGGTAACATAGGATGCAGGTAGTATATTAGCCTTTTCACCGTTAGGATCACCAAGCAGAGCAATGCTCTGTGTGCAACAAGAGATGGAATTGCAAAAGAAAATGACCCTTGTAGGTTTTCCTTCCACAAACGCAGCTGTGATAAACCTCCCTACATCTCTCACACACTGCTTGCCCTGCTTCCAGATTCTTTTTCATTCAGCATTTCTGGTTTTCAAAGATCGGTTTAAGAATGGAAAAATGCTGAGTAAGGTCAAAATCAGCCTTTCAAGAGTCAACAGAATTTAACTTCCAGGGGCAAAATATACTCCTGTCATACATATTGGAAATAAAGCTGTTTCTCTCATTTATGAGCAGACAATAGCTGCATCTCCAGGCAGTTGAAAAAGAATATGGACAAGTAAATGAACTATTTCTTGCTGTGTCAGAAGGACATTTTGTTAGCTTGCAGAAATACTAATTATTGTTTTGGCTTTAGGTACCTCTACAAAAGCACTAAATTTTTTTTTTAATAACTACATTTTTTTAGTGTTATTTAGGTTATAGGAAATCATTCCTTGCAGCACAGAAGAAAACTTTCATTTTATCGCTCAGGTTAATGCAGAGACTTTGGACCTTTTTACTGCAGCTTTGCCCTAGGTGCACTCTGAGGAGGAAGCAGACTTACACAGAATATGTTAGTGGTAATGGCGAGTGTGACAACAGACCTTGTTCACAGGAAGGATTAAGCTCCCAGAGCTTTAAAACATAATGCAGGGGTGGGTGGTGCCGAATTCCCTTTGTCCATTTGATCTTAGCAGCTGTTCCTGAAGTTGATGCTATTCAAAGGAGAACTCCCCAAGCGCTCTGCTGTGCATCATGGATCGGGTTTGGTTTATGTTTTTTTAAAAGGCTAGCCAGGAAAGGAAAAGTCTTTGTGGGATGCATTCAGGCAAAAGTATCAGAGGAAATTTTACCTTATGAAAAACTGCAGCCCAACACAGTCCTTCACTGATAATGCGCCGGTTTGGTATGACAGAGTCTTTGTAAACTACAGTGAGAAGTAAAACACAGCTTTCTAAAGTGGTTCATAACAGGGTGACATAAGGAGGATTTTGGTATAGAGAAAGGGTGGTGTCTTTGGAAGTTTGGGGTCCTAAGGGATGCAGTAAAGCATAACATCAACTATTTCTGTACTCTGTTGAGTAATATCATAAATATCCTGCAGTGGATGCCAGGTCTATGACAATAACTCAAATTTTAAAAGTAACTCCTTAAACAGTTTTTTCCTTCTTTACTTGGGCTTGCTTGAATCTAATCAACTGAATTATCTGGAGACTCCTTTTATTTTGCATTATAATTCAGTTGAAAAATAACTAAACATCATGTGTTATTTCCTAGCTGTTCTGCTCTGTCATATAGACTGCTATCCTAAAAATTAATTTTAGTTCAATTACTTTTATAAACATATTTTATAGAATAAATTATTAGAGAAATTTTGAAGATGTATTTATCATTTCTTCTTTGTAATTATTTGCCAAAAAGTAGGATTAAGAATTATAATGTTAAGAATATTAAAGAACCAGAGAAAATTGCGTTATGAAATGAAATATACAAAATACCTCTCAAAACTTAACTTCAAGGTAGATTAAACCATAACATGAACAGTAGGACAACAGGCTCCTACAATTAGAAAGAGATGGACTGATCCACAGTTTGTTTGCATTTCAATGCAAACTCATCTTCTTAAGTACATTCAAAAACGCTGCTTGCTGGAGTGGTTTCTATAGCAGTGTCCAGCTTGATTACAAATCAGCAGGGCTGACGAACCCTGGACTAGCAGAAGCTCATTAAAATGTCTGATCCTGTTATGCAATAGGCCAGTGGCAGCCTGTGACTCCTTTATTGTCTCTTGGTGTAAGAGCTGTGTCTCGACAAAGCCCAGCTCGCAGGGCTTTCACGTCTCTTTGTGGAGATGCATAAAAATAACCTCATAAGCCACTCTGTGGCTGTGCTCTGCACTAGTAAGCGCTTTAAGGTCTGCTCTCAGTTCCCCCTCACACATCAGAAGCTCCAGTCATGCAGTGATCTTAATAGATGTCTCTGGAGCACATTGAAGGCTCCAAAGATGCAGAGACCTACAGCAGGTTACAGGACTTCACATTCTTAAGCCCACCTGTGTGATCCAGTCCCTCCTCTCCCCCAGTGTCCCACTACATGAGAGTCACTTGGCTCAGTATTTAAGACATTCAGCTTCTGGCTGAAGGTTTGCTCTGCTCTTGCACTTAGACAGTGAGATTTCAGGCTAATGCCCATTAGGTTAAAAAAAAGAAGAGAAAAAGATGCCTGTCTTTCCCCAGGGGTTTGACCAACAGTCACAAAAATATCCACAGATGAGATGGTGTTGTTACCTGTCAGAGTAACAAGCCTTTGTGCCGAGCCAAAGCCACTGGAAAGCAAACTAAGCTTCAGGGATCCAAGTTGGTGCAACACAAAAAGGATGCTGACTCCACAGAAAAGAAACCACAGCCAAAACTTTTGATCAAGATTGCCTTAGGGTGAGTGAAAAGATGCCAACTAAAACATGGACTGCCACTATTTCACTGCTCCTCCCCAAAATTGTCTACACAGTTATGCTTTTGCACAGGCCCTGGTTTTTATTGCACCCTCCTCTGAGTCACTTCAGCTCATTAATTCTATTTGCTTTAATTTTTGGTTGGGCTAGAGTTCCAACAGCTTAGGAAGTGAATTGGCTCACAGTGTTCCAAATATGCTAGAGCAAGTACAAAACGATCTAGGATAGAAGAGAGTGAAAAGAAAGAACAGGGAGAGGAATGAGACTCCCCAGTTTTAGTGTCAATGAGGTGTTAGATATTAATCCCTTTTGGGGAACTACAACCACACATTTCTCCCTCTGCAACCTTATTTCTGATTAAAGATGGGAGCAGATATTTACCTCATTTCACTATCTCCACACGTGATACAGGTACCCTAGGCACTCAGTTTTCCCCCCCATTTTTGGAGGCAGGCACCAGGTAAGCTGTCAGTCGATTTATCCCAAAGACCTTTGGAGGAAGATAAAACGTCAAATGGCTACAATGCCTGCAGCAACTCAGGTTCCTTTCTGAAATTGTTCAGACTATTAATAGTTCAAGGGACCTCTTCCATGAGGTAAAGAGCAGCACAGACAATGCTATTTAGTTCAACAGTGTTGAAGAGCTTCGGTGATGCAGATACTTCATGACAAATTTTGATGTTAGTAGCTATAGCAACTCATGCCATGAAACAGCTGTTCTCCTTCCCACCCTGTCCTGTACTACACATACATCATCTGCGGAGAATATGTGCATTATTTTGTATGTCTGCTTCAATCTCCATCTGAAAAAGCTTCACAAAAATTTGTTCAGCATCTCACACTTGTGAAACACCACTATAGGCAGGGCTAAATGTCACTGAATCTTGTGCATCCAACGCTCTCCTTCATTAGCGCAGCTGCTGAGATAGTTGTGCAAATGCTAAACATTACCAAACACTAAGGCACTCAAAAGTGTTTGAAATTGTTGTAGTGTGTTTGTAAAGGAGGGAGAGCCAAAGGTAGCACCAGGGAAAGGAAGAGAAGCTCCCACAGCTTGTGAAAAGCAGCAAAATAGCATTTCAGGGGAAAATCGTGAAGGAAATGTGTTAGTTTGCTGTCTGCAGGAACAGTGTGTGGTTTATCTGATCTCTCACCAGTCATGAAAACAAGACTTTTTTTACTGTCAGCAAATAAATCTGTGTCATAGTTCAGCACCCCAAAATAAACACAGAACCCCAACTCTGAAGAGTTATCAGAGAAAAGGGAGCAGGAGTGGTGTTAATTTTAAACATGTAGGAACGGAGGCACCAAAGTATTAAGTGTATCTTTAGGGAAATCCATTCCATAACCAAGGGCTGTAATTTATTTTCTTAGCTCCAATTTCAGATCATTAGAACATTACATTTCAATAGAAATATGCTCCTGACGCTCTCAGCTGAGTTTACCATTCATTTTTCAGTCCTATGAAGCAGCACAGGCCTCAGAGTTACCAGGACTGACACTGCATTCAAATACAAATCTCCTCCTTCCACGAGAAATTTTACTGTAGCATAATTTGTTGACTATATAAAGAAGAAGAATTAAAAGCTTTCACTCAGTGCTACTATCAACCATACAGTGAAATATTTAGGAAAATAAAATTTCTAGAATCATATTTTAAGACAGCGCAGTCCTTTCAATCTAGTGCCCACAAAGCAACACTAAGTGTTACAAAAGCAACATAATGTAGTCATTTCAATCCTGTCTCTCTTTAGCTGATCTCTGATTAGCTTGCAGAGCCATTAAACTGCAGTTGTCCACACAGAACACAGCTGATACTCCAGGTTTTAAGTATTCTCAGCTGCAACTAGTTTTGAACAATGCCTCTCCCAAGAGAGGTGCTTCATGTCATTCTGCTGGAGCATAGTCTGAGCTAGGGTGAGTTAATGACACTTAAATCAAAATCCTTTCTTTTTTCTTTTAGGATGAACTCAGCAAAAGAATTAGGAAACAATTATGTATGTGATTTTCTATCACTCTTCAGGCTGGTGAGTGCTGATGCTCAAGTGCCTATATACAACTTAAACTTCATGTGCACAAGTGCCATCACCTGCACTAGGAAAAAAAAAAGGAATTGCAAGACAGATTACCAGCTGAAAGGAAACTCTTTATTTAGCAAAAATGCAATATTTAAGTTAATATCTTAAAAATAAAATCAAATACTTATGGTTTAAAATAAATTTGAAGGACAATAGTATGGAAGGGAGCAGTATCTCTCAGATATCTCTGCCCAGACATGCTGTCTCTGCAGGTAGCTGGCCTGCCTCTTGCACACTGTGCCTGCAACAGAAATGCAAAAGTCAAACCAAAACTGAAGAAAATATTTTTACATCTATATGTTTAAAGGTAATAAGAAAGTCTTGGTAATGTGAGTTGTTTTCTCCTTAGTTCTTCATCTGAAGCCTGCACAAAGAAACTTCTCATTCACCAGCACAGATAGTTTAAACACGACAAATACACTTGGTACAATAACTCTCTGTCCAGAACTGGAAAGACAATGATGAGTAACTTGTTCTTACCAGTCTCTAGGGTAGTATTTTGAGAAAGGTTTTCTGTTATTTTAAGAAATAAAGTGAGCTGCTTAAAAAAATCCAGATTAAGACCAACAAATGGACCTTTTAAAATGTCCTTAAATGAAATAATTTTTGTAAAATTGTTATCTGAAATTGCATTCCAGGAAACACCTGAACCTTCCGCTCCATAAGTTTAGGTTATTTCTTTGAATATCTGAAGAAACAACATCTAATCTTGTATGCTGTGGGCATGGTAACTACTCTCTTATGCACCTCTACAGTCATTGTCCAGGCTGCGACATGTGCTCTAGAACACTTAGATTATTATTACTATTATTATATCAGGTTCCTTTTGAAGACAAACTGGTATTCTGCATTGTTCAATTGGATTTACAAAAAGTTAAATAGTGTCCTTTTGAAATGAAGCCAAAGAAATCTTTTTAAACATCTGCATTGGAGCATAAAAGGAATCCACAATAAATAAAAAGGGCATTTTTTCAAATAAAAATGATCACAAGGCATGGTGGGAAAGTTTGTTGTCATACTGAAATCACGTGAACTGCTGAAAACTGCAAAAGAAAAAATCATGGTGATTTGTTTTAGGTCCAGTCATAAATTATGCTGTTATTTCTGGCTTCATATCTACATAGCTGACAGTTACCTTTCCCTGGTGACTAAAGTACACTTGCTGGATTTTGAAAGGTAGTTGCAAAATGACTTTAGGGATTCCTCAGCTAGAATAAAGCAATCTTGATTTTCATTTCAGACATCCAGTAGTGTGTGTGTGTATGTGTGTGTGTGTGTGTGAAATTGCTAATAGAAGGAATGTATATAGGTTTCATAAGGAAAAAAACACCTATATATCCCTCTTACACTATCCGTAGGAAAGGGAAAAACTTCTTTTTAGTGGTACAGTGAGGTGCCAGCATGTAACATAATTCCCTGATTTAGTGCAAAGTTTTAGAGCAGAGAATTTAAGACATTGCTACCTGCAGTTGTTGTCTTCACCTCTTACTGGAGGTGACTGCCTCTGGAATATCAAGTAGAGCAGTTAAGAGGAGAATTTCTATTCCTTCCTGACAGAGTTGTCTCCTGAAAATGAGAAAAATCTGCAATATGGCTTCATGGCACAGACAGCGAGGGATGAATGGTGTTGATGTGCAGAGAACTTGCACGGGAAAACGCCTGAGGAAAAGCTGGGAGCAGAGGGACTCACAAGCAACATCGTTGCTCACACTTTCTGTTACTAGAGCCGAGCTCAGTGCCATCTCCAAGTGGGAATTTAATGATGGAAAACATCAGCATCAGAGATAGTACACAGATCCAGTATCATGGGATGCAAGCATGTGGAAACTTTGGGGCAGTGCTACGCTCTGTGTTTATCTCGGGTAAAAGGAAAGCTCTTTCGGGGGAAAGGCTGCAGAGCATTCATGGGAACACCTCAGCACTGCTTCACGTCCTGAGAGCCTCAGGGTTTCCCTGTGGGCTTCCAGAGGTCACAGATCTTGAGGAGCTGCACACACAAACCTGCAGGTGAGAAATACAGCAATCCATGTCCCGTGATTCTGCAGACAGAGGCAGAACTGGTCTGGCTTCAAACATATATATACAGTTTAAAATGTTAAAAACAGTAAAAATGTTTTAAAAGCAAGATAACCCATACCCACTAGTATAGAGAAAAATTCACAATTTTTTAACATTGTTGTCTTGTAATCTTAATATCTCTCTGACTTCCAAAGCTGAGCTTATTACTGAGAGAGGCTCTGAGCATCCCTGCAGCCTCTGCCAGCTGCGGACCACGGTCCCATGACCATCTCCCCAGTTCAGGCCTCTGAATTTTTGGAGGCTAATGTTAGGTCATTCACCTCTTCCTGTTTTCCTGAATAATGCCTAAATACTCTGAAGAGAGTATGGATTTGGAATTGCTTCTCTTTAGTCAAAACACGGAGGTAGCCTGCCAGGACATTCAAAGGGAGAGACTGGTGCTGTGATTCCTGCAGGGAACAGGGCTCTGAGCAGGAAGAAAAATCAAATTTCTAAACACAATAAAAGGCATTCATAATTTCAAATCTAATTGCTTGTTTTCTACAGAAAATTGCACATACCAGTGCTATTTGAACTCCCCTCTTCGGGATAGTAAGCCGGTCAGAAGGTGACAACACTACACTTTATTTCAGTGGAACAATAGTGGCATCCAGTGGTCAGTCAGCAAATTCAAAGCACTGTTCCTCCAGGGTTTCACTGGGATACTGTGATCTGCCCATACACCTTGCAGTCTGTCCTTTATTGCTTTTTTTTTTTTTTAATGGTGGTAGATAGTACTTTTCCTTGAAAATGGAGTGTATTTGCATTGCTGTAGAAAGAGTAGAATACATTTTCTAAAGTCCAATAGTTAAAATGTTAATTCTCCAAGGCCCTATTGCAGTTGGCAAGTAACTGTAGGGAGGGCAGAGTTGGCCTTGGTGCAAAAACATTTGATCTAAAGGCCCTGTTCTTGTGACGAACGAGGTCAAACAACCAGTAATACATCATTGCAGCTATCTTCTGTGTTTGGTTCCCCCGGCTGTCCTAGAGGAAGATCTGTGTGCAGTTTTATAAATCACCAGAAGTAACACTTAGGTTGCTATAAATCCTTGGAAACCTATTTTGCCATGTCACTGAAGGCAGTTGTATCATGTCTCCTTACTAGCCATCATTCATGTTAGCAAAATGTGTTGTGTAACTTTATACCATTTCTTCCTAGACTAAAAGCAAGTTTTAAGATATGATTTGCCATATTTGGTTTTAGAGTCTCACCTTTAAATTGTGGATGGAGAGCTTCCATTCACACCAGGCTAATCATCTTAATGCCCACTGTCTCTGTTCCCGCACCAAAATAAAGAACTCCGAGTAGCCCATTTACATCCATCTTCTGTTTACTCCATTTAGATTTCAGCCAAACCAGTGAACCTAACCCTGACTCAGTAATGACAAAATACTTGGCTGCAGTCTCAGTTCTGCAGGAAACCAAACGCTGTAAATGAGATCCTGTGATACCTAGGGGGAAAATGCAATAAAATTACACTAAAATCTTGTAAAAAGCACAATATTTTTTTCCCATCAGATATAAATCAGAAAAAGGTTTAAAGATTGATGCAGGGAACTTGGTTTTGAGTTGTGTAACTTCACAGTCATAATAGATTTGCACATCAGCCAAGGGGAAAACAAAATACTTATAAACCTGGGTTCAGATCTCTGCAGTGTAGATATTGATATACCATCCATGATTCTCCCAAGTAATTGTGAATGTTCTGGATAATCTATGTTTCCAATTTCCACCTTAAAAACTAAATACAGTTTTTACTTCCAATTGAAGTAATAATATAAAGTATGTTGAAGTTTTCCATCTGCCTGTGTTGATAGCATTCATGTCTATCCTAAATATAAGTCAAATATAAGTTCTGTAGTGTTCAGCCCATTTCAGTTTTATACATTGTCTTTTAACATTTTTGCTACTTGACAAATAGAGAAATTCAATGAATTATAATTAGGTGATTCTGTGACATTTGTCAGAGGGAAACTGAGTTACCTTCTTTGAGAAGTTCAGAAAAGTTTACTATCCTATAATTTAATTATATGGCTGTCAAGTGATAGGAGGAGCATTGTATGGAGGGGAGGGGGGAAATCTTGTTCACTTGTGGTTAGTAGATGCTTTCTGCCCAACAAAAAGATGTCTTCTGTCTCGAAAGTTTTGTGCGTTTATGTAGGCTTATGAAATTCCCAGTTCTGATTTTGTTCAGGTTTGCCTATTCCCTTCTTTTTCTCTCCCTGCCTTCCAGTGTGTAAGGTCCCAACTCAGTCCCCATTGATGTGATTGTAGACTCCCACTGACTGCAGTGGGAATTGGATTAAATCTCTAAAACAACAATTACATGCCTAATTGCTTTTTATTACTCACTTAAAAATGCATTCTTTGAAACACTACCAATATTTGTAAGGGCTGAGAGTTTAATGTGCCAAACTATTTAGGTTATTTGGAGACCTATTTTCCACCAGTGCCCGGGGATTTAAATAAATGCTATAAAAGAGTGTTATTTACATTATGCACTTATAACAGAAGTGTTTGTATTGCATCTTTATTCTTCTTATTGATTTTCCTCTAAATGCAAAGACTTTGCTGCTTTGAAGTCAGTGGGAGATCTGCCCCTGACTTCATCCAAACTGAAACTGGGAGCTAACATGAGGAAAAGGGGATGCAGTTTTCAGGTCATGCCGAAAGAAAAAAATTTTGTGAAATACCCTTTCTAGAACTCTGTACTGACTGTCTTTTCTGGAGATCACCCTTGCCCTGTGCATTCCTCAACAGACAGGCACTGGGTGTCTCCTGAGCATCAAGAGACCATGTGTTAATTTAGCAGTGGCTGTAAACTGTAGTTGAAGTGACTGTGCTGATTGGAGAGTGGCTCAGAGAACTTCCTCCTCTGCAAGTGGCAGCCTGCACCAGCTCGGCTCTCCCTGTCACAATCCTGTCTCTAAAATATGAACCCCATACAATGGGTGTGAGAAGGTTCTGCAGAAATTAATTAACCACCTGAGATCTTTTACTTGACCTCTGAGCCTCTGAAAAAAAAAGTAGTCACTGAAGGAAAACAGTGCAATCCTCTTCCTACAAAATCTACTTGAAAGAAACAATATAATTAAAACAACCCTGAGTCTCACAAGCATGGCCTAGAGGAACATTATAAAATTTGAATTTGGCTGCATGCCTAATGAGTTTTACTACCTCCTTCATTACCACCCTCCCCTCTGAATGTGCAAACTCTGCCACAGAGCTTTTCTAACTATAATGGCCCAAGTTCAGGCATCTTTTTAAACAGATACAGCAGGAACGCTCTGCATAGGCTTGGAAATACTACTGAGTAGTGAGTTGGCCACCATAAGGGGGCAAGTCAGATTTGGGAAATGGATTGAAATGGTTACAGAATTTTCTCTTTAATTTGACAGAGGATTGGCAAAGGACATGTTAAAAGCAAACAGCCTGAAATGCCGTGAATCTACCCACAAATCAGCTGATCCATAAATAAAAATAAGCATGCCATGAGATTACAAAAAGGTGGAGAGTACATACTCACTGCTAATTTCAGCAGTATTTCAATGTATGATGTTTGCAGATCTTCTAAGTGGGCCAGATTTTTCCAGGAATTAAAAGTATATACCTCAAATTGCTGTAATATATTGATATGCTCAAGACTCAGATTTAAAAGCATTTCAACATCATATCTTGATATGCTACAGTAATTTTAAAAACTATGCCAGTTTCTGGTGGACAATGCTGTTTCTCTAGAGCTAATATAAAAGTAAAAAATTACACTTCTGCTAATTCAATAAAGGTAAATAACTTGAAAGCAACTTACTAAATATCTCAAGGTTAAGACTGGCATATAAGCACTTAGTTTTCATAGGACTCTTGGTAGGTGTAGAAGGTTTTTCCACAAAACCATAGGCTGAGAAGATGGCTTCCAACTCTTATTTTCTTTGTTTGCAGCCCTGCATTTCTCCCTGTGATTACAGGCACACTTTTTCTCTAAAAGCTTTAATTTTTTTTTACAGAATAAGTTCTCATGGTCAAATTTATCTGCTTAGCAAAATTTTCCTTGCCAGTATTGTTTGATTAGTAAGATGTTACTATGATGCTAGAGGCAAACATTTTCAGTACAATTAAGAACACCGTGAAACTAGGGCAAAGCTGAAGATTGCTGAACACAGCAAAGTAAAAGGACATTAATGTGGGACACAACAATAATGAACTTTATCATATATTGTAATGGCAGTGGATCAAGCAAACACTTCTGGACTAATGGAAAATGGTTGTGCAACAGGACAGACATGATAAAAGAAAAGGTCAGTTGTGTCCACATGCCTGGTTAGTTAAAACAAACAGTCCTCCTCCTCAATTCCATTTTCTTGGTGATGCTCTCCCTGTTGCTGGGTCTGAACAGTATCTGATTGCTGCAACACTGTGGTCAGTCAGTGCAATGCAAATGGAAGGGTTATATTTGACCAGATAATTTAAATACAAACATGAACATAACACTTCTACAAAATAAAACCACCAAAGACCAATGTTCCACAAGCTGAGACATTATTAGTATTACTACTACTACCTAAGGTCACCTCAGCAATTTTTCAATATAAGGAATGATGATTTTAGAGACCATTATCCAGCTTTCAGTAAGCTCAGGTCCATTTCCATGGCAACATGAGATGCAGCCGTCCGAAAAGTTGTCAGGAGGCTGTAATGTTTGGCTCCTGTGCCGAGCATGGCTGATGACAATTCACACAGCTGTGGGAATTAGTCTCCACTGCAGGCTTTTAACTAAATGAAATAGAAAAATAAACATCCTATTAATTGACTGTATGTGTTATTGTACAATTTAGCTTTTAAAAGATTTCATAAAAGAAGTCTTTGTAGAAGTGTTTATTGTCTAGAAAATTCCAATACCTGCATTTTAATTATAGCCCAAGGCTTTGCAGTAGAAACTTGACCTGATTCTTCTTTCTTTCTTTGGTTTGTCTGTTTCTTTGTTTAAATTAAATGCTTTTTCTGTTTCTCCTCAGCTCTGACTTGTTCACAGCCTTTGGCAGGGGATGACAGCCCATGTAACACTGTGCATACAGAGTGCAAGGGGTAGTTGTTCGGTCAGGTTTCTAAGCTAGGATGTGGTGATTGACAGTAGACTGAATAGACTGTGGATGTGATGGGACAAACAGTCTCAGAAAGAATTTGTGCAATTTAATAAAGTTTGTATGAGAAAATTACTCAAACCTCTGGAAGATTCCTAAGTGTTCAACTAATGGAAGAGTCAGTGCAGCCTTATGAAAGGTATATGCCCTGCACACACTGTTTGTGGGCTGAACAGCAGCTGGATATAGCTGTGGCCCTTGGAGCTGTTCCAGACACAGGGGAATGTCCTGCCCTTCCTGGAAGGCAAACAGCTGCCCTAGCTGACTGCCCTGCATATTAACACAAGAGAAAACCTGCCAAGCTCTAGCTTAACACACCAAGCTGTAAAACGTGGTGGCTTGGTGGTGCTGTACATTCCCATCAGCCACATCTCCCACAAAAACATTCGCCCACGGCAGGGGCAAGGTGGTCCCCCAGGGGGTGGCTGCAGCACTCTGAACTGTGGCCACGAGCCCTAATGGCATTACTCTTTGCCAAAATGCTTCTGGCACCCTCGCACCTTCCCCAGCTGCCGTGGCAGTGATTGATGGTGCTGAGCATGCAACAAGCAATCCGTGGGTTAGGCAGCTTTATGGTCCTAACAGGATTTTCTGCTTCCACAAGTTCCTGAAACACAGCACAGCCTGCTTCTACTTGGAGCATATTGAATTGTAAGGAACTAACTAGAAAAGTACATGGGAGGGTGGCATAATACTGTGCAACATATGGCTGTTCTGCTCTGCCATGCCCAAATTCTGTCTAGCATAAATAGGCTCATTTCCCACTAACATCAAGACTTGCTGTCTTAGATTATTCCATACTGAAATCTAAAAGTGGATCTTGATCATCTCTCACATTATCAAACAAAAACTAGTTGTCCAAAGCCAGACACAGCTCTAATAACAGCTTTAGCATATGCCATCACTCTTTTCCTGACAAGTGGTTTTCCTCTCATTGCACTGACGTCCTCTGATTCAGCAGATTACTGGCAGGACAACGTGGAGAATGGGCCTCTTCCAAATGCACACAGCAAGAAATACCTCAGTTCTGGCTTGTAGCTTGGTTGAAGTGGTGCCAGAGCTGCCCCACTCCATGACCAGCTCCATTCCAGGTGTGAGAGAAGAAAAGTGATGCATAAGGGAGAGCCTGAAACTTGACTCCTGATTCACTCCCAGGCCCCCTGCTCTCCAAGAGCAGCCATGGGTAGGATGCAGCTCATGATAGACATCCACAATCTCCAGCAGACAGCTGTGTGTGTTGCCACTGACCCACAAGTACATTTTAGGGATACATGGCCATGCTGACCCCCTCTATGTGATGAACAGTTCCTCCAGCTATCCACATTCTGCCTCCAGATAAGAGACCATGCCAGCTCCTGCTGCATGGACGGTCTCCCCAGGATGCGAAGGCTGGGAGACACAACAGTACTTGGGCCCCAGGATGTTCTGCCACTCAGCCCAGCTCTAGCACAGAGCCTTGTAAGCTCTGCTTTGCCATCAGACTGCAGCACCACATGAACACCCTTGGTTTTTCGTGGCAAAATGAAGTTTCTCCAGGAAAGGACACACTCAGATGTTCTTATTTTTTTTCTGCAGCTTTTCTGGTGGAGTAAGAGAGAAGCCACATCAACTGTCAGTGAGATGCCCTTTGGACTGATGTTTTTCAAGTGGTCTTCTATGTTGAATCCCTAATTGCACTAACGGACCTAATGAACCAAACCTCCTGGAGGAAGCAGAGAAGATCACAGTGAGAGGGGCATTTAAAATTAAATCTAATAAAGTGCTTGGGAATATACTGAGAGGAACAGTTCTGCCTCAGAGGTGGTGATGGTCCATAGGTCCTACTCACCCTCTGCCTGTTTTAACCTCCAAGAGCAGTTGTATTCTTCTTGTTTGGCAAAACCAGACCGACTTCACTCATGATTGTGGAGAGCAGCAAGAATACAGCTCTGCACCACCCAAGCCACAGCACTCACATTCTCCTGGTGTGCAGGAACGGTTTCCTGCCCTAGTAACCTTTCCTTCCAGGGTGTTCTGTGTAGATTCACTGCATTGCACCCCATCTCACCTACCTACAAGTTGCTGGTAAAAGAGCAGGATGCTCCAGGGTTCACCACTCCCAGTCCTGGTTCTGAGAAGATGACCCTTAATGACTCTGCCTTAGCTTTTTCCACAGGATTTGCTACTGGCAGCCATGAACCTCTGCTGATCTCCCGTCTCAGCCTACACCAGCAGCACATTCAGCCCTGAAGAGGAGAAGCTCATGAACTATGTTATTTCTGTATGCCAAAGAAACCGCAAATAAACAGGCAAATCTCTTATTTCCTAATGCACCCTAATGTGCCTAATGTACCCTATGGTTATTAACCGGATGTCTGCTGGTTTTAGTATCTGTTTTAAGCTGTTTTCTATAATTGTTTTTATCTGAAATGGGAGTGTGTGGGGCACAGCTTGCTTCATGGTTCTAAGATGATTTTTAATTACTGAGTGGCCTAGCACTCAGATGCTCAGAGAGATCTTTCAGTAATAAAGCAGGTTCTTTATGTATCTCCCCTGCTATAACTGCCTGGGATATAACATCTTTTATTTTATTTTTATTTTCTTAAACTGTGCAAAGAAAGAAGCAGGACCCAGCCCCTGCAGACTTGTGCTTTGACTAAAACACCAGCAGCCATTGAGATTCCGTGACCAACCTGCATTTTGGTCCTGGTCAAAGTAACTGACTGGAAAGTGATGTGGGCTTTGTTATGCTGTGGTTGCCATAGAATTATTTAAAAGGTATTTCAGTGCAAGACAGCAAACTTCAAAAAGCAACAGTAACAACATGAGTCTTTCACATTTTTCTTCAGTTACCCTTGCTCCTGTTTGTAAGTGCAAATATTTATATATGAGCCAGGATAGTTTATCCCTCCTGCCGCCTTAACAGCAACATAATACTACTTTGCAGATTTTTAGTTCTACTCACACAGAGACCTCAGCCCATTTCAGGAAAGGGTTTAGCTGTTAACCCTTTCAAGAAGGACAGCAATTGTAAGGTTATTACCTGCAGATAATGCTGTTCAGGACCAGTGGTGGAACCAGAAGTGGGGTCTGGGAGCAGTGGTTGTGAGGTCTTGTGCTGTGGCTGCCAGCCTGCCTTCCTCCCACTTCACCCTGCAAAACAAGAAAGGTGAAAATTTTATAGTCCCAATTAAACATCTGAAATAACACGGGAAGATCCCAGAACACAGTACTGGACAAAACCTAAAATTGTTCACTTTAAGATACACCTAACCACACCTGAGGCTCCAACATGCACACTCATCTCTTTTTAAAACACTCAGTAGTGCTGCTTATCCTCTTCAATGAGAAAGGTCCAGTGTCCAGCTCGATTATTTCAGACTTTCCTCAGTGGTCATATTTTCTACAACTGCCAGGTTTGTTGCTGTCTGCTGGAGACCTCCCAGTTTGTACAGAACATTCAGTCCAGCGTCCTGGATGCGACTTGCCTCTGTCAAGCTCCCATGCTGCTGGCGCAATAATACTAATAACAGATCTCAGAACAAAACTTCTGCTTGCAAAACCCCAACACCAATGACTTATATTCAGTTTGTGACCCAGTAGATTTTTGTAATAGACCTTTCTTGAGATTTCTTGTGATAGCCCTGATTCTTTCTCTGGGTTTTTGTTTGTTTGTTCATTTGGGTGTTTCTTTCTTTTTTACTTTATTTTCTTTGTAAAATGAAATGCAACTGCAGTCAACTTTCCCCAGGGGAAGCCAAAGAAGTCTGCAACAGCAGCAGTGTTTGGAAGCTGTGGCCATAATCTCATACAAAAGGTTCCTCTCTTGAGGAACTCATAGCTAGTTCAAGGTTTGTGTGCATCACAGAGCACCTTAAATAAGCTTTCTTATGTGTTTTATGGAATGTCAAATGCCCTTTGATAGCCTGTGTACAGGTGCTGTTGCTTGATGCATCCCCCACTTCTCCCACATGCGGACAAAGCAAGTGGCAGATAAACACCAGCCTTCTCCAAGTCTGCTGTAATGCACTCCTTTCGCCTTTGACTTGAAACTGCTGCTCCATTAGGCATCATTTTCTTCCCCATGCTTAGCAATCTTAAACCTTATTCACCATCCCAGACTTCACCTCTTCCCCACGACTGACAGTGCTGAAAGTCTGTGCACCATCCCTCGTTGCTGTAGAGAATTAGCTGGCTTTGCAGCAAAAACATTAAAAGCAGACACACAGACAGTAAGGAGGTTCTCAAAGGGTTGCTCAGTGAAATGGGGAAAAAGAGTTGGAAGACGAAATAAAATAATTAATTTTTCTGGATCAGCAATGCCGTGACTCTGAAAGGAGCTGGTAGACATTTAGACTCCAACAAGGAAGGCACTGAAAGACCATCAGCAATTGGAGAAAAGGACCATTTGGCAAACATTTTCTCCTATTTTAGCTTCAGCCTCCCGCTCACAGGATTCAGGTTTTGAAGTGCCACATTAACTGTACCAAAGCATTGTCCCTGCAGATTGATGGCAAAACTCACACAGACTCTTAGCTCAAAACATACAGCAGCAGTTCCAAAGTCAACATTTTTACACCAACTAGCAGTATCCTCAGGATTTCACTCCAAGCCCTCTGCAGGAACTCACAGTAGCTACTGTTTCTCTTCCAAGGACACATTCACTTGTAGGCACATGTGGTACCTCTCAAGCACTGACAGAATGTAAAATTAGACAACACAATCCCGATAAGACGTAGTTTTATATAGGCTACAGTTTTCTAATTAGAAACCAGCCCTTTTATTTTTACTTTCCCTTCAACAACATTATAAAAACCTCCCTGCTCCAGTCATTAGCTATTTGACTTTAATTAACATATCCATTATTTTTAAATACAGAACTAAACTCAATTTAGGCAGGTCCATTAGCCCATGAGCCCCTCTAAAGCTCTGTCTCTGTGGCCTGGGATGTGACTCAAGGCAGCACAGAGCAGAGCACCGGGCTGGATGTGCCTGTTTGGAGCAGATGTTTGTCCTTCCTGCCACTTTCATTTCCACCACCTTGAGACTGGTACGTGCAGTGGCTGTGACTTACCCCATGTCACAGCTTTACATCGTCTCCGTGGGTTTGGGTGGAGAACCGAGGAGCAGGAGAAGAACCCTTGGCATTCATGCCGTGCACAATCCCCTCGGAAGCCCAGGGCAGGAGGGGCACAGTGAGGTCCTGCAGCAGCCCCGCTCTGGGTGAAGGGCGCGGCTGGAGGAGGAGAGGTCCCTGCTCACCACCTGGACGTCAGTGCCATGTTAACCATGGCTGGGGGGACAAAGGCAGCCCAAACCTGCAGCTGCCTGCCCTCACCAAGAGCTTAATAATTTTTAAATTCAGAGAATGAATGCCATGACCTGCAATTATTCATCTTTTGTGTTGTTCGCTACAGCTCCCTGCACTGTGCCAAATCACATGGTTCCAGACCGGTTTGGTGGTTGGAGCCTTATCAACAACCCCATCTTTACACTCCTCTGCCTGCCCTCTCCCTAAACCACCCCGTAACACCCCTGCCCAGTCCCTGGTGAGGGGCTTCCAAGGGCTGGGCAGGACCAGCGCTGCGTGCAAAGTCCCCTGGGTGGTGAGGGAGCCCTTGGGGTGGCACATGGCCAGCAGGCATCACACAATGATGCCACCAAGGTGCTGGCCGTCCTGGCAGGCTCCAGGCAAGGGGGAGGAGGGGATCAGGAGTGCCCTGTACCTTGCAGGGAATGTGCCGTGCCACCTCCCAGAGTGGTTCCTGCTGGCTGCCCCACACCAGCACCAAGGGTGCACTGTCAGGGAAAAAAACCAGACACACCAAAAGTACACCTTACCTGACAGATTGCAGATTGTAGTTGTTATCACCAGGAAGAGCCTGTGCCCCAGCACAACTGCCTCCCATCTCTGGTTTTAGCCCTAAAACATGCATTTCTGCAATGCACTTTTTGGACATCCACGGTCGTGAGCAAGGAGATGCTCATGAAATGCCGGGAATGCTGCTGATGCTGCCGCTGTGTCTTTCAGCTCTCAGGAACGTGCAGCTGCCACAGGGCACCACTCACCTCTGTGACTACTCATGGGGCACACCTAACCCCAAGAGAAGTTGGTGGCCATTACATCATCACCCCTGTCCCTGCTGGGCTGTGACTGGAAGAGCTGTGCTCTCCTGCAGTTTTCCAGGTTGGCTGAAGGACCAGCAGGTGCTGAGCCTGTGGGGACAGGCATGTAAGAGCAGCCAGGACCAGGGACAGGGTGCCCGGGCCTCCTGCAGATACGCAGCTTGTCTGTGTGCAGCATCCTGGAGTCGCAGTGTTGCAGAACTCTTTGGTTGTTTCCTTGTGCCCAGTCAAGTTCCTTCCTTCTGAAGGAACTGCAGTCCATTAGACAATGCTGATTAATGGGACACCTGTCTTTAAGGAGTCTTCAGATCTACTCAATTAATATAAACAAGGTTTCATTTAATTTGTTGCTCCAATTACCATTCATATTTAAATGCACTCTTCACTACAGAATTGCAATTTTACACTTCTAAGTGATACACAGGATTTGGTTTAGGGCATCTCCTGCTTCATGAGCTATGCTTATAATTAGACTTTGAATTTGTCATGAAGTCATGAGGGTTACCCAGAAGATGAGACACGGGTTTGGCCCTAGCAATACTTTTTCATCCTGTGTGAACTCCCAGAGATGGGAAGCAACCAAACAGAATGCTGAGGGCAGATATAACAGAGGGTTATATATTTGTACATGGGTTATAAACAATAACATAACATTGTTTAAACCAGGAATAAGCAAATAATTGTACTTAAAATCATAGATGAGTACAACCTCCCTCCTATCAAAAGCAAAATTCCAGAGGTGCTATAAGTAGTAACATTTCTAAAATCAGACCCAAAGAAAACTTTATTGAACAAAACTTGGCTTATCTTTGGTGGTATCAGGTTTTACTACTTTTTGAAGATGCCTAAATAGACCTTTGACAGCTGCTACTGTTACGGTATTTGTGCTGCCGGGGCCATGGCATCTAACAGATGGAAAAGCAGATAATGCCATAACAGCGTTCATGAGTAATGTTTCAGAAGTAGTCATAGTCTTTAAATAAAACTGGGCAAAGCAGAGCTGAGTCAACTTCACTCCTGGACCAAAGAAAGCTCCAGTTGCTTCAACTTTTACAATGTCAAAAATGTTCCTTAAAAACTAAAGGGACAAAAGTTTAAACCCCACACCTGGAAAGATGCCTGAGTGCCTGTGGCTCTCCAAGGACAGCAGTCATGAGGAACCTGCAAAGAGCCCACATGCAGGTGGGCACCAGCTACTGCACATTGTGTGACCAGGACCACCAGGATTCCTTCTGCGAGACCACCCACAGGCTCTCCTCACTGCTTCCAAAATGTGGCAGGGACTGTAAGGAGCTCCCAGCTGCATTTGGTGGGCAGGCAGTCCCAGTCACTGTGACAACTCAGGAAGTCTTAGGTCCTTATTCTCACAGTGACATCTCCCACCAGAATCTGTGCAGAAGGGAGGTGCACAGAAATCAAGAGAGCAGAACACAGCAGTGCCACCCTCTCACAGAGAATGTTTCTAGTTTACTGTTCATAGAAACAACACATCAAAAGAGCGTTGCTTGTCTCCCAGCCAAACATGGAGACCAAATAAAACATTAGCAAAAACCCACTTTGCTGGGATGGGTGAGGCACTGGTTGTGTCATCTCTGGCGTGTTGATACAAATACATGCTGGATCCAGCTTGCCTTTCGAAATAATAGCTCATTGAATCTTCATTGTGGGATTAAATGAATCAACAGCCCTTCAGGACAGCTCCTGATGGAGCCTGTTACTACCATTTGTATCGAATCAGTGGTTATCAGCCCACAGGAAATTATTGTAGCAAGTCAAAATATTGGGTCTGACTGCCTCCGGGGAGGATGAACTGCTCATACCAAATCCAAGTGTTATCTCATCCCTGGCACCTATTCTAATCAACATTTGGCTTCACTGGCTGAAAGTTCTTTGTGCTTCAACTCTGAAGCTTGTACTGCTGTTGCAAAGGGTGACAAGGGACAGAGGGCAAGACAGGAGGGGAGAGAGAGAGAAGTGAATTGTCATCCACCAGACACTCCTGTCTAACAACCCTCACTGAGTCACTGGGGCTTAAATCCCTTGGCATACCGAGGTGTCACCTTCTGCTATGCCTTTCAGCTTCCTACCCTTGTGTCAGGGCACTGGACACCAGCACCTGGTCCTGCTGCCCCTGAACATGACAGCTGAGCCTCTGAACACCCACAGCACCAGGATGGCCCAATCAGACAAAAAGGATTTACAACCACAGCTGGTACATGAATAGCCCAATGAAGAGTCAGTAGCATCAGGTTTAGTTAATAAGAGGAGTTTCCCTCTCCACTGGGAACCTCCTGTGACCATCTGCATCCCCTGAGGCTCCCTCATGTCAGTCCCTCTGTGATTTCTGGCTCATTTGAACCACTCCCATCACACAAAAAGGTCTCAGAACTCACACAGAAGTAAATCCCCAAGTCACTTTGCAAAACCTCTGAACATCAGGCATCACAAAGTAAGCAGAGCATACACAAGGTGAGCGACCATGGGAGCCTGATTTTCCTTCACATATAACTCTGTGTTTACAGAGGGACTCATGGCTCCTTGCAAGTCATCCTGCTACCTTTTGGAGAAGCCATATTCAAACTCCTGCAGAGAGAAGGAGTCAGAACTACTTCACCTCAATAATTCTTTAACAATACTGCTGACTACAAAATGGATGAAGATGGCAGATTCTGGTATATTCCTGGCACCGACTGGGTGAGAAGATTAGAGGCACAGCAGTGGTGGGATATCAGGGTGCTGGGGATTTGCTGGGAGGCCACTTTGAGGATTGCCTTCACCCTCTTCCTGCAAGTCCTCACCTATGCACAGGCAAGCATAAAATTGCATCCAGAAAACACTTTTATCCTGATTTCTGAATGGAATGAGGCATGGGCAGTGTGTCACTTTTTGCCTGACTAGTCCCTCGAAATTTTTGAAATCATCAGTCACTTTCAGTAAAACTTGACTGAGAGGCAAAGATCTAAAGGTGTTGCCTTACCAACAGGTTTTGGGAAAACAATCAGTTGGGCAGAGGAGAGTCTGCTCCTGCCTCCAGAGAAGAAAGGACCATGGTGCAATCTCAGCCACCACTGGGGACAGGAGGCACAAGCACTTAACAGAAAGCAGAAAGTCTCCAGCCAGAGCTCACACTGTGCTCTGAAGAAGTTCCTCCATCCTTCGGCTTGGTTTTGTTTCTGTAAATGAGCAAAGCCCCTGGTGCTCATGGAGACAGAAACGTGGGCTTAGGTGGGAGAAGGGGTTCAGGAGATCACCCTCCTGCCTCGATCCTCTCATGCTGGGAAGGAGCTGAATGCACACGGCAGCTTGTCTCCAGTTCAGAGAAGCCATTCAGAACACCAGTTTTTCTTTTTTTTGCTTCTGTTGTCCAGAAAATTCACAAATTAAAAGTTTAAAACTCCCAACTCACACTTCAACTGTGAAAATCAGTCATAAGCTCAGGGTTTCCTTCTCTTTTGACAAAGTATTTTTCTCCAACATCTTTAACTAATACATGCAACCATAACTATTTTTGTTATTTTTGGTGTTCTGACCTTGCAAAAACTCAAGACTAAAATCTCCGCTCAACCATCTTTATTTCTTTTTGTGGCTCTCTGGTCTGTGAAATTAAAGGGTTGCTCTAGGACCCAATACTGCTGGAATTTATCTGTTTAGAGAGAAGTGTGGTTTAATCTGTGCTTTGAAGAACAAAGCAGAACACACACAAAATTACATGGACTGTGTAAAGAGTTTATAAAGGAGAAAATAGGACAAAACAATGTAGGTCAAATTTGGGACATAATCCAACATTGTAAATTTGTGCTTATAAGTACAAATATTTCCTCTTTAAAGTCATTCATTGTGTCTGAGAGGGGCTGGTGTGTTTGTCAGCCAGCCTCTTGCTATAAGGACAGTTCCCCGTTTAGCTGAGACCATCTAAACCACACCATTAAATGTCTTCACCTCACAACTGCCGAGACTCACAGGGTTCCTTTCACACAGAAGGGCCCACTGAGAGCAGTGTGACTGTGCACAGAGTTAAAGCACGGGGGTGAGCAACCGCGAATTCACCACTCACCGGCCCTTTATCCCTACAGCCACAAACTCTACATTTCTAATTAAATTAACTCATTTATACCTGTGGGAAAATCCCAGCCCAGTATCAGAGAGTGCATTGTACAAGCCAATACACTAACATTCATAACAACTGAGGCATTAACTGGGATTTGAATAGAATCATTTAAGCATTAATAACATTGCCATCTCTAGAGATCAAGCCTTTTCACTTCCATGCATTTTGACATCCTTTAGCAATGGAGCATATTCCTAACAGAAATCTAAGTAAAGCCAACACACCAAGCATTTGTTTGCATAAATACAAATGGAACCTGGGGATAAAATTAGTGCTACAGAACTGTGAGAGTCTAGCATAAGCAGAAGAATCTTAACATTTAGGGACAATACAGTAGATACATATATTCTTAATTATTACACATATGAAATGCAATAATGGGTGAGAAAACAATGCTCCCAGGCCTGTATCCCACCACCTTCCACAGCAGCTTTAGGAGGAAAGCTAAAGAAACCATCTAGATAAGAAGCACATCCTCAGGAGATCACCTACCAAACCCCTAAGCAATTAGGCTCAGAAACAAGAATTCCTTATTTTCATATATCTCAAAGCAAGTCAGGTAAACTAAAGGTCAGGGATGGTAAGTATGTTGACGTACTCTTGGCCTACAGATATGCACAATATTGAGTTTGGTTTGGGGTTTTTTTTGTGGTTTTTTTTGGTTTTTTTTGGGGGGGGATGTTGTTTGGTTTGCTGTAGCCTTTTTAATGGGAGTTTTTGTTTACTTCTTTTGGGTTTGTTCAGAGAAGCTAGGCCATATCTATGATTTCAATGAAATTAACATTTAAGTTAAAATACAGTTATTGCTGAGAACAAACTAACAAGTGATTTGTGCTTTTCTTATTCTGCGTGTTGACTTTCTTATAGGGCCATATACCAGAATCCTAAGTGCACAACTGGGATTTTAGTAAAGGCTAGTTCAGAAAAAAAAGCTGTCCCTAACACAGTAGTCTGTGGTAAGTACACCAGAGGGTAGGTTAAACATTGATTCATTTCAGCTCACACAGGAGGAGATGCATGGATGCACGTACAGGACAATTCACAATAGCATACTTGTGAGCTGCCAAGTAGCACTTCTAAGTGGGTTGGAAGAAAACAGATGCTTCTGCCTGCTGCAATGAAAAACCACTCTCAATACCATAAAAATGTGTACAAAAGAAGCCAGGGACCAAATGGTACTTGAAAGATAAGCAGGATGTTTTGAAGAATGGCTCAAGGCATATAAGAGTCTAAATTCCCTATCTTCCAAAAGACCTTGTGGGTGGGGAGAAGCTATCATGACCTAATTCCTCATTTCCAGATGGATTTTTTTCTTTTTGCCTGATAGAAGCCTAGTAACTGCAAAGTCTAGCATTTAAGGAGGACTGTGTCTTACAAAAATTTCTACAAAAAATTAATCTGTGTGACTCCACATAGCAAGCAGAGGAAATAATGCAGCTGCTGGCTCATGACAAAAAGTCTTCTGTAGTTACTAGCAAACTGTGCCATCCAGGGTTATTTTTCAGACCTACTACAGTTCACAATATGATATCATGAATGGCTGCACCAGCATAAGGAGGAGTGGGTGAAAGGGGGAAAGTGGGATCACTCCTTTCAAGTGATTTAATTAGAATTACAGGCTGGGATAACAGAATTCCCCTGCCTGCTTCTTTTTAACATTTCCATATATTTTCATTTCCTGGGGCTAATCCTGCAAGCAGCCATTGGTTTGGGCAAGACCAAAGCCTGATCCTGTCCTGCATGTGCTTGGATAGTGGCCAGTAGCCAGAACCATAGGAAAAAAGCATAAGAAATATGACAAGCTTAAAATGACCTTTCCTCCATCATCTTCCATTAACCAGTAGCTTAGAATCTTCATGCAGAGCTTGCTAAAACAGTGAAAGAATCATATCAGAAGTATGGCTCCTATTGTTAACTGCCACTTGGAAGAGAGTTTTAAGGGGAAAAAACATATAAACATGTATAAAATAAAGATCTGATTAGAGAAAGGCACCGTCATACAGCTGCAGCAATTACTGCAGTTCAAATACATGCACAAGCTGTCATATGCACAAATACAGATGGATTTCACCAGTCTGCAGGAATTACTGAAAGAAAAAAAGCTCACAAAAAAACTATATAGAGGGAAAAATAGTCATGGTAAAGCAGCCCCAAAGTAGTGGAAGGGTCGTGCTCTAGAGGCACTCAAGCTTCAGCAATCTGGCTGCTGTCCCAGAGGGACTCATCACCCACACCACCTAGGTCAAACTGACAGCACAGATATTAGGGAAACTTCTCGCCCATGCACACAGCCATTAAACAATGATCAGTCTAGCTGCTTATCCAGAGAGATTCAAAAGATCTATCTGGTAAAATAAAACTTTATTGTTTCCAACTTTTAATATAGTTCTCTGAAAAGCATCTCTAATGATCGTGACCACACAGGCTTTATGGGAGGGCAAATCAGAGAGGACAGACCATATATCTTTGCCCTGGGAAAAGCCATGAAGCATTTCTTCCTGGATCCAATGATCAACTGGAAAAGCAACTTTGGTTTGGGAGGAGCTGGAGAGAGAAAAAAAGAGAATATCACAAAAGTTTTCAAACCATAATTCCTAGGAAAATGTTGTCTTAGAAGTATCTGCTTGCTACTTACTCCAATACAGCAGCTCTCAAGGCTCTCAGATGCTGAAAGACCTCCAGCATCATCAGGAACATACAGAATCATGTAACTATCTGATTTTCTGGTTACTCTTTCCTTGCCTTCCTCTGCCTTCTAAGAACTAACGTCCTGGGGTTTCTGTGAGTATTCACCCCAAAAGCTTCCCCAGCAGAATGTACACTGATATATAGAAATAGGTGCAGGCACATGCAAAGTCAACTGATACTGGTCTTCTGGGATATTAGTGAAAAAGGGAATAATGGAACCCCACAGAACTTGCCTTCACCAACTGCCCTTCGTTCTTTCAATTATTTTTTTTTTATACTTAAGTATAAATAGTGCTTTAATGGTTTCCTTGAGACAAACTACTCTGATAAATGTTTATGGAGTTAATAAGGAATGCCCTTCTCTGTGAGTAGGTAGATGTTTAGACACGTTGATATTGGAAACATTATACAGCCTGTGCTGTAGCAGTTCGTAGGAAAGTTTGATGCAAGATCAGTTTCCTGTTCCAGTCATGTCACATTGCAATTTATAGCAGTAGACCATGAGGCAGCAGCTCCAAGGAAAGAAAGCATTCTGCAGAAACAAAGGGCATGACACTGCAAAGGGTACCATTCTCCAAACACCAGTGTGCAAGCTTTTGGGGTTTGTCTTATTGAAGGCTTTTAGGTTTTTTCCCTTTTTTTTTTCCTTAAATTAGACAACAGAAAGAATAAGAGACCTCAAACCCTCCCACTTACTTGTAGCAGAATGATTGGTAATACCTCTCAGACCTTAACCCAGACCAGGAGTCCACTGCATGAGGTGCTGTAAAAACAACAAGGTCCTTTACCTTCACAGAAGTCGCCTTTTCCTGCTTACCTGGAAATATCATCCACGGGTAGTTATTTTGCATCCTGAATCCCAAGCTCTGCAGGAGAGACCTAATGTTTCTTCCACTGCTGCAGATGCTCAAGATCTTCATCCAAGCTCTCCTCAGGGCCTAATTCAATCAAGCAATACACTGCCTAGTATTGCTGGTAAATAGGAAAATTTTATTAAAACAACCCCCACTCCCACCCTGGACCCACAGCAACATGAACTAACATTTCTCCATCAATGTTTTTCCATCACCATTGAAACAGGAAGCAAAACAAGAATTTTATTTTGAAGTAGCATTTTATTTTCTGTGAGGTTTGTATACAGAGCTTCAGCCTAGTTCAGACAAACTGTGCACTGCAGTAGCTGTAGGGACAGGGGTGCTTGCATGCTGTGCCTTTGCAATGCCACCTGGGTTGGGTTTGCAGGGCAAGGTTTTAGAAGCAGTGTGAGGTGGGGGTGCAGGGTGGCTTTTGCGAGAAGACACGAGAAGCTTCCCTGACAGAGCCAATGCCAGCTGGCTCCAAGACAGACCCACCCCTGTCCAAAACTGAGTCCATCAGTGACAGTGGCAGCGTCTCCAGGATAATGTATTTAAGGCAGATGAGGAAAATGTGTGCAACTGCAGCTGAAGAGAGGAGTGAGAACGTGTGAGAGAAACAATTGTGCCAGCACCCAGGTGGGCAGGAGGCACTCCAGGCGCCGGTGCCAAATTTCTCCTGCAGCCTGTGGAGGATCCCAGGCTGGAGCAGGGGAATGCTCAAAGGAGGCTGTGACCACATGGAAAGCCCATGCTGGGGCAGGTTTGCTGGTCCATGGGGGACCCATACTGTTGGAGAACTTTGAGGACAACTGTCTCCTGTGGGAGGGAACCCACAAAGGAGCATGGGGAGAGTGTGAGGAAACCTCACCATGAGGAGAGAGGAGTGGCAATGACTGATGAGCTGACCACATTCCCTGTCCCACTGCACCACTGTGGAATGGAGATAGAGAAAATCAGGAGTAAAGCTAAGCCCAGCAAAAATAGAGGGTGGGAGGAAAGTAGTAAGATTGGGTTTATTTCCCATTATCCTACTCTGATGTGATTGGTAATAACTTAATTTTTCTCCAAGTCAAGTCTGTAACTGGTGATCAATCTCTCCCTGTCCTTATCTTGACCCACGAGCCTTTCGTTTTATTTTCTCTCCCCTGTCCAGCTGAGGAGAGGAGTGATGGAGCAGCTTTGGCGGGTACCTGGTCTCCAGCCAGGCTCAACCCACCACACCACTGCCTCTACAAAGCACCACTTTACACGCTTTTCAGAACACCAAAGCAGTGAAGTAGTATTTGCACAAAAAAAATTGCATTATAATAGCAAAAAATGTGTAAACATTTTTAGCATTACTCAAATACAGCATCTACCTTGAATACTGGGCCACATCCTTACAAGCTAATGCATATTATGGGAGAGCTCTCTGAACAGGGTCTTCTTGTGTTTGTAAGCTATGCTAAAGGCTGCTAGGAAGTTCCCCAGAGCATTCTGCAAATCCCCTACTCAGCCTTTGAGCTGAGGGCTGGTTCTGTTTTGACCAACACAATCCAGATATCCACATGCAAGTGGCACCAAAGGAAGAATCTGTCCAAAACACAGCTGACACTTATTTTTCAGCTTGGTTCTTGGTGTTGTTCTCTGATAATTCCAAGTGGCCAAAACTTCTCAAAGTGCCCTCTAGTTGTGGTCACCTGCCTTAATACCAGGGATCAGACTTTCTCTAGGAGACAACACAGGTAACTCCTCTTGAAGTTAAAATGGCAGCAGGGAGCTCACTGCTATCGAAACCAGACAGCATGAGCCAGGTCTTTAGAGTACTGAGAAATCCACAATCCAGTTCAGTTTTTAATTTGAAAGTTTAAATTTAAGAAGCTAACCCTAGAGCTTTGTATTGCTGGACCCTCTGTTAGGGCATAGCCCATAAGTCAGAACTCCAGCTGTTTGGGTTGTGGCTGCATCAGCACTGGATTTGATGAATCACAATGCTGACAGCCCTCCACTGCTTGCTGTTCCATGGTCTCTTCCTCAAGTATCTCTTCCAGTAAGATCTGTTAGCAAATCGGAGGTTAAATGTTGTCCAGACAAGGTCCAACAATCAATGCATGCTGTACTCTTGTAGGGGTTTAAATTGATTACAGGCCTTTTTTGCCCGTAAATTAATTTCTGTTTTAAATAGCTTGATTGAACCTGGATATATGGGTACTTAAACTTCCCTTAAAAGTTCCCTTGTAAACCAGAGTTTTGGATCTCATTTTTCTCAGTAGCATAGCAGGTAAAGAGGAGTAAGCACACCCCATTGACGTTCTCTAGGGAAGTAAGAAATGAGCATAATGAACACAGCCCCACTGCTTTTCTGTTAATCCATCCTCAACGCCTGCCTACACAACAGCAGCAGACAGCGCACTGTCCTTCCCTACAGCATTCACCCCACTATGGAAGAAATAATGGCTTTTGTGCCTTCTGTACTCTCAGATCCTGACAATCCATGGTCAGACATACTCACACACACTAACACCTGGTCTGGGTCTCCCATGACAGCCAGATTTCTGGCATAGCTTTAATAAACTATCAAACTACCTATTTTGAAAGCAAGATAAGGAGGAGGAAGAGAAGAGGTAAGTATGAGCTATTTCATGAACTTCATAAACCAAGAAAACCAGTCACAATTCTGTACAACCAAGCCTACAATTCTCCTCAAGATGCACAGAAACTATTCAAAGTATAAATACTCAATGAGTGCCAAACCTGCACAGTCAGGCAGGTTTATTCTCTCTGTAGGAGCTTAAGGAGGGTCTCACTACATTGCTTACATTTTGTTTCCATGCACAAGAAGTCTCTGAGAGGTGTTTATTCCATTCACATGAAAAAACAATTTCATGTACTTGAAAGACAAAAAGGATGGCAGCACAGAAAGTTTTCTTCATTACAAAGTGTTTTTCCATCAGGCAATTATTTATAAGAACTTTTGTTAACACTGGAGTTGAGGCTCTGGAACAAAGTGGATATATTGTTTACTAGCTTTGCCAGTCAATCTTCTCTTACAAAACCTCTCCCTTCCCCCTCTCCTTTTCCAGCCAAGTCAGTCCTTTGCATAGCTCAGGAGTTTCCTTTGTCACCAAGATCTCCTTTACCACAAATTGTCCCTTGAATAATGCCATCTTCAATGTAATGGCCCGAGGTATCCGTGCTCCTGCAGAGAACTGCTGAGGGGATCCGAGATGAACGTCTCTCCTGGCTCTTATCCTCAGAGGAGCAGCAAATCATCCTTTTCATGGTACCCCACATCTCATCATCTTTGTATGAATAAATTATTGGATTCATGACAGAGTTCAACAGGGCCAGGAGAAGAAACCACCTTTTAACATTCTGAATCCCACAGTCAGTACAGTTCAGGCCATCAAGCAATAAGACGACCAGGCCAGGGGTCCAGCAGACAACAAAGGCACCTAGAAATACAGAAGACAATGAAAAGAAAACCAAACCTGACTTCAAACTTCTAGGGTTTGGAGTGTTTAACATCTTATAAAATTATTGAGTTCATCAAAATTCTACACAAAAATTATAAAAGCAGGAGAGGACAAAATTCTAATGACAGTAGCAAAATTATTTCTGCTACAACTCCTCTGCCAAGCCCTGAGCAGGAGGCAGGGCAGCTCTCAGAAGACTGCAGGGAGCAAGAATCTGAGCTGCTGACAGCATCAACTCAAACACACGTGGGAAAACGTCATCACAACAGTGATTTATCCATGCTGATAAATAAACAAGAGCTCTGGAGCCTTTAAAAGCAAAGAACTGGCACTTGAACACACACTTCCTCTGTTCATCTCTCTTAGGCACTGGAGGAGAAGATATCAGGTGGCTCACTTCCACCGCTGCCGTAATATGATCTAAAGAGACAAGTCTCCTGCCACCCTACAGCTGAGTCTGCAGTGCCAATTAATAAGACTGTGTCACACAATTTAAACATGTCCTGGGTGGAAACCCCACAGCTAGTGTAGGATGCATGCCACTGTCTATAACACACTCCCCACTGTCGGCTCCCCACGTCCTTCCACTGCTCCCTCCCAGGTTCTGCATGCTGAGCCTTAAGACACAGTAATTCGGCTGCAGGAAAAAAATTTAGTGACACAGGAAAAGAGAGGAGGAAACAAAGAGATGAGTTAGTGAAGGTGAAGTGAAGGATGTGGCAGTCAGGACAAAGAAATGAAGGGGCGGGAAAAGAAACCCAAAATCAAAACACACAAAGTATGAGGAAGTAAGTGTATAGTGGTGGGGGAAGAGAAAACTGCAAGAAGGGCAAAAAAAAAAATTAAAGGGAGAATAAGGGAGAAAAGATCTTAGACTGAACACAACACAAAGAAAGCATTAAAACCACAGCTTAGAAGGAAGTTCAATATTGCATTTGCACCTTCCCATGTTCCCGCACACCCACACTGTAAGTGAGGCTGAGGAGGGGGAACATCACTACCAAATGCAGCTTTGCCCACAAGCTGGAGAGGGGTCCTGGACTGCCCCATCTGCCCCTTGGTCTCCCCCCTGCACTGCACCCTGTGATCCCTCGCCCAGAGCCCAGGGAAGGAGTAGCCATATGCACGATAATACTAACTTAGCACAAGCCACAATTGCTGTCTGACATACAGAAATAGAAAATTACAACTCTGCCCAGCAGTCACAGTTTGAACAATGTACTGAGGAAATTCCAATCACTTATCACAGCAGAGTTTCCCCATTTTGGAGCTTGGAAGAAAACAATTCAACAAATAATAGCATCTACATGCCTAAACACTCTCCTGGGGGTGTGGGTATCTGTTCAACAATTTTGGTAGAACAAGCAAGTCCACTTCATTTTTTAAAAGCTGCTGATATTCCCATATCCAGGCAGTGGAAGCCAGCAGTGGGAGGGCAGCCTGGACCACAGCAGGAGCCAGGCAGTGCCAGAGCCAGTGCTGGGCAGCACCTCAGCCACCCCACCAGCTGTGCTGCACACTCGGGCTGGTGTCAGCACTACTCACAGTTCTCCTCATCCAGGACTTGAGTGGACACTGCCCATATGACAGGCAGGCCATAATGCTATATTAAGTGAATTGGTGTGATTTAGCAAGCACTAGGATTGCTGAAAAATGTATCCAGGACAAGGTATTGTGGATCTTGCTGCAACTTTGTGCTCCTGGACTACAGACAAAATTCAACCAATTTACTCTGTTATAGACAATATTGAACAGAAAGGCAAGAGGCCACTTCCTTCAGAAACCGAATTTTCTACTCTGCTGTACCAAGATTTTTGTGATGCTAAGTAGTAATTTCATGGTGTTAGTTTTGAGATAGTGGTTAACATCAGTAACATTCCTCCATTGCCCACTAGCATTGGGATCTGCATGCTGCTACCACAGTACTTGTTTTCCCTGGTCAGTCTCTGTTCTACACACTGGTTGCTCCTGCATGCTGAGTAAGCAGTTGTGAGCAGGGCTCACTCTTATCATCTTATCATCTCTCTCTTATCATCTACAATGCAGAAAACACTGCACAGATTTGCTGTCCTGGGGTTCACCAGCAAATCCCATCAGTTTTAACAAGTGCTGAAACCCAACTACCCAGACAATATTGTGCCTTATTAAGTGTCTCAGCAAGTATTTGGACTGAGGTATTGGAGAGCTTTCACTACCTACCAAGGGTCACTGGCAAAGCTGCCAATACACCAGCTCCATGCAGAAACTGAGATGGTAACAAACCTCCCTTAGAACAGATGCTTGAAAGCATTTTGATCACTTGTACCACAAAGCGTGCAAGGTGCAACCATGCTGTTATGGAAGTCAGCAGGAGAGGAAAGACCCCAAAAGCCACATTTAACAAAAGACACAGAAATCTCTCCTTCAAACAGAACCCAAGACTGCAGGCAGGATTAGTCCATGAACTCCTAGGATGTATCTCTATCTACCAATATAAGCAAAACACTAAAAGGTTTCAGCTGCAAAAGTAAGAGAAGATAAAAGACACCTGCAGGCATGTCTCCACACATCTCCCACGACTGAAAACAAGGATGGGGAAATGCAGTGACAGTGTCCAAGTTACTGGATAATGCTTTCATGGGGCTGCTGCTTTGACTCCATCAAAAACACACTTTGCTCTTAGTGCCACAGAGATGAAAGTGAGGCACATCTCAGACTCGCAGCTTTGCTCAGATTTTGTTATTTTTACCACCAAACTTTCAGAGGGAACCATGGTTAAGCATAAAAATATACCTTAGTCTCAGCCCTTTGGCAATTTTCTTGTTTGCAGAATATTTATCCCATAGGAGCTCCCCTCCCTGACAAAGTGCCACACTCCAAAAATAATTTAACTTCTGGGACTCTTTAAAATTCACAAAAGCGACATGAAATACAGCCTGGCTGCCACATAGATTAGAAGAAAAACTCTGAGTCTTTCCACCAGATTATGGGAGATCAGGTGTCACAACGCCTCAAGGTTAGTTTGAGGATTTTCCATTAGATTTAACCATGGAATTTCTTGTCAATTACATAATCTCTGCTTATGTAAAAATTACTTCCTGTGGATCTGGAAGCACTACTGATGCTTCAACAACATCATTTCATAAACCCCTACACATCAAGACTGTCCCTGAGCAGGCCAACACTGAGAGGAAAAAAAAAAAGTGCAGTAGGTTCCAGCTGCCTTTGCCACATGTGTGACCAAGGTAAAACAGCAAGTTACCAATTAAACTATAAATTCACTGAAACTGAAAATCATCCACCCCAAAGCTGCTATTTCAGCAGGAATCTCACTGCCATGTTCAGAGAAGCTACCACATACACAGCCACCTGAAAATCACATACTCACACACCTGCAGCCACACTTCTTCAAAGCCACAGTCACAGGCTGAGCTGGGATTGTGCCACAAGGACAGCCCAAGAGGATTTTAGCCCCTTTTGCTCAGTTTCACATCTTCCAGTTTCAACTTGATAACTCCCTGTGGTTCAGCATGCCAAAGGGAAAGCCTTACTCCTATGATGGAGTATTTTAGGGGTTATGGTAAGGATATGGCGATGACAGAACTTGACTACCAGCCTCTGGAAGGGACCCTCCACTCCTAAGGGATGATGCAAAAAGCCACCTGAAGCTGTGGTCACCATGAATCCATGAAATCACACTAAAATCTCAATTCCCCAACTCTCAACTGTAGGGCCACAGGATAACACCCAGAGAGGACAGGGATGCTTTGCTGGAAGGACAGCCAGCCACAGCCCAGCCTTCCCAAGGAGGGAGCAGGAGGAAGCTGGGAGGAGCAGCATGCCAACAGTACCCAGCTACACACAGCTTCCTTCCACACAGCAGCAGAGCAGAAGGATTTTGTCCTGAATCTCCCATGAAACCAACAGAGCATGTGAACAAGAATGTTGGGGTTTATTATGCACAGCATCTTGGAACAGGCTTTTAGTTAAGACCACATCAGGCATGTACTCCAAAGCATTTTCAGATGTTTTGGAACAAACCATTAAAAATAACTGCTTTGGGCAAAACCTATGTGCTGCATATAGCTGGAGGCTCCTGCATCAGTGGTTGTAAGCAGAATTTTGGAAGAATCACTTGAGTCACTTGGTGACTCCTGTGGTAATTGGAAAGTCCAGAAAACAAACTAATGGTTTCTAATACATTTTTCACAGAGTGTTTTAATTACTTGGCCAGGAGACCACATTTCAAACTGTTTTAAAAAATAAGTTCTCATTCTTAGAAAGAAATGTTTATAAAAGGCCTCGCAGAGTCAAAATTTGGAGAACTGATATGAAGGAACATGCAAAGATACATTTCCTCTGACCCAGGAGCTTGAAGTAGATTGTACACCCAGCAACACCAGAACCAATTCAACTTCTTTGGAAGCAAGTCCTGTTTCGGTTTTGTTTCTGACTAAGTAAATATACAAAATTATGACTCTAAAGTAAGACTCAGGCTTTCTAAGTTAAATTTGCCTGGCTCAACACACAATATCATTAAATGCTTTGCGTGAATTATAGTTCAATTTCATGGCTGAAAAGCCATATGCTGTAAGAGGAAGCTAATGCCAAACTTCAAATCAACCCATAGTCCTAAGGCCCCACTCTCAGTAAAAGAAACATTAAGTTTGAAATGAGATTTTGAGTGGGGTTTACTTCCACCCAGCAGCATGGCCACAGAGAACACTGAAGGTTTGCCACAGGCTAAAGGATCACGAGAGATGAGCAAATGTCAGCCACCATCCCTGTCCCTCCAACTCCCACATTGGCTGCAGGGTGCAGTTCTGCCTTCAACAGAAATGGTCAGAGAACTGCTTTTAAAGGTGCTCTCTTTTCTGTCTCTTTCCAATGCAGCAGTTGACTACAGTCTACTCTATCATCGTGCATTAGGGCAGGATCATATTTGGAGAAATTCAGAGTTTTTCTGCACGGATTTTCTCGTTCCAGGTGGGGTTTAGTTTTTACTGCATGAGAGCTTAGGCAGGGCAAAAGATCAAATCTTGTCCTTGCAAGTCAAGGGCAGGGGGCAGGAACAACCACCAAATTGACTCTCTATAAGTTCTATAAAATCAAAGGCAAAAAAGGAAGAACAATTGGGGAAGGATTTAGAAAGAAAAGGCTCTGGCAGCAGAGAAGCCAGCTTCAGAAGACACAGAAGTTAGAACTTTGTATATGCTTGAACCCTCAGTCCACTTTCTTTTACAAGTCAGGCACCGTAAAGTTTAATGCATTTCATCTTCTAAAGCACTTTAAAATACCATTTGGTAGACAAAGGTGTTACGTAGCACAGCACTATTACTTCAGAAAAAAACCCCAATAAAATCAGATACCAGACTGTGCAAACAGCATCCAAAAAGTGCAAGGGGAAGAAAGTGTCCTCAACTTGAGCTTCCTACCCTAGCAAGTCCTACCTCCGTGAAAAATTGCACTTTTCTCCCAGACCTCTCTAGTACTACCATGCTGCAGTATGACACAACTGTGTCCCAGGCATACCTGGTCACCGGCTTTCCCAAAAACTCTAGCTTTGCTACATTGGCCCATCCAACCTCAGAACAGATGTTAGAGCAGTAAAGCCATATTTGTGGTTTCAGAGTCCACCACCACCTGAGCCCCACTTCACAAATGTCTCAGTGTATCCCCAGTTCCAGCTGGAGCCCTGCTCACATGACACCTGCCTTCCAGGACACATCTTGTTCAGATTCAAGTAATTCTGGGGAATATTGACTGCTACAGCTGGTATTTGTTCCAAGAATCAGTCACCTGCTCTGTTCATCTCTAATTAATGTACACTACACCACAATTACCTGATGAAGTGACCTGAGCTGCTCAAGTATCAACAGTGTCTTTGGGGTAGAACCCAGGTCAAATCTCATGTTATAATTTAGAGATCTAAGGCTAGACTGTACCATCATTATCTGAAAGTATTTTGCACCATGCAATATGCACAGAATGAAGGTGAATCCTTCCCTTGAAAAGCAAACTTCTATCAAAGTCACAGACCCACCAGTCATTCTCTCCTTTCCCTAGGGAAGGTGCATGTCCAGGGGGAAGAAGTTTCTGTGCTCAGGAAAGAGCCAAGAGGAAGACGTGCAATGAAAACTATCAATGTCTAACATCAGAGCGCATGGCCTTGTGCAAATATTAAAGAACATTATTTTGGAACTGTTCTACTACATAATTGTAAAGCTTCACAAGCCTTTCTCCAAAGTGATTTTGTATCTTTGAAAAAAAAAAAAAGCCAAAAATCAAAACACTTGCACAATTTTGGTAAAAAGGTGCCTACACAACAGAGACACTTTTCTTCTAAATGTTGACCAGTCCTCTATCTTGCGTTTCTGCATAGTGCAACAGCTATTTCACTGTCTAAAGCACACAGAAGTCTAGATGCCTCCAGCACTTATAAGTTCAGCGATGATTTTTTTGTTAAAAGGGTTGAGCAATTTTTGTGGGTTTTTTGTTTGTTTGTTGGTTTGTTTTAAATAAAAGCTAAACCAAACCAACACAAACCAATCTATTGGCACTGCCAGCCTTGCCCACCATGGTTTGCAGTCTCTTACCTAAGACAGTCATGACAGTCTTCATAAGCTTCACAGGGGTTCTCCTCCGGCTAATGGACCCGCTAGTGTGTGATGACAAGACATTGGTTTTTCTCTGGACGTACATGTAGATTCTTATATAAACCACCACCATAATGAAGAAGACGACCAGGTTTAAAACACTCCAGAACACCAGGTAACTTCTGCTGTAAATGGGTGCCAGGGATGAGCAGACAGTAATGTCACAGAGGCAGTTCCAACCCAGGGTGGGAACAGCACCCATGAAAATCGCAATGGCCCAAATGGATATAATTAAGAAGGTGACTCTCTTCTTGGTGAGGTTGCTGTGGATCTTCATGCGCATGATGGACATGTGCCGCTCCACAGCGATGACCAGGAGGTTCACCAGGGATGCCGTCAGGCTGGTGTCCAGGAGACCCTGGCGCAGAAACCAGCGGTTGACTGTTAATGTCTTAGACACAGGGCCGGTGTTGAACATCAAGAAGACATAGGCAATTCCAGCAAAAAAGTCTGCAGCAGCTAAGTTGGCCAGAAGATAGTAAAATGGAAAATGAAACCTCTTGTTCTTAACCACAGCTGCTATGACCAATGAATTTGAAATAAAAATGAAGAGGCAGAAAAATGTCCCAAAGCACAGAACAACAATGAGCTGTAGTCCTGTCCACTCATCTGCGGTGTCTGTCTTCGTCTTGTTGTAGAAAAAGTCCATGCGCTTGTCATAGTAGCATTCGTTCATCCTGGATTAAAGTCCCTGCATCCTAGGAAGGGTGGAAGGGAAAAATAAAGAAGATTAACAATCAGCTAACAGTCCTTGCTTCAATCACCGTACCTTCTCTTTGGGGGGACAAGGGGTTGTGACAGGGACAGGAAAAGGTACATACTTGGAGGCCTTAAGTAAAAATTCAAACTGTATAGCGTTGATGCAGAAGATAGTCTGAAGGACCACAGCGCATGATGCTTGGACGAATTAGGAATTTTAAAAGATTTTCCCACTTAAAAAATTCCAGCACAGTTCTTTTGCACTAGCAGTCATACTGTACAGGCAACAAGGTGGAAGTTAAGAAGTTAAAAATTACTTTCTGGAGGTCATGGAGAAAATCTGAGCAACAGCCAAGCCATTCTTACTGTGAAATCCCATGCTTGAGCCACAGCCCCATCATTATTTCCATTTCTCAGTGTAGCCAGTTGGGATAGGGAAGCATAAATCATAACTCTTCCATTTTACTGACTAAGCAATAAAAGGCCCATTACAGAAAATATATTTTTTGGTTTTTCAATTATATATTCATAAATGTTAAAAAATGTATGTATATAAGATACTACAAGCATATATATTCTAAGTACATACCTGTTATTTACTTCTATAGGACTTCAGTAAATGGGCTGAAAAGGGAAAAATATATTCCAGGTATTTGACTATTCTAAAGCTAGGAATTAATTTACTGGGCTCTCAACCCACAGGCTTGTGAGCACCACATAGCCTGGTCATCTTTAAAACCAAAATCCAGTTCCCTACCCAACCACACATTAAAGCAAGCCCCAGAAACAGCAGTATTGCTGGGGTTTATTTCTCATAGCGACTCAGCACTATTTTGGACACAGGGTTATTAAACCTGATGATGGAAAGGGAGTCCAAATTCCAGATTACATCACACTTCAGCTACTCTGGCGAGGTCAATGTCAGCTGCCTTGGCAATTTTACTGCCTTTTTTATGAGCCAAACTGAACCTGGACTAATTTATACAGGAGCTCTGACAGCAATTACTCATGGTTGCTGGGCCCCATGCAGGGTCTCACAGCCTGGAAGGGAGAGTTTGTGTCTGATAATCACAAGCCCTCACATTCACTGTCAGTACCTGAAGAAGGGTTCTAACAATTCATTAATAGATATTGCATAGCTTTAGCAAAACCCAGGAACACAGCCATGGCATAAGATCCTAATCACATTAGATATTATACAGAGTGGCAACCAACAAAAAACCTAGAAGAAGGGGTTGCAGGCAGAAAGATTTAAAAAAGCATAGGCTTTCCACCTCTGCAGCTAAAATTGTTGACAGATAAACATCAGGTTCACTTAGTCTATTATTACCCTGTGGTTATTTTACAGTTATATCTCATCTCCCCAGGGACTGGGAAGCAAATTAAACAGTCCCCAACAGGCTGGCTAACATGCCACTTTTATATTAAAGGTTCCTTTCAAGCTTTAAACTAAAAAGGTCCATGCTTTGTCATTTATGTTATGCTACTTGTGTTATTTCATGCCATATTTACAGTAATTTTAAATCAAATTACACAATTTCACAATTAATATTTTCAGCAAAGTTCTTTTTTAATATTCCGTTTTTCTGAACTAGCTCCTTAGCATTTTTTCCTTGATTTTTCTTAATCTCCACTAATGTAGTAGTCAACAGGAAAGCAGGCCACTTGACATTGTTGTCCATTTTATTATTCTCAAGAACCTGGCCATTCACTTTTTTTACAAAAGACTATATTACTTAAAGTATCCAATTTAAGCACATAGTCAGAACTAAGAACAGCTACTTAAGGACAGCTACTTAAGGACAAGAAGTGGAAGGAAGCAAGTAAATCATCCCTTGTGCTGAAATATTACAGAGCATCCCTTTGTCTAAAAATAAAAAAGCCTCGGCAAGGCAGATCCACTGCAATGAGTCAACTGGAATTCAACACCCACTGCTCCCTGTTCAAGGCAATATGGAGAAGTTGGGCAGTCAGTATATTCCCCATTCTCAGCTACGAAGTACTCAAAAATCAAATTCAGTCTGTAAGTGACCAGAAGTCCCTGAGGAGCTGCAGACAACAGCTACTCGAGTAGCTGGGTGCTGGGAACCCTGCCAGCAGAGAAACCTCTGCTCTAACACACCAAGGCAGCTTGGACTTACTGAGCTTGACATGAAGTTTTTACAGAACAGCCCAAATGCCTGCAAATAGAAGCAGCATTTTGGGCAAGAATGGCAGGGTAAAAAAAAAAAAACAACAACAAAAACCAACCAACCAAAACTGTGACAATTACAGGGAAGGTTTTCTGAACATATTGTATCTTACTGTGTAATCATTTCAACAGATGAATCGCTTACTTGCAGTGACAGGAGAGTAAAGAAATCTGCAGATACTTTTTGCATCTCATCTGTTGAAAAGCTTAAAGAAATCAAAAATATCAACTATGAACTTACTGTAAATACTTCAGCTTAATGAGGTCCCATATTTACTTGAAGCAGTAACCAAAGAAATAAATATTCACACATCTGTAATTCTCCACTGAAATAATTACACTACAAACACTTACTGTCATACAGCAGAGCTCAAATGACAAATGATCTTGAAAGAGATGTCTTGAGGCGTTGAGGTAAGATGAGAATGAGTAGAAAAGCATCCAGCTGAGGTCTCAGGGTCACAGGACAGACTCTGGAGATTTCCAAATGGAAGCTGCACCAAAGCAGAAGCTCGACTGGAGCTAGTTTACATCCCAGTCCTTCAAAGTGGAGATGCAGCACTTGGCTGTCTGTACCAGCCTGTGTACAAAAAGCACTTACAACACCAGGGGTCTTGCAGATAGTGGTTTTCTTCACACCTTCATTTGAAGTCCTCCCAGCAGAATTAGCCTGGTCTCAGGGGAGCTGTGCAGCTGAATCCTCAGTGGTCCTGCCCCAGGACACATCAGGCATGAGATGTGAGACAGGATATCCCATAGTTCCTGGCATGTCACATGTTCTGGCAGGACTTTCTTCTCCAGGTGTTCTCTTCTGCAGCCAAATCAGAGATGTTTATCTTAATCAGGGCAGGTTTAAACTTCAGAAGAAAAAAATAACCCTTAAATATAACCCTTTATTAAAAATAATCCTTAATTATTACATATTTCAGATCTGTTTAGTAAGTACACAAGAATTTGAATATTCAGGCAAAATATTGTTCGAAGGTAGTAGAAAAACAGCTAAACTTGTCAGTCCAGACTTATAAAGGCAAGAGAATCTTCCAGTCTGCAGCAGAGAGATCCCCAGTTGTGCTACTCACTTTAAGAAAAATCGCCTTCTTTTGCTTCAAAATTGGCTCTCCCAAGCTTGATATTGGATTTTTTTTATGAGAAAGGAGAGCAAACAATTTCTATTCACCTGTTCTATGCCACTCAGTGTTTCCCATCCCACATACAGCCCCCCAGCAGTTATGACATGTTGCCTATTCTACAGGTGAGCTAACAGCTTGCTCTTTCACTTGCAGGCAAATATATCAAAACTTTCCAAGTGCCAAAAGCATACCCTTGACTAAAAGGTTCTTTTCCTCGTTTCAATGTATGTAGTTACCTCACTTCAACCAACAGCGGCTACAAAGATTACAAACTGATGGACTGTGAACCGCATTTTCCTCTACTACTCTTGAATAAACAGTCAAGCTTTTTCTCTTTTCTTGGAGCAGGAAAAATCCTCTGTTCCAAAACACCTCAACGGAGTTGGGATTTTAGTTAAACTGTTTTCAGACACAAAAGCACACTTTAAGAACTCTTCCCAACACATCACATCTTTGACTTTGTTTCTCTTAATGACAGTTTGTGTATTTTAATTGATTTTAAATTCCTCTATGAAAGTGTAACTCGTACCAAGTCAGAATATGTTCTTCACCATTCTTTACATTAAAGAATTTGCATGAGTATGTAGGAATATATCACACTAGCTACCCTAGTGTGATATACCCTCTTTCTAGAAGAAAGAGTTAGTGAAGTATCACCTAGATAATATTTTTGACAAAAGGTTCAGCTAGTTGCAAGCTAGCATGGTTTAATGGTTGTTATTCAATTGGAATCTTGTTTGCTTCAATAAATTCACTACAAATCTGTATATTTATAATGAAATTTAATATCAGTTATTTAAGTCAAGGATTTTGCTGATTGAAACTGTGATTAAAATTACCTCTAAGCAATTTTGATTAAAAATTAAATCTTGCCTGTAAATCAGCTCTAAGATGAGTTACTCATTATTAATGCAGACATTTCTGAAGGAAAACACAAATAGTATTTTAATGATAAAGTCATTATAAAATTTAGCCTGCAAGCCATAATGTGATTCATGGCACACCCCTATGGTTTTCTGCCTTTTCCCTGTCCATTAAAAACCAAGATATTTCAATACATTGGCCCCAACTTTATTGAAGGGCTGGCGTCACTTTGGGGGACTTTGATGGCTTCTGCCCTGCTTCTGTATAAATACAAGAGGGAGGGAGCACACAAGCCTGGGTTGGCATAGAAAGCTACTGTGAGAGGTTTCAAGCCAACTTTAGGGCTGGCCTGAAGAGTCGTGGGAGCAAGACTGAACCCACAAGGAGGATGATAGTGGTGAAGCCCTTTAGTGGAGCGGAAAGTCAACGTAGGGGAGAGGGAGGGATGTCTGCCCAGGCAGAACACCAGCCTGGTTTACTGCCGGTGTTCCTGAGCTGGCGCAGGAATTTCTGTGAGAATTTCAGGGTAGTTCAACACCCAAAATGATACACTCTGGAGCGGGAGAGGTCACAGAGCCAATACAGTCTGGGCAGGGCAGTGAGACAGCGCAGAGGAGCAAGCTGTGCCCAGGCTCAGCCTGCAAAGCAGGCAGGCTGCCAGCTCTGCCTGAGCACTTCACCTCCTGGCTGCCCTTCTCCATTAGCAAAGACCAGGTATTAAATACAGATCTCTAAGGGATTTTGGAACTTATTACAAAAGTTGCTCTGCAGAAATCTGAGTTTATCACACTGACTGATCACAGGCATAGGTGGCAGATCAAGGAAGAGAGTCACTTGAAATCCTCTCTTCACATTCTGACTGTCACTGCAGAGAAATATGAGCAGCAACTGCCTACTTGCACATACTGCTTCGGCTTTTTTAATTTACCCTACAAGCAGCAGATGGCCCTTGATAGAGCAGGAAAAGAGGAGTGTCTGGAGGCTTGCATCCTGTGCAGCCCCTGCCAAGGGCTCCCCGCAGCACTGCATTTGCCTGCCCGCACCCTGGTGCCACAGGCAGACACAGACACCCTCTGTCCCATCCTCTTCTTCTGGATAAACCACCAGTGCTGCTTTTATTTTTCTCATTACTGAGAAGCTCTCTCTCACCTTATTCCCCAGAGGAAGGCACAGGCAGAAGCCAGGGTGCTGGGCAGCCAAAGCTATACATACCAACAGTACCAGTCCAGAAAGGGAATTGGTTCCTTGCTCCCCTCCACACCCTGCTACATGTATAGCCACGGAGGAAAACACAACCAAATGATTGCACAGTAACCCAAGAAACCCATTCAGGTCACCTCAGCTTAGAAAGAAATACCAGTGCAGAAAAGGGTGTGTAACAAAGCAGAGGCCAAAAATGTTAATATGTAACTGTAAGGAAGAGTTTGTGAGGTAAGTGCTCTGGTTCACTTTTAATTGTTTTTAATAGTTAATTGATATAATAATCAAAATCAATTTAGAGAAACAAACTGAAAGGAAGTGCATAGAGAACACAAAATTATGCACAAATATATCTAAACTAAAGCTTTCTTTTTATCTGGTACTACTAGAGGATGTAATGGAAGCCAACATTCATTTAACAGGTTTTACAGAGGCAAATTATCTCAGAAATGCAACTGGTTTACATTTTGTTTCTTACAGAAATTGTGCAGGCACTGCCTGTACTTGAAACAGCATGGTACATGGTACACTTCAAGGACCTGATAATATAATTTTTCAAAAACATTTTTTAAATGCAGCTTTACAAATTGAAAAAAAAAAATATTAAAAAGCTATGAGGCCAAATGAGTAAGTTTTTCAACCAGAGGACTTACTTATTAGTACGGGAATCTACTTGTGGTTGTGTTTGGCTCTATTTTTTTTCTTTAACTGAAGTACCTCCAATTTCAGGTAACTGGCTGAACTCAAATCAATCACTCCCAAGCAGCATTATCCCATTACCTCGGTCTTCAATACATTTTAGACTATGGAGAACAAAGTGCCACATCCATTTTCTCTCCAAGCCTGCTTCATCTACATAATGTTAACGTGATGGAAAGTACAGCAGTACTCAGACTTCCACCATGGTTCTGGATATTTCCAGTAATAATCCATTTCCAGTAATAATCCGTTTGGACTGGGAAGGGAGTGTGGCAAAAGCAACGAAGATGAGAAGATGATTCTTTGGCAATTCCTAGATATCAGTGGTGGAAACGTTTAAGGTTTTTATTTATCATATGTCCTGCATAAAAGACCAATGCCATATAGTACAAATAAAGAGTCTCAAGAAAGGTATTAAACCTACCAAAAATGCAGAACCTCAAGACTAAATATTTAAAGTTGCAGAGAGAGGAAGCAGTACCGCCAGCCACGAACCACAGTGCTCTGTACACACAGTCTGGTAAGAGGCTTAAACATCGGGGCACGCAAGTGTCACCCTGTCCGTGTATGTGGCAGTGCTATTCCTCTGCAAGCTGCTGCAGACTGGCACTGACAGTGAAACAGAGATACAGGGGCACCTCCATCAAGGTATTACAGAGCTCAGGCTACAGCTCTTTAGTACGAAGCTGCTCTACTGCACTAAATTGCTTCTGAAAGCTCTGATACATTGCAGAAAGTTGTTAGGGACAGGTAGCAAGTAACTCACTAGTTACCACAAGTTTAGACTTCAGACTTTGGTAATTTAAGACTTTCTGAAATTATGGTTTACTAGATCTATATATGGAGTTCAAACTAAAAACTTTGCTGCAAAGCCTTCATTTAGTCTCCTTTAAGTGTGGTTCTGGAAGGAGCTGGCAGGTCATCCTATAATGCGGAAACAGACACAGCATTTAAAGTATTTAAAAGTCATTCAAACAGCCTATACCTTGTGAAACATGCCTGGAAGAAAATACCTGTTCTGCTTCTAAAGAAAGTTTCCCATTTCTGTGGAACTTCCAGGTCCTCTCACTGATCACTACTAGCTCAATTTTACCATTCAACAAATCAGCTTTCTTTCACAAAACCTACAGAATGTGGATACAAACTGTTTCAGCAAAGTCTCAAACAAGTCAGCTTTTACTGTTTATTTTCAGCACATACACATGAGGACCTAAATCACACCACTGCTGATTGCAACAAGTCACCTGACTGTATCTGATCTGTTAACAGATTAAGAGCCTGGGTTTGCAAGCAAATGTGTCAGTGGAACTGGTAGAAATTGCACACTCCAAAATATATTTGCTGAAGACATACAAGTTGACCTCATGACATAGTAGTAGAATTCAGGTATCTCAGGCTTTAATACTGAAGATAAATATATTCTCTAAAGTGTCAAGTCTTATACTTCAGAGATTTTATTTCATTATCTGATAACAAAGCCCATGCTGGAAGATGTTCCTAAATGGTTAAAGGACAGTGTAGCACAAGAGGATAAGGACACAGTCAGTCTAACTTGTCTGAAACTTTCACCCAGCATTCTGAAAAAAGCTAAATACATCTCTCAGCTTTACATGCTGGTAAGAACTGCTGCTTTAATGATTACGCAGATTTGGTTTGTGGGATTTTTGATTTGTTTGCTTTTAGTTAATTTCCAGTATAGAAACAAGCTTCGTGAAATCAGGTTTTTCACCATATAACTGGATTTGAGTTGTGCTTCCTGCTGCACTTTTTAGAAGACCATAAGAACATGAAAGAAACCACACATGCAGCACAGCTTAAAGAACAAAGCTACAACAATGCACCTTACCGGATTGTAACAAGAAATGTCTTTTTCTAGGCTCCTATCACAGATGGGGAAACAGACCTAAGTACATGGCCTCTGGAAACACAAGGGTACAAAACTGCTTCCCCTCCCTCTCCCCCCTGCTCCCCCTCGGGTTTGTTTCCCTAAGGGAAAGAACTTATCAAAAGATATAATGCAAAATAACAGCAGCGTATTTTTTTGGTGTACCGCATAGATTAAGATAACACTGTGTTAATAAAAACCCGTTTAACAGAAGACCCTTTGTCAGCGCCCGCAGTCCCTACGAGCCGCCCGCGCCTCAGCAGGGCACGACAGCCGCGCACCCAGGGTGTGCAAGCGGAGTCTTAAACGTATGGAAACTCACGTGTGTGTTTCTGTAGGTGCATGCCCATGTCTACACACACCGCGATGTCTCTCCGGGCCAGAGCGGCGGCACCGGCGTTGCCCGGGCTCTGCCCCCTCTGCTCACGGGCACGGCCCGGGGCGCGCCCGGCGCTCCGGCACCACCGCAAAGAGTCCTACACAACTGCGAAAAGGTTTGCCAGCCCGACTCCTGGGGGAAAGGCTCATTCCTCCCGAAGCTCGCCCAGCCCGCGGTAACAGCGCTCCCACCGCTGCCCCTTCCCCGAGCCGCAGCCGCCGCCCCGGCCCCGCTGCCGGCGGCTCC
>VZTJ01004015.1:4565097-4607381 GCA_013397795.1 Orthonyx spaldingii | reverse complement strand
CGGCGCGGAGCGGAGCAGCGCCAGCGCCGCCGCCAGAGCGGCCCGCCCGCCCCGCTCCGCGCCCCGTCCCGCCCCGCCGGCGTTAACCCGCACCTGCCCCACCCGCGCCCAGCCAGCGGCACCGCTCCCCCGGGCCTTTGTTTTCTCCCCGGGGGCAAGGTTTGGCTCTCCCCCGGCACGGGCAGCTGCGGAAAACGCGAGCGAGACGCCCGAGCAAGCGGGAGCTGCACAAGTCTAAAGGGCTGTGCGGCCCGGAAAGCCCATCAGAAGGTCCATCATCATTCACACATCAGGAAATAAAAGCAAAACCAAGATAAAATTGCAGCAACTTCTGCGAATAGATCCGGGCAGTACAGACACGTAGAGCATCATACATAGATGTTCTTTGAAACATAGTGTAAAAAACAAACAAGAACCACTTTAAACCCAACAGCGTGATACAGAAACCTAGAGGCTCATGTCACCTCCAATGGACAGCACACACAGCTTTGCAATTAAGGGCAAGTCAAAAGTAGAAGGCAGTACAAAATTGAATTCATCTGAAGCCTGTGATCAGACGGATCTGACCTACTGCCACCCACCTGAGTCATTTACCGAGGCCAGGCATATGTCCACATAGTGCAGAGCTACGCACAGGTCTGCTCAGAGCTGGAGAACTGGCAAAAGAAAATCTCAGCAGAAAATCTCTGCTCCACTTCTCAGAAATCCTAGTAACAATTACAGCATGAAACTCAGGGTGTTAAAGCCTAGGTACAACCTTGCATATGAACATGATATAAGAAATGCCAGTCTTCATTCCAGCCCTTCTTTTCTGTTTTAAAAAAAAAAAAGAAAAAGAAAGAAACCCCCAGAACAAGAGCCCAAACTCTTATTGACCCTGTTCCCTTCAGCTGAATGCTCACGTTGAAGCTGGCTCAGGAATTTTTTTTCTCTTCCTTCCTGCCCATATCTTTCTAATGCAAGCTTCTCACTGTCTCATCCATTTCTCTCCTCCTTTTGTTAAGTCCTATATGCTATTAGCAAAAGCTTCTTATCCCAGAGAACAATATGAACGGTAACAGCTCTTTTTCAGAGCGCTTTGCACAAGTTTATGTTCCAGTTCTGTTTCCATTACTGTGCATCACCTCCTTAGCAGCTGGAGTGGGACCACCTAGCAGTCAGCAACTGTGTTCAAATCTGAATTAATGTGCAGAATTCAGAGTCAACATATGCCAGATTTCCTGTTAAGTTTCACCTCTGTGGAATAGAGAACCAGTAATAGCCTCCAGCAAGTGTCTCATCTTTTTTTCCATGAGGAAAAAAAAAAAGCAGAACATCAGATGGTGAAGATAAAAATTGGTTTCTACAGTACATCAGTGACCAGCTCTAATATGGTGGGGCTAAAGCAGCAGTCTAGCTAGCAAGTATTTCATATGATTTAAACCATTAAAAAAATCAATACTAGACAAGAAAGCTTTATGATTCCATTACAGAAATTAAGTCTTAAAATCAGTTAAGAATTATAAAGTATTCTGTGCATTCCTTTTGCTGAAAATGCTTTCCCTCATTCCCTGAGGATTCTCCCACAAATAAGTATTTATCTGAGCAATGGTTTTAGCAGGTCACATTAAAAGTCCTACTAAATTGGAGGGAGTTGGAGCTTGAGTGAGGAGCCACAGCTCCTGCACCATGGCTCAGTGTCAGGGGTATGGGAGGTACCTCACCTGCTTTAGGGAAGAGAGGCACCAGGCCTCTGGAGGTGGTGAGCCTGTTTCATTGTTCATACATTATGTGACTAATTATCCACACACATGCTTTAGTATCTGCTTTTGCTAGGTTCAAGTCTCTAACCCAAGATTTCTGTAAGTACTGGCAGAGCACCCAGCAGTAAGGAAAACACAATTCATTTTCAGATGTGATGGAACCGTTTGATTTAGAAAGAGACACTCCAGGAAGCTAACCAGTAAAATGCCAGCAAATTCAGAAAACACCAGCATCTTGTTCATAACCAAGCAGATTGCACACTCTATGGGACAGAGGAACCTTGGCAATCAGTTAATGCTGATCATTCTGCTATCTGCAGAAGAGCACTTGGGTTATCCAGGGCCCCAGAGCACACACCAAAAGGCTGACATTGACTCAGCCAGGTTCTGCAGATAACCACTACGAGAAAAGTTGACTCTTCTGTCAACAGTGGAAGACAGTAATTCTCTGTTCTAGATCACACAATTAGCATTAGCCTGATGAAAAGACAACTACAGAAAATCTTTGCTAACAGCACAAAGTCTTGGTTGTTAGTGGCAACTTCATTTATAGCCACAAGCTGTTGTGAGAGATTAGCCATCAGCAACCCATTTTTTCAGGGATGAGAAAAATATTCTCTATCACAAAGATATTTTTGCAATATAAGCATTAAAATTTGTAGGGTCTGGATGCATCAAAATACTGGCACCAAAAAATCTTTTCTAGACACCCAGCTGCAGCCTAAGCAAGGCAAAATGGCATTCATTTTCAACAACAACAACAACAGTTTAATTGTTAAGAAGGTAAACACTAGGCAGGAGATTAAAAAAAGAAAAAAAAAGGCAAAAAAAAAAAAAAAAGGATGTCACTCATCTCACTCATACCAGGGCAGCATTTTGAATTGCCTTTGCCATTTGAAACACTAACAAGCCAGAACTTGCAAAGAACACCATTAGTAGTTAAGAACATACAGCAAGACCAAGTCCTAGCCAACACACTGACATCATCTACTAAAGAGTGGTTTTTTAGAGAGCAAATAGTGGAGAGACAAAAGTGGAGCATCTAATATAATAGTACACCCACCCCAGGAACAGTCAGCACTAGTGAAAGTTTCCACAAGTACTTGGTTAACATCTATGCACTACTATCCTGAAAGTATTTGTAAGTTCCCCAAAGTCTTCTGTTCTCACTGAAAAAAAATTATAAAGAGGCAAGGGGAAAATACAGTCTTTATAGTTGACCATCCCAAAGACAGCTAGAAAGTCATCTGAACAAACCAACTGCAAGACTCAGTTGTTACCTATTTTCTTCCAATTAACCTGTGCTTGAAATAGAAGTAAAATTCCATGGCACTGTTTTTGACTGAATTTGTCCTTTGGATTATGACAATATAACAGTATAATACTTCCAAAAAAAAAAAAAAAAAAAAAAATCTTTTCAGCAGCCTTCAGATTCCAACCATGCAAAAAAGTATTTACCAGCTAATGCAGCAAGTTTAATCTGGACACAGAATAAATCAATATTGTGGGTATAACAGAAAAGACAGCCAAAAAAAAAAAAAAAAAAGATAAATTGCTTTTGAGTAAAGCTGTTAAAGACAAGACTGTGACCTATAAGGGATTTGTGTTAAAATTATATACAAGAGGGGGAACAGCAATTATTTTCCACTTTTGTGCAGCTTTTTAGTTTTACATATATTTAATTCAAATAAATGAAATGTGCCAAGTAGAAATGACAGGCTGAATGCATCACTACAAGTGAAAACCTCCTTTCTTCTTGACTTCCTTTTATTTAATACCTCTTAACACAGGATTATTTTTAAAAAATTATTTTCATGTAATTCTTTTTCTTATTAACAACAAGAGTTGATTCATGACCATTTTCCTTTTTCCTTCCTCCTCAAGGTCATCAGCAAACAGAGCTTCCATAAACAATGCTCACGAATCAGTCTTCTCTATCATGACAGAACTTGAGGCAAGAATACAGAGTTTTTCACAGCTTCTGGGCTCTCCTGTTGGTCAGCCAGCTGATGTCACATTAATAGTCTTCTTCCCCCAAAACCTTAATTAGCTAAGACTAGTCTATTCATGAGGCAGATCCAGATGTGGAGTTTCACTGCAGTTTGGAGAATTATCCTTCTGCGTACCACTATGCTTTCTTTGCGTATATCACTGGTGAATTTCAATGTGCAGCCATCAATTAATAAGTATCAAGTTGTCATCACTCTGTTGTCTGCAAAGAAAAAATTCACAATTCTCCATTCAGCAAGAAATGCAACAGGAAGCATTTACCCGTACAAGTTGAGTTTTGGCCCTTCTGTTCCCTGCTCTCCCATTTCAGCGTACAACTCTAACACCTGCACTGGACAATGATGCAAAAACTGCTACAGTAGCAAAAGCTCTAGATTTTCACTCCAACTGCCAGGCTTGTGCCCTCAGTACTGCACCGCATATTACAGTGCATATTTACAATGCTCAAGCACACAAAAATCTCTTATCCTGCACTATGACTTGCATGTGAAACCTGAAGGTGGACATGGCTGGAGTTCCTGTAAATTAGTTGTCTTTCACATGCCTCCAGCAACCGCTGGGATACCTGCCCATCACCATCTCACATGCTCCTTTTTGACTATGGGGTCCCCCTTTGACAGGGTGTAAAGTTGTGTTTCACAAAAGCATCAGTATAATTAGACAAGTTATCCTACTCCTAAAAGAGGATTTGTTACACCAGTTGTGGTTAAGTGTTCACATTTAGCTCTGCTGCTTCTCCCATAGCCTGGCTTCCTTGCACAGTGCCCACAACCATTCTGTGCACAGGAACAGATTATCCTGGACTGCCTAGGGACAGTGACAGGATCCCTCCTGTCTCACACAGGGCTTCAGAGGTGTGTTATGTTGCCCCAGAAAGAGAATTCAAAGAATAAGATTTAAGAGCAGCAAGCACCAGGTGAAATGTTCATCTCTCACCACCACCTTAAAAAGGACCACTGCCACAATGTCTGCAAGACATTTACCAGTGTGTTTCCAGTACTCTGGCAGATGATATTCAAACGGTTTGCCTCATAGACACAGTATGGCTTTGGGATTAAGCACCAGCCTCTGGCTGAATCACACTCTCTTGCTTTCTGCTACTACTCCAAGCTTAGTAGCAAAGCTTTTTAGAAACAGACAAGTTGCAACACCTAAGAAGCAGAGACTTGTTTTGCTCCTGAACCCTTGGTAGTTTCATGTTATACTCCACAGTCCTCTCATCAGCTTCTGCATAGTAGTTTTCATAAGAGTATAACAGTTAAAACATGTTTAAGCTCAGAATTGCTGCCTTTGCATCATCAGCTGACTAAAAATCTAACATGAAGTAAAGTACAGGAGGAACAACAGCATCCAAATATTACACAGGCTGAATTCTGGCTACTCCAGCACTTGTGAACCAGCATTTTGCAGTGAGAAGCTAACTGTTATATTTCTCAGTAAAACACTGATTAAAAACACCCTACTGACCTCCTGCAGCAGCAGATGAATGGCAAAGAAGTTCTGTCTTTTCTGTAGCCAGCACTGCTATGGTCTTTTAGAAATTCATGTAGATCTGTTGCTGGAAAACCACTTTGTTGGTATTTCTGAAAGAAAAAGCATTTAATTTACAATACATGAGAAGTTACTGGGCATGACATGTTCTAAAATTTCCTCTGGAGTGTGACAGTAAAACCAAGCTATTTGGTTCATTTGTTTAATATTACTGTAGGAAGGAAAAAACCCATTCCCATCCTAGAAACACTACATAGCTTGCTTTGTTCCACCAACAATGTAAGTGACAGAAAATTTACATGGTTCACAGATTCTCTTATGGTTTTCTTGCTGCCCATAAAGCCAAGCAAGTGATCTCGGGCCATAATGGCATTGATTCTCCCTTGTTCACAGTGAGCTGCTGTGGTCACCACTTGAGTGCCCTGGCCTCCTCTTCCCTAAGAACTCTAATGCTGGGTTTGAAGGGCTCCAGTGTGGCTATTCAACATTGCCATGCTGAAGAAATGCTACAAAAAACTGAATTCAGCATACTAAAACAACTCCTAATTGATCTGTGTGAAATGTTCAGAGGGAAGAGTCAGTAAAACACCATTTTGCAGATCAGACCATCCAGTAAACCCAGAAGCACTGACAATTAAGTCATATTTTGAGGTGCTTCAAAAGTGAAGTTCTTGCTCGATCTGGAAGCTGTAGTTCATGTCAGACCAGCCTTATTCTGCTGGCCTATTTCTGACACCAAGACAAAAGAGATGAGAGCTAAAGGGTGTGATCCACATTGCCTTCCCACTGGTCACTGAGGCTACAGGAGCACAAAGGGCAGAGAGCACTTGAGGTCAAGAACAGAAGGTAATTACCAGAAACTCAGGTTCACTTTCAGATAGTTCATACTGGAAATGGATGGCACCATTTTAACTTTAATGAGAAGCAGTGCATCTTTCAGAAGTTATTTCCTTTTAACCACACATTTCTAAGCAGCACATTAAGGAGGCCTGGACACCTAAATGACTTTAGAGTTATCTGCTTGAGCCTTCCCAAACTCCTGCCAAAGGCATGTCTCTGAGATGTCAGCAAACCCAGTCATCCTTCCAATATTGCCACAGACTAAAGGATTTTAATAATCTCATCACACATCAGAACCAATAGCAGATGGTATGGTGTTGAGCAATTAACAAGAACGAATACAAAACTAATCAGAAGTGTAACAGAAAGCAAATATTTTACCTTTATGGTGTCATAGGAATCAGTAATGAGTGCAATAAAAAGGCTGAGGATCATGTATATAAACAGACTAATGAAGGAATACAGATATAATCGGCTGAACATCCACACCAGAGAACTCTTCTGCTGGATTTGAGCAAATGTTGCAAACATATCATCACCATTGACCAAAGAAAACAGACATTCAGCGACCGTGTTCAGATCTTCAAACTAAAAAATGAATACAAATCATTAGTAAAAGGTGAAGATCAATCAAAACACAAAGTTTGAGTCTTACTCAAAGGAGACAAAAAAAGCCAACCAAGGCAATCAAATGCTACCACACTTTCCTATACATTCAGGCCAAAATATACATGTCAGTAAAAGAACCATATAGAAATATTATCTTGACTAAACATGATGTGTGGACATCAGACATAAGAATATTTATTATCAAGAAATAAAACTTGTGATATTCAACAGGCAGAACGGTCAATAACTGACCACCACAGAAAGCTACTGAATGATAACCTATTTTAGACCTGCAGAAAAGTATCTTTCCATTTCCCAAAGCACAGCTAAAGTGATTTCACTGAATCTATATAGTTAATTAGTGGTAGTATGCTGGGAACACAATCCACATTCTCTGGCTTCCCAGCTCTGCAGCATTAGTGGAGTATGAGTAATAAATCAATACTGTGTTAAGGGGCCAGAGTTAGCAGATAGCCTTCAGAACTCAAATGGTCTAAACTACATTAACATTCTGTCACTCAGAAAGCCTTCTCTGAGCTGTAAGTACAAGCTATAGCTGTATTATGAAGCTACTGGAGCACATCCTGCCCAAAAATCATGGTTTCATTTCAAGGACATGCTCTTAAATTCAAACTCCATCTCCCCAAACTGAAATGTGTCCTGAGGCTAAACTCCATTCAGCTACCAGGTAAGCCCACTTCCCCCTTTTGCTCTGCCCCTCCAAATAACTGGATTTGTTAACTAAAATTTATTGGACAATATGAATTTATAGCCACATTAAAATATTGTGCATTATCAATGAACGAACACTGTTGTGGCCCCATATTGAAAACAAGATGTCAAGAGGTATATGATTGTAAGAAGAATATACATCTGGTTTACATCTATGGCTTATTATTATTACTGTTTTTATCTAATTTTAAAGCCATTGTGAAACCCAACAGTAAATTATCTGGGAAGAAGGGGGCATGGAACAGGTAATTTTTGAGCAACTCAAGTTTTGAGGCACTGACACAGAAAGAGACCTGCTAAGGACTGCTCACCTGGAAGCCCCTGCACTGATATAGCACAAAATGCAGGATACCCAACCCCTCCCTCTGACTGTAGTAGAGGATGTATTTCTGTATTTTTGAGCAAAAGGAGCTTTCTGGTGTTTCTGCACATTGGGGAAGACTCTTCCCCATTCCTCACCAGGATGGCTCGGGTGGCTGGAGAGCCGCGGGGAGCCAGCCCTGGGCTGGCCTGCCTTGCACAGTGCCACATTGCCTTCCCGTGGGACACTGGGGAACTGGCAGGAACAGGAATCTCCCACAGCTACAGCTGCTTTCCTTCACATTGATATATGATATTTAGGCAAGAGGTAACATTTTCATAGATAAGCATGTTGTTGACTATCCTTCCTTTGGCTCAGATAACGTACTTGTTGCAGGGAAGTTACAGCAGTAATTATGTTGTGTCTGTTATAAACAATTGACCTCTAGTGTGGCAAAGGATCCCACTGCATCCAGCATCCCACAGAGAAATGTATTGTCATCAACTTGGAACATGTGCAGACTGAACACCTACACTGCTCAAAGGAGAGAAGTACAGTAACAGCAATACAAGCTCTGGGGGCAGAAGAAGCTGAATCAAGCAGTGCAGCATGTCTCTGTCACATATACACTGTGTCTAACCAGAGACCAAGAATGAGAAATCATACATTTGTTAGTCATTAATGGACATTTAGAATTTGTCACAACAGGAATCTGTCTCTGTTCAAACTGTCACATAGAGCATTTGCCAAGAGGAAAAGTAAACAAGCTTTAAGGATTGTTTTGGCTTGTGTTCTAGAATATACAAAGCCTTACTCCTGCACCCAGGTTTCAGACAAGACGTACCAGGCATACACTTTGATACTAACCTTAAGAAAACAAACAAACAAACCCACAACACACCCACACACAGGAAGCAAAGCAAACAAGACAAGCATTCATCCACCCCTTTATGAGTCACAATTTAGGAGCTGAAGTTACACGGCACGGGAAAGATTTGGAAAAACAAAGCCAGAGCCAAGGAGATTCCGAAGGGGAAAAAAAAAAAAAGTTACAGTGAACTATTCAGCGCCTTTTCAACCCAATTGAGCTGGGATTGCCAGGAGAGGGCGGAAGAGACCCAGACCAACACACGGGGCCTGGCTTAAAGCATCCCCTCACCACAAACACAGCCCGGTGCTGGACGTCACACCGACTTCAAGCACGCAGTAAAACCAAGAAAAGTTATTTTGTTAAAAGGAGCAGGTAGGAGGTACAGATGGAATGAGACACACTCCGATGTTCACATTACAGCTTTTAAACAGACATTTTCATTTAAGACACATTTCTGTTGTTTTGACTAGGAGCTACACACACACACACACAGATAGTCCCATCATTACACCACAAAAGGAGTGATACTGCTGATGTACCTTTTCATGATAAGGTCCCAGGACAATCCAACCACAGAAAGTATAGCCAAGATAGATCATCCCGGCACAACAACAAAATCTTAGCACTTTCGGCAAGGATGCCTGCATAGTTAAAATGAGCACCTACAAGTCAGAGTGGAGCAAAAAAGAAGGGAAAAAAAGCAAGAAATTAGAGAGAGATCTGGAAAAAACCTGACATGTATATATGTGTGTATATATATATATATATGCTTTAATTGTTAGACATTTGATTCCCTCCTTACATTGTAGGTTTGAAAATATCCCAGGTATCTGATGACTCCAACCCAGACAAACAACGTTGATGTTCCAAGTAAAATGCTGCAGACATCATAACTTGTGAGGTTCTGAGGGATCCAAACAGAGCAGGTGGTCAAGTTACAAAGCAGTAGGTATGTCAGCTTGACAGCTATTCAAGTTCCAGCAGTTCAAACAAACAAAGCAGGGCAGTCCAATATTGAAAGCCTGTTGCTACATCACAAAAATCAGATCAATGTGAACTGGAGTTATTTACTGAGATAATTCAAATGCAACAGTGCTGCAAATGCAAGTACATCTATGCTGATATTCTTGAAATTTTGCATAAAGTGCAAAATCTGGAAGAACAAAGCCCTTATTTGGTTATAACAAAGTTTCAGAATTAGATTAACTCAAACTTTTCGTTTAAAAAGAAGGTGTTACTATATGCTGTTGTTAGGCAAAGCAGCTCTCATTCACTATTTAAAAAAACACGAGCCATCATTTACGTGAAAAGTGAGCCTTGGGACTGCAGTCCTTTCCATGCTTACATGCATTTACATCTCTGAGCAGGTTCTCTGCCAGCAGTTCAAAACCTGAACGTTGTTTTTATTACAGTGAAGTTAACAACCAAATCTACTTGCACTTTACTTTAGAAGGCTAGAACTGGTTGCAGTAAGCACAAGAGAGCCATCTAGCTCAAGTTTTCCTACCCTCGATCCCCACTTCACCCTACAGCCAGTGATTCCCAAGCGCTTCCTCTGACAGCTGCTCTGGGATCTGCCCTTTGAACCTCAGTACATAAGAAGCAGGAGCAGGACACTACCTACTCTGTTTTTCCCAGAATACAAAGTTTTGTGAACACATGAATTGTTGACATACACCTATTGAAGATTAAAAAAAATGAACTAGGAGAAGAACACCAAACCAACTCCAAAAGCCTCCTGAAGAGCTGCCAGCTGGACAAAGCACACTGATTTCAGCAAGCCCAGGCAGGGAGGGTCAAGGATGAGCAGGTAACACTGCCTGTGCCTATGCCTACCAGGAAAGCAAGCTGACACAGTCATGTCTCCAGTCCTACAAGCCATCAAGACCCTGTTTCATTCCAGGGGATGATTCATGGTTTCCCTGTACTGTATGTACTACTACTTCTTGCAGAACTAACAACTCAAATTGTTGAGTCTTTCTGTTAGGAACTGTCTACCCACAGGTTCCATACCAGGGATTAAGGGTCTTAGCACTGAGGAAATAAGATGTTTAAATTGCTTACATGGTCTTACTGAAAGACTTTGGGGAAGAGTGACTGAAAGCAGTCATTAGATAAACCAGCACTGGAAAATTAACTACAAAAGCAAACAGATAACTATTGACTATTATAGCTCGCTTCCACTTGTCCCCAAGTTAAAGTACATTACACATGGTTGTAGCAAGATTAGTATTTTAGCTGAAGTATGCAATTCTTACCTTGGCTTTTATTTCCATTTTTAGGATTGACCCAATGATTGTCATCACATCACTGATAATTACCAGGACATACCACCCATTTAGGAACTCCAGGCGATCAGCGTAACAGACACGGCGCTTGTATTTCTCCAAGAAGAAATTCACAAATCTCTATTGACAAGCATTTAGATATTTAGTTACAGGTCACTTTAGATGGAAAAGGTGGCAATGTTCAAGTTTCACACACCCCCTTTTCCTTTAGTATTTGCTGGAATAGTAGATTAAAGCTAATTCTCAATAGCAACAGAAATAAATAGGAAAAACACTTGAGTTTAGGCCAGTGAAAGTGAACTTTCCACAGAATATCTGACTTCATAACCAATCCCCATTAGCCTGACCATGGCCTCTTATCTCCTTTACCATAGGTTCTATCCACCCCTAACAGAGCCAGGCCACCCAGCTAAAGAAGTGAAAAGGAACTCAAATACAACTACAAGGCAAGAGCTCTCATTTCCAATAGTGCAAACAATATCACTTCTATGCCCAACACTGCCCTTCTGCTTTCACTTGCTCTTTTTGCTCATGAATAAATGTGATGCGACTATTCCTGAGAGCAGTTTGACAATGCCTCTGTTGAATCATCTCCTCTTCACTCCTTGCCTTGTTTCCAAGCTACAAACAGGATATATTGACCAAGATTACCAAGTGTCTGTGTTTTCATATCCTACCTACCCTGGATTCCTCTTCTAACTCTCATGAGCCGCATGCTTACAAAAAAACAAACACAGCCAGAATTAGATTATTTGCTATGCTTTACATTTTCTCCAGTTAGAGCTGGCTTCGAGGGATGTTCATTAAGCATTAATTTATGACTAGGCCTCTATGGGAATTCTACTTTCAAGCCAGGGAAGAAAGAATTTGTGGTTTGGACGTGCAGGACACATTGCCTGGTTGCAGCACAAAGACTCAGATGTCTTTTTGTCTAAAATCCTGGGGGAAAAAAATCTCCTTCTTTTGCCATTGAGAGATACAACAAAATACTTCAAATTACAGCACTACACAAACAGAAATAAAATCCATTCAGTTTGCAATTGTTCACCAAGATACCTACACCTCCTTTCTAGAGATAAGAGGTCCTTATATACAGTAAGAGAAGGACGTCTTGCAACAGATTTACTCAGTTTAGTACTCCATGTTCCTAAAGGTACCCCTTCACAAGACCAGCAGCAAAGAAGGCAGAGACCAAATAAGCATTAACGTCATGAGCACTGTGCTTACCTTTTGTAGCCTCCAGGCAAGAACGATGGATCGTGTGCAGAGGATGAGAGAAGCCAAGCAACTTAATATGACAAATCCATCGAAGACTAGAATATACTGAGTGTTTTTCTGAAGAACTGTAAAGAGTCAAGGAAATGAAGCAAAGTTAGTCTTTTCACATCTCTTTTAATGCCAGTTATGTGACATTTTGTAAAAATTTGTGCTCAAATACTCTCACCCCATAAACAGATGGATTATAAGCTATATTCTTTCTGCAAGCATATCTTGAACACAGCTAGGCACAGAATTACATCAAGTCATGGAGATCGGGCCACAAGAATGAAAAGTGTGTTCAAATTCTTCAAAATAAACCCCAAAATGGGTATGTTAATACAGGTATCCTCCTTTTCACCTGTCCATCTATGCTTCCACAGTGTTACAACTACGTGAGGCAGAAGAAATGCAGATTTGATCTGTATCAACACCATTAAATTAAAAAAACCCCTCCCACCTTAGTCTGCAATAAGAAACTTGTTGGACTTTCTGTACTGCTTTCTTTTCATCCACAAGTTTAAAATCCATCATGTGAATACAAATTAGGTGTCTTCCTTTGCTTCCTCACATCAATAGTCCCTATCTTTTCCATAACATATATTTTTAACTATATGAAATAGAGGCCAACACTCATTTTCAGTTGTTGCAATAGCCCTTCAGCTCACCTTTATTACTGAAGTATGCATGCTCCCTCAGCTGGTTATTAGATGCAAAATAAACTACCCAGGAACAAGTAGTTGAAAGACAGCCACAAGAAATTACTGGATGGAGGTGCAAGCCAAGGCACTTTGAGTTATTCAGAATATCCTATAAATTACCACTTTAATATCAGTACAACATGGCATTATCAGAGAAAAGCTGGCTTTACCCAGGCAAAAGGCAGGCCACTTGAAATATTTATTAATCAAGATACTACATAGCACACTGAAAAATACTGCTCCATCACAGTCCTTTACAGCAAGTCAACACATGGGAGGAGCAGTTGCACAGTGCTGTCACAGCTACTATTCCTTTAAGGGGCCTTCAGTGCACATTCCTGATCTGTCAGACCAAGCCTTAACACTAGAAACACATGGCAGGTGCCAGCCTTTGCTTATACACCTCATTTAATCTATCAGCAACAGCAAAAAAAAACCAACACGAAAACTCAGCTTTCAGAAATAGTGTGCTTCAATTAGTTACACAGAAAAAAAATTGAAAGCTGTAAAAGACTTCACTTGGAAATTGACACAGTGTTAGTGGATTAACTACCACAGTTGAGTCATCTCAGAGCAGCACAATTAAAAATCTATGGAAGAAACATTCATCCTCCTTGCAGGTAGAGCTCACTGCTAACACACACTGGTATGCAGAGGTGATCCTGTCACGTCACGACACCCTTACAAAAGGAATGATTTCCTAGCTCTTGATTAGCAAGAGGTAATGAATTGCATTAGGCAAGCTGCATTGTTGTACGGGCAGGAGGATGAACAGGCTGGGGAATGTCTTGCTGGACAAGCTGTCCCAGACCATGGAAAGCAATGGGAGATGCATAACTGCTGTTATGCAAACACACATGCACCAGACTTACCAGAGTTAAATATGTGCCAGTCTTTGCATTCCTGAATGTCAGTGTCACTATCAAAATAGATTTTGATTTTTCCACTGTGGGCTCTATTATTGAAAGTTATCTGAAAATACAGAGCTGTATCAGAAACAGGACTAGCAAGATTTCATTCTAGAAAACAAATCCTGCAAACTGGTTTGGACACAGCATGCATTAATATTGTCGATCAGATAGGTTTTAAGAAAGTCAGCACCATAAATGATGGTGTAGACATAATTTGAGAAGATGAGAACACGTACTGCCTAATGAGCAGTATTCCAAGAGGCCAAACTCCACATTTAATCTTTAGGTGAAGAACAATTCCTTATCCCCTTCTCAGGTTAAGAAGTTACCAACTGGAATATGTTACAAAACAACATTGTCCCATGGCAACACCATTTCAGCAGCCTTTGGGAAGGAGGGGTAAGGGCCAAGACATGCTCAGCTGTGTTTCCTTTGCAGTCTAGATATGAGGATGACACCTACACCTTAGCTTAAGCTCTCATTACATATACAGTGTTGGAAGTGCCACAGCCCATATTCACTTACAGTATTTTGAAATGCATAGCAGTCAGGCAATTCACGGGCATGGATTGTCTGTAGAGCAATGCCTTTCAGCTTGAAGGAGATTTCAACCTGTATAAGCCTGGATATTTGAAAAAGCATACAAATCTATTTAAATATCACAAAAATACACACAAACTGCACAAATCAGGATCTACCATACTAATATGAAAGGACAAGGTGGAATAATAATTAAAAAAACCCTATCACTTTACCTGTAAAATTCAAGATTGAAAAAAGAAGAGTTCAGCTTCAGTTCTGCCTTCTTACCAGTTAGTTCCTTTGACTTTAAAAGGATACATTCTGGAAAGACAAGGGGAAAATATGTTATAATAAAAACTTCACATTGGAAGTAGCATTTAACTGAGATAATCAGTGTGTATAGCAAGCCCAAATCAGGCAAAACATTAAATTTGAGCAAATCTATTCAGAAGCCCAACTAGTGGGGTCAGAAGCAGGTTTGTGTACTAACTCTTGAGCAGCTAGCAGCAAGGACTCAGCCCTGAGAGGCAGTAAGGTACAGACTGAATAGCATCAAGAATTCTGTATTTGAACCTCCTGCACAGAGGGGGAAGAGGTGTGTTTAAGAAAAAGGACAACAAAATACCACCTCACCATCAACTACAAAGAGCTCCATAACCTGCTAACAGTGGTTGAAGAGAGCCTTTTATAGTCACAGCTGTTATTTCTAGACAGTTACTAAAAACCAAGAAGTAAGTAGGCAAGAAGCATGGTAATGTTCCTGTGATTGCCACAAAAAAAGCTATTGGTTTTAAGCTTTAGTGTTAGAATTTAAGTACTCCACAGCAAGACATTTTAAGTACAACAGTACTGTACCTGTTTCAGTAGAAACATCTATGTTCAGTGTATCATTGGAAGGAAGCATTGTGCCTCTCTTGTACTGTTGCTTACAGATTTTTAAACCTGATTCTTCATGTTCATAACCAAGTGTTCCCAGGGATACATTCTTTAAATGCCTGTACTAGTTTAAGAACAAAAGCAGAAGTTAGAGAAAGTCATCTTTTATGCATTAGATAGTAAATTGAAACCTCAACATTATGTGTATCCATACAGGTTTTAAAAAAAATCTTTACGTTCACATAAAAGCTTCCCAATCAAGAGGACTGCTGGCCACTAATTAGTAGTGATCAGCATCCTCGTGACATGCTGACCGAGAGCCCTGTGCCTACTGGGCTGCCTGCAAATGATCACCCATGTGTCAGACAGCTGTTAATTAGATGCCTGGCAGAGACTTCAGTGCAGTATCGCTGCTAACCACACACCCCCCAGGGATATCTTATGTCTTCACCTCATGAAGGTGATAGTTTTCACAGCACTTGAAACTTGATCGCTTTCCTTATGGTCAAGTCACACCTGTTATCAAATCCACACCAAGATCAGAACCAAAGCTGCTCCCCGTGTGACTATAGAAGAGGGGAGCCATGCATTCACTATATAACCAGCAACCAGGGAACACACACACAGCTCGAGCAGCCTCCAAAAGTAACTTAACCTGCCTGATTTACACAAGCACAGAAGCAGCTGAAAACATGCCTGTGAGGAAGGTATTTTCTCTTTCCACTTACTCCAAAATACAGCACAAGTCACCTTCTTCATTTGCAAGATATGCTTGAAAACAAGGACTAAAAGTGGAAGCAAATAAAGCTGTGCCAAACCAAGCATTGTCCAAACATGGATCAGCCCTGAGCAACACCAAGAACTACATTCCAGGCCAGTGCTCTCCCGACTTGCTTTCCACACAGCCTCGGTGTCTACTGGAAGCAAGATATACCCTCTGACCGCTGGACTCACACCCTCTAGTCCTGCACAAGTGAGGCAAGCCCCCAGGGCACAGCTCTTCTGGTAGCCCTTGGCTCCTCAGCAGCTGAGGAGATCAATGACTAACCATGAAGGCAGCCGCCTGCCAGCTCAGTGTCACAAGAGCTAACACTACCCATGAGAAGCCAGACAGACCCTTGGCCTTTTGGGGAAGAAGGCATAAGCACATAGCAATTTGTTAGTTTTTATCTCTACCTCACCTAGCAAAAGAGCTCAGGGCAGCCTACAGGAGTGATCTGCTCTCAAGAAAGCATTTAGCTTTCTGGGAGGTCTGAAGTAAATAAACATGGAAAGTCAGGCAAGGTTTCCTATTCCTTAAAAATTTGTTCAGCTGGCTTTGATAAAGATCAGTCCCTTCCCCCTTTAACATGGATTTCTCTATTATGCATCGTTCATTGTCATCCTATTCCCCCCTTCCTATGGGCACTATGGCCACTAGCCCATCTCGTGAGGTACAACATCCCACCAGTCATTAACAACCACACACTCCATGTCCAGACTGGAACTGCAACAGCAACTACCACACTTCTATCCAAAGCTCTGCCTTGCACTGCCACTTGGAGTACACAGCTAAGACTGCAACAAGTTTAGACAGCCCAGGAGTAAAGCATGGCCTCTGCACCCTGTCAGAACAGTGTCTGAACTCAGAGCAAGCTAAGGAAGCCACATCTGACTAAGGCAGGTCAAGTGAGTGGAAACAGCAGTTAGTCACAGCTGCTCCTCCCACCGAGGACATCTCCAGATCACTGATGCAGCAGCTGTTGCCCCATCCCCATGTGCTCTCAGGCTCTGCCCTCCTGACAGCACAGCAGGAGGTGCTGGGTTATCCACATGGCACTTTCAAACAACACTATGAAACAGTAAAAGCAAAATTCCCGTTTATAAATTTCCAAGCAGCCTCAGAGCAGGCAGCAGAATATCCTGGTCCTACAGCCTCTGGACAGGGCAGGGCACAAGAGTAACAACTTCACACAGCTTCTTTGTAATAGAAACTACCGCTTGAACCCAGTAAAGAAGCAAGGAAAACCTGTGTACTCTTCCAAGTGTAAAAGTATGTTTGGGATTTTATGCTGCTGGTCTGTTTGGGTTTTTTTTTGTTCCAGTGTTAAAATATCCCCAGTGGCACATTACACAAGGGCTAAACCTCAGTTTTTACAACTCCAGCTTTGCTGTGCACAATTACTATTTTCTGTAATGTTATATCCTTCCACTTCACCCACCCAATCATGCATTTTAAAAATACAAAACAGAACACCAAACCCCATGTCTTCTAGCTGCCCATGTCAAAATTAAAAAAATAGCTTTGCTTTTAGCTTAGGAGTCATCTAGATTGGCTCTTCCCACATGGCACCCTCTATAGACAGACAAAAAAAGGCAACAGTAGTCATAATGTTCACCTGAAGGCACGCATTTTGAATTCTTACATGTGATATAAATGTTCAGGAACTCCACGGGATACTAAAGAACCCAGATTTCACAATTTAAATCTCCTTAAAGGATATGACTACATTTATACTACACAGACGTTTTAGGAAGAGTCCTTTTTCTGATGCCTGGCTTATTCTTGAGGATATAAAGCTATTATTTCTCTACTGTCTTGTATCTGGAATTCACCTCAGCCTTAGTGCCTACATAAAAGGAAAGTGAAACAAAGAAAGGAAGAAAGAAAAAAAAAAAAAAAAGAAAGCAAGCATGGTTTATTGTAGAAACAGTAGCAATATTGAAAGTTCAAAGAAAGATTGAGAAAACTACTTCACTATTCATTTAAAATGCCAGGAATGAGAATCTTAGGTCTTGTCCAGCACATTTGATGTGCTGGTAGCTCTGCTGTAGCTTACAGGAGAGGACAGGAGAGCAGCAAGCCCCCACAAGTGGGTGTTTGAGAATGAGGTTTGGCCCTTCACAGCCCCGCAACTCCCAGATGCTGCTGGGCACAGCTGCAGAGACAACACTGCTTTAACCCAAGTGCCAGAGCTCATGTGCCAAGGCCAGTGAAAGTGAAAGGTGATTTAAAGCCACTTTTTGTTCATCCAGTGTTAATCATTTCTGGGCTTATCATCATTCCCAACACAAGAGACATTTCATACTTCAGTCTTTCATCTCATTATTTCCAAACGTATTAACATTAAATACAAAAACATTTATGGAATTTTCATCCTAGATTTATTCACATTTCTCTGAAAATTGCAGAGGGACTGTTCTTTAAAACACCATCCCTCACCAGGGTGAATGCCCCTACACTCCTGAAGTACCATGTTCCCCATTTTGAGGCATTCAGCCCTCACTACAAAGCTGCAATTCAGCAGAGCTGCAAGGACATTTTTTTTTTTAATATCATGCATAGGTATATTCAGATACATAGCTCTTCCAAGTAAAACCTAAACCAAGGTTCCAGTTCATGCAAGATGACCAACTTTCAAGTTTTCTAGATTCTGGTATTAAGAACTACGTAAGTAAAAATCTGGTTTGGATTCATCTCTAAGAGACAAAAATTCAGCTACAAGACAAACTTCAGGACACCCCACCTACACTGATTGAGTGAAATACCAAACTGAAATCCAAGAACGGAAACAGAAAACCAAAAACTTAGCAAGAGTTTATAGCTGTAGCTTCAGCTTTAACACAGCTATAAACACACACTCACACTTACCCGATTAATAACATAAAAAATGCTATCATAAGCATCCTGTTGTGTATATATACTGCAGCTGTAGTCATCTTCATCCATTCCAGAATAGCCTTTCAGGAATAGGTGTTTAAAAGCAACAGTGTTTTCCTCTTTGAATGAGACCACCAGCTGGTTACTCAAACCAAAGAAAACAAGCTGACAAGAGAAAAAAAGAAACACATTTAAATTTTGAACAGTGGTCAAGCAGCAGCATTTTGGAAACAGCTTTCAATTACAGTAAATACCAAACAGACAGGTGCCTGTTGCTGTAACTCTGCTACGACAGGAGCAGAGAACCTGTTAACTCATGGCATAAGACTACTAAAGCCAAGGTTATCACATGCAGAGTAAGAGAAACAGAAATCAAAGTGCAGCAATTGAATAGACAGCTACATCACTCACACCTTTTACATATCATGGACCAACAACTCCAACTGGAATTTGCAAAAAGCTTTGTGGAGGATGCAAATGGCAGACAAGCTAACTTAACAGCACAACCTGCTACCCCTGAAATGTTCTGCTTTGCTATGGACAAATTCCTGCACCTTTCCTACCTCTGGCAGGGCACAGGATCAGGCAAAACCTATGTGGGATCCTACAGCAATAAAAAGCATCACCTGCCTGACCCAGGTGCTGCTTAAGGAGGCTATAACAAGAAGGAACAGCAGACAGCTGTTCTGCATTATTTGATGACAGAAGCAAGGGGCACATCCAATTCCTGTAGCCCAGTCATCCCATCATCATCAGAAACCACAGCATCTTCATATGGAATGTGTACATTTCAATTTTCTGATTCGATATCAGGAAATATTTGAAACAGTCCAGTGAAACTGTAATCTAAGAATGTAACAAGAAGCAGTACTGTGACAACAAGCCTCAAGACAGTGCTGAATTTAGTGAGAAGAGTAATTTACTTTAAAGTATTATGTCAAAAATGGCAAAATAGCTGATCAAATACTGCCCCAAAAATCTCCAGGAGGCTTTTGTAATTTGTTCTTCTTCTCCCTTGAAACACCTTTCATAGTATTTTTTCTTTATGGACTTAAGTGGAAAGTTTAAGCCAGTAACAAATATCCAGAGATGGCAAAGGCCCAGAAGCATAGACCTGCTTCTCTTGCACACCACTGCTACTCTAAGAGCAAAAACAGAGGATTACCTGTGTAGTAACCATAAGTATCTTCAAAATCTGCAAAGCCAGTTTCCATGGTATCTGACATCTTGCTCTGTATTTTTCACATGGGTTCATGAAGTAAAACTTCAAATCCTCTTTCAAAGCCGTCTCTTTTAGATCTAAATCTGATTGAGTCATCATATTTCTGCCATAAATAACATATTAATTAGAAACCAACAGAATGCTTTGGCAGACAATTTCCTCATTGCAGTTTCACCTCAGATCACCACATGACATAAAAAGGTCCAAAATAGTTTTTGGGTTATTTTACCAAAATGCAAAAATATTTCCCTGTGATCACACCATTAAAAATCATTCAAACACATCTGATCATTAAAACACACCAGTTACACAAATAATTAACAGCCAGTAAATAAGAGGGTCTATAAGGTAATAGAAAGAAATGTAGACTTGCTATTACTCTCTTAAAAATCCACTTGAAACAAAGAGGGACCACTGTCAACACATTTGTCTGAATAACCCACATTCAAGCAGAAGAAAAAGGTGTCTTAAAGATTAAACCAGAGCAGGCTTTACGCACACTTCTGTTAGGAACATGCAGCTTTAAGGGCTAAATTCATAGGCATTTATTTATTTAAATACTTGGGCATGTAAAAATCAGAGGACCAAGCACAGAGGACTGTTGGTGTAGGTGTCTTAAATCACCTTAAGTTTCTCCTTCTCAAATGAATGGGACATTGAAAAAACTCTCCCCATCGCCTCATCATTTTAACCCTGTTTTCCAGTGCCATAAATTTTCAGAGCTTTCCTACTTCACACACAGATCAGAACCCCACTTGTAATTTTTTTCCTCACTTTACGTGTTAAGAGGATCATATCTGACACTGGCTGATTATCAGTCCCATTTACCATTCGGGATATTATTCCCAATGTTCTGAATTTTATAAAGGATAACATTTTGTCTGAGGCTCAAAACTGAAAGCATTGATTCCAAGTTTTCAGATATTTGGAACACTTTTTCATTTTTACTTTTTGTGTCCTCACCTGTCTGAAGTGCACAAGTATTTAAGCTCAAACTGTGGATCACAAAGCACATTTGATTTGCTAGAACCAGCTGCCCCACAAGAAGAGAAATTTCAGTTAAAAAAGCACAGTAAAGCGGACACTGTGGTGTTTCCTCAGAAGAGGAAGTGAAAACAACAAAAAAAATCTATTTTCATGTTAAAAGCTCAAAAGTTATCTTTACTACACAGCCTTAAATCAATCTTTCATGAAGATGATGAGAGGCAGCATGATTTTGGTTTTTGAAGCAGGAAAAACACTGGAAGTTTCCAAGAAAAAGAAACTGTGGACAGCACCCTGATTTAAATTCATAATAAAACCATACTGGACTAGCTTTAGTAATGTCTAAGATACAAAAACTCTGGAAAGTGTAAACGCACCTGACAGAAGGGCATGTGATAATTACAGCTGTGAGCACTGATTAAGGAAACAGAGACATACATCCTCCAATCCTGCACTGACACCCAATGACATCACTGCTTCTGTACCAGCTTCTCTTCAACACACAGAAGCATTTGTGTGGGTACACAGTGAACAGGAGCTCACCCAGACTGAAAGTGATAGGAGGAGGTGGGAAAGACAGAGGAAACAGAACAGGGCTAAGCAAAATCTGGTCAAATTTTAAAGCATGACGGTATCCCATAAGAACTGTTCCAAGACTTCAGCAAAATTCTCCCCTAAGCTTCCAGTAAAAGTGTATCAGAAGGGATATATCTTTAAAAGCAAACAAACAAAAAGTTGTGTGTCAAGACCTTACAGCTATTTCAAAAACTTGATGTTGACTGATAACAGCACTTTCACGTTTACACAACTCTCACTTGTGCCTAGGGATTATTTTCATTGATGTCTTTAGCTCCCTTTATTAATTAACTGTAGAAATTATGAGCAAGAAATTCCACCAAAGAAAGCAACACTTTTTTTTGGCTTAAGAGGAAGATCCAAGATTCAAGCCTGTATGTATCACTGTTGGACTTGGTCTTCCAATAAAAAACAGGCATTCTCAGGTGTAGTATTTAAGAAATAATTCATTACTTAAACAGGTGAAACAGGTAACAGAGCAACAGGTGAAATACATCAACTGTTTTTCAATTCATTCCTTTTTAGGATAGATTAAAAATTACATCCAAGTAGACCGCATTAAATCTGCAGCACTAGAACCTTCAACCAAAGCATTAATGAAGTATAAAAGCTCCAAGAGATTAACAGTGACATACCATATTTAAAACAAACCATCTAGTTCTACCACATGGTTATTAGCCTAATAATCTAAAACAAATTGAAACAAAGCACCCAGCTCAAGACAAAGCAATTAAACAATTCAATTCTGACACACTAGTGTAATTAACACCACTCACTACGTTTCCATAGTGTGTTTTGTGAAGCACTGACACAAACAAATTTTTTGTGAATGAAGACTGCGCTTAGGTGCACGTGCAAGTGTCATGTCTCTCATATATAATAACTGTTACTGACTCAATTCTAACAGCTGCATTACTGTAACCAACACTTCAATGCCGTAGCTGGCAGGACAGTCTCTTGTTCGGCTGTTTTGTAGCAAGGCATTTTAGGGTTCAACATTCCACTCAAGAACGACATTTCAGCAGTAAGGGACTGCAATTTACAGCTACCTACTTATGAAATACACTTGTAATACTTCGCTCTTCACCCAGCAGAAAAAGCACCATTGAATCAAGTGGCTCAAATGCGCTTAGTAAGCGAGCACAAGTCACTCATTTTTTCTTTAATGAGTAACTCACTAGTGTAGCGACACTAACAGTGTCCATCAGAGCTCCGTATCAGCAACATTACTCTACTTGAGCTCTGTATCTTGAAGAGGTATTAACGAGATTGATGGGGTGCTAAGGGGGCAAGGAGGAGAAAAAACCCAGAAAAATCATTGACTTCTACGTATCAGTCTGAGCAACCACAACTTCGCCTTCCCGATCCCTACTAAGCTCAGCACTCTGCCAGCGGACGGCATCGCCTCGCGCTTCTCGGAAACGGAGGGAAAAGCCCTCCCGTGCAGAGCTCCCACCGTCAGCACCCGCTCGGGGCCGCGGGAGGAGCGGCCGGGGCAGACACGGAGCGCTCCGCCGCCGCTCTGCGCACCGGGGCCGGCCAGCGCCGCCGGCCGAGGGCAGGACCCACCTGTGCGGCAGCCCGGACACGAGCGTGCCGCGATACCTGCGCCCGCTGCCCACCTGTGCCCGCTGGCCGCGGCGGCCGGAGCGCCCTCCCGAGCGGCTCCCCCGTCTCCGGTGCTATCGCGGCCCGGGATGGGCCGGGCCGGGCCCGGCCCGCAGCGCTGGCGGAGCAGCGCCCTGACCCCGCTGCCCGCCGGCCGAGCTGACCCGAGGGCTCGGCGCCGCTCCCACCCCGCTTCGCTCACCCGCTGGCCGCCCGCCCGGGGGGCAGGAACTTGAGGGGGATCTCCATGAGCCGCGGGGCTCGGTCGCTGCCTGAACGGGGCAGGACTCGGCGGAGCGGACGGCGCAGACCCCGCAGCCTGCCCCGCCGCCCGCGCCGCCTTTATGGCCCGGCGGAGGAGGGCGCCCGCCGCCCACGTGCCCTGCGCCTACGGGGTCCCGCTCCCATTGCCCGCCGCACACGGCCTGACTCCTGGCGATGGCCCGGGAGGGGCTGCTGGGACACTAGGGGATGTCCTGTGCAGGGCTGGTGTGACTTTTGGAGATATCCTGTGCAGGGCTGAGACTTGGACTGGATCATTCTCATGGGTCCCCTCCAATTCAGCATCGTCTCTGATCGTGTGATAACAGTAGTTGCCTTACTGCCAGCTAATAGTTGCAGACACGGAGATAACGTACAGGGAAGGCTGCAGGTGAGATTAGCTACTACTGAGTTGCTCGTCTCGAAGGTCAAGAGGTACTTAACTCCTCAGAAGATGTGGTTTAATGCAGTTACTCTAAACCAGGGTGTTCAAAACAGAATGTAGACTCATAAGAGGCATCATTGCAGCAACTGAGCTCTCTACCTGCCCACACAGTGGGCATGGGCAGCCTAGGATTCTTACATAATGCTCTCAGATGATGCTGTATTTGGTTATGGTCACACTGTGTAAGGGAGAAGGAACAAAAGCCCAAACATCCATATGCAGTTTCTCAACATTAGCCGCAAGAGCATTGTGTCAGCTCGTGCATGAAAGTTTCTTAAGGCTTCCTCTGGTATTAGCTACTGCCTGAGGCAGGAAGATGCTCCTGACAGATGCAGCCACAAGTCTGGTTTTTTACAGCAGTGTCTGCGTGTTATCCTACCTCTTGTCTCCTTTCCTGTCCCCCCTATGTGCCAGACAAATTATGCCTTTACACATTTTAATACTGAATAGGTATGAATATATCTGAATTTGAGTTCTTAACTCTTTTGCATGCACACTCTTTACCTTCCCTTGAGAATGTGTTTCAATCCAACATGGAAACTGGTACTCAGAAACAAGTAAGGCCCCTACCTCTCTTCCTCTCAGTGTAACTTCATTATGTTAAAAGATCTGGGCTCTGCTGAAAAGAAGTTCTCCCTAACTGTATATGCAAAACACTGGCATTGAAATAAGCCTAGATATGAAAACAGCTGTTACCCAGTTTAGCACCCTGCAACTTATTTTCATGAGGAAATACTGACTATTGGTATTTTCAGGTGACTTTCCAGAGCCTAGTGAGAATCTGAAAATCTCTTACCCCTCCACAGCTTGGTCAGGGTTGAAAGCCCTGCTTTCTTTAGGACGGCATATTTAAGCATGAGTTTATCAGATGCTTTATCTGCTTCCTTCCTGTCCCCACCTGCATTTTACAGTTCTATCTGTGCCTGCTTGATTGTATCAGCATAAAGATACCAATGTCTCCAGGATGCAGCTCTGCATGTGCTACCAACATTGCTAATGCTGAGATCACTGATACTCTGAAGTCACAAGGATTTTTTTAGAATAAGATCATTGTCATACATCTTGGCTCTGTAAGGCTGTAACCAGCATATCATATGTTGGTAAGATAAGATATAAGAAAACCTCACCACACACAAAACAGCAGCAGCCACAGAGCTGGCAGAGCTGTACTTCATCTCAAGTGCAGCCAGCAGGCTAGAAAACACAGCATTGACTCCCTTCTTCTCAGGTGAGCAAAGTACTCAGGCAGATGAAGATCTTAAACAACAAAGATCAAGAAGGTCAGGAATCTGGATAAGCAAGGACTTAAGACTGCCAGCAGTAGCGCCAAGGTGAACAATGTGTGTTTGAGTGTCTGGTTTTTTCTTAAAAAAACAGAATGTAAGTGAGTATCAGATATATAATACAAGAGCATTTATTTTCCCAGTCAGAACTGGACATTTTCAGCAGTTGTAAGCCAGTAACCTTTCAGGGTACTGTTCTTCTTTCTCAGTGTAACAGCCTGCACCCGTAGCCAGATACACACGATTGCTGCCCTGCCAAATTTATAAGCAGTGGTCTCTTCTTTCCCCATCACCCCATCCTACCCTTTGCTTTAAACATCCTTCTCCTTCTTTTAGGTAGCCCTTCCCTCTGGCTTCACAGTCTGCTCCTGCCCATTACTGTCTGAAGGCAACTTGTGATTCATCAACTCCTTCCTCCCCAAACCCACACAACTGCCGGCGGTGCTAAATTAAAAGTTGTGGAATCCAGCAGAAGTAATGGAGCATGGTTTTCCAATTCATTTCTGCATCTCAGTTGATTGACTTTTTAGCTGTAGCACAAACACAGGTCATCACTTAAAGATGCAAGAGATGCAAAGCAGCAAAACACGCTTCACTTCAGGCAAGAGAAACCAGTCTTCAGTGGAAGACTTCTCCTCTTATATTAGGAATAGAAACAATCTATATACACTATCTTTTCCTGCTTTGTGGTCACTCCTTATAGTTTTCCATGCCTTATGCTCATACTGCAGGTTTCTATTAACATGTTTTCTCTCTGCTATTGTAAAACTCTGTAAGAATCTGATACTTTAGAGTTCTGTCAAATTTTGTTGAAAATTGCTGCCAATTCATTAAGTTAATAGTGACAAAGCATATGTTCTGCCCCATTTCTAAATGAAATCAGACAACTTCTTGCCTTATAACTGTATTGGCAAACAAAGTATTCCACAGCTGTTTACAAAATGTACCAGTATTTTAACTGAATTATTAATCTTAGCTTACTCTTAACTATATGAAAAAGCCATGTAAATCAGCCTTCTGCATTTCATTGGTCTTAAAGTGCTTGCCACCCTTGTCAGAACTCATTGCATAAATTATTTTATACAATAGTGACAAGCACATAATATTTTGTGTTGTCAAAAATCCATAAGAAGTTAATTGTCTCAAGAGAAAACATGGCCACTTAATATTTGCTTTTGGAGGCAAGACTGCCTTGCGTCTTCTTGAAAAGCTTCAGAACTTTCAACACTCTTCAATTTTAGGTGAGTGTTGAAAGACAAGGACCTTAGTGTACAAAACTTTCGGATACTGTGAATAATCTGTTCTGCCTATGCCTTGCATTTGGTTTGCCTTTGCTGAATTTGAGGAGTGTAAGGTTAAATACTTGAACATTTGTTTCTATGGCAAATTCTGAAATGCTGCTAAACACCAGCTGAAAACAGGTCCTCACCAGGGTCCACAGGAACTATCACGACTACAGGAAATCCAAGTTCACACACTCCACATTCCATTTCATGCTAGAAATTGCATAGTGCTATTAAAAAACAAAGCTCCTATATTAACCTGGCAACATATTTACTCTTAAGATGAATACTGACACACCCAATACTTACTGCAGCTGGAAGTGTTTATTGTAGCACATTTACAATGTGTAAGCATCCAGACAGAACATGTTTAGTGTCCTCTGCAGCATTATACATTGTCACACACAGCTACAGCAATGTTGCTCACAAATGCAAGTTCCCTAAAATACGTGTCCCTTTGGTTTTCTATTCTGCTCCCAGAGTGAATAGAAAATAAGGCATCCATTAGATGGTATCACAATCAACAAAGAATGTAAACTAAGTTGTCAAAACTGAACTTTTATAAAACCTAATGTTTCAGTCAGCCAGCCACTGACAGTAGCAGGTTATTAGGTTGGTAGGAAGCATCCAGTTTCTCAAGTGTGGAGGCATACGACTCTCAGAGACATATCTCCTGTGTATTTAACTTACTTTAGACTTCAGGTTTACAAACTTGTATGCCAGAGGAAGATTTCAAGTTTTAAAAAACCAGATATTTTGAAAGTGCTTTTGCCTGATTTTTCCTTTAAAAACATAAGACCCAAACACTGTTAAGCTGATGACTATAACTGATCCTGCCCAGTGCTCGATACACAAGAATAGTTCTCCACTCAACTCATCCCTCAAACTTCAGCCTGGCATATCCCAGGCTCTCTGAGAATAGACTACCACTTACATCCAGTGGTACTTCTGTTTAAAGAAATATTTATTTTATGCTTTCAGCTATATTTGAATGGCTTGTGTATCAACTCACTGTAATGACTCCAAAACCAAATTACACCAAATTTCATAGTATTTATTTTTACTGCGAGTGCAAATAAACAAAAAATACTGAGACCTGTAGTGAGCTTTCATTCATTTAGTAACAGGTCAGCCAAGACAGATAATGCCTGCAGTACTGAGGGCTAGGTTGGTGTTCAAAGCTGAAGTTGTCCAGCACTAGTTCTACTTACAGTTGAAAGTTACTATATTTACATTCTACTCTTATAATCTAGCCAAGTTGCTGAACACAGACAGGTTTTTATGTCCTTTGCATTCTAGCACAATTTAACTGAGGAAACAAATAGAATAAAACTAATAAAAACCATCCTCAAGCCCCCTGAACTAGCAGTGAGTGTCTAATCAAAAAGTCTGGAAGTTTAGCATAAACTTCTGCCACAGGCTTACACTGTTTTTTGAGAAAAGCAAATTGAGTCTTCAGAGATAAGGTTTTCCACCAGCTCCATTTTCCAGTTCTTGCAGTGTGTGCTGCTTTAAAGCCTCTGTGGTACGCTCTCACAATCCATTAAATAGGTTCACTACAACCTGTACAAGAGAGGAGGGGGAAGTTGTCAGGTACAAAATAAGTTGCACTGTACAAGGAGCCTTAAAAATGCAACTGAACTATTACCAATTTGGCATTCATTGATAAGAAACTGCTATAAACCAGAAAACAATTTGAACACGAGACTGCTCTCTTAGATGCCTGATTCCCACTGCACAGTCAGCAGGAAAATTATTACATCCCCACCCTGTCCCGCCTTATGCTGTCTTTCTTGTCTGATTAAATTGAGAGGTGTGTGCAAAAAGGAAATATTAACATGTCCATGCCCTTTACCCAGGAACAAGATGCCCTGCTCTGCTTCATCCCACACTTTTATCTCCTGTAAGACACTCGGTCAGAACAGGGGCTGGCTCACAGCAGGCTCTGTCATCTCCCTGCTCCAAAAGATGTCCCCATCTCCTCCCTCTCATAAATGTATTCTATCAGGCATATAACAGTACAGCCCACCAGAAAATCCCAATACCGAGGAGCTGCAAACACCTTTGATCTTTTTAATCAAGCCACAATTTTTATCCAGCTCCCCCAAAAGGTCCTTCAGTAAGGAAGACTCAGAGTTGCTGCCAGCCAGGTTAAATATAAACCATGTATCCTGCAATCAGTATTCCTGAAGAAACACAACTTCAAATAACTGAAGCATTTCCTCTCCATAATGGAACTTAGGCAATGTTTTCCAAGTGCTGTGATAGTATCTTAAACTGTATGCTGTCTTAAAACCTTAACAAGCTGATTTTCTCCCCAAGTTTAAGACCTGTTACCTGCACAAGGTGTGAATAAAAAGTGGATAAGAGTACACTGAACGAGTTCTCTAAGAACTGCCTGTTGCAGTGAGTACAGGAGAAGTTAATGCTTACACATTGCACATATGGGCTTCCCAAGTTACTGTATATATTATCTAACCTCCTGTATCATTTTTCACATGCTAAGTGATTCTTAATTTGGAAATTCCCTTACATCTTCTAAGAAATTCGTTGGCTGCAGACATTTTGCTGAAGTGCTCTGTTCATTAGAAATACTTTGGGATTTTTGTGTGGGTTTCCCCCCACCCACAACTTCCCCCAAAATTTAAGTATTTTTCATAAACATTGTACCAGGGACATTTTGTAGTGTGTTGCTTTTGCATATACCTTAATAGCTAATTTTCATATAGATACATACCGTTACAACAACAGAAGAGAGATGCAGAACTTTCCTCCTCTAATCTGTACCTCCCAGAGTTTGGTGAGTCTTTGCACTGTGATATAAATCTCTGAAGTTCTGTCTCTGGAAAGCCATCTTGCTGGTAGTGCTAAAAATTGATGCTTCGTTAAACCTTCAACAAAGCTAAAACCTACAATAACCCAAATTCTCCCCAGACCACTTTTCAGCCACTGCTCAAGTCTGAAATTAGAAGATTCACAGTGAAATGTGATAATACTACTTTTTAGTAGACATTTAGCTTCCTTTGGAGCAGAAAAACAATGCAGAGAGGGACTAAAAACCCTCCTGTCATCACTTTGCACCCTCAAAAGTAGTCATATTTATTCTTTAGATTGGCATGCATTGTGAGTTAAAATACTGAGGGAGATGATAGCAGCAATACTGATAGTTTTGATAGCACCAATCTTGCACTGTTTTTCCAAACGAACAGTCTGTGCTTACCTTGACTGTTTCATATGTATCTGTAATGAGTGCAATGAAGAGACTCAGTACCATATAGATGAACAGACTGATGAAGGAGTAGAGGTAGATCCTACTGAATAACCAAACTAAGTAGCTTTTCTGCTGCATTTTTGCAAAGGTGGCAAACATGTCATCTCCATTGATCAGTGAAAAAAGGCATTCAGAAACCATGTTCAGAGTGCGAAACTAGAGAGGAGGGGAGAAGACAAGGATGTGTCATTGCTTTATTTGGACACAAAGACTGTACATAACACGAAGAACATACACCACTGATGACTGGCTGCCTCAGATCTCTTCCTACACCCAGGGGATGACAAGGTGCAAACAGTAAAACATCTGAGGAACAAGCAAAGTTTGTCACCTCCTATACACATGCACATTCAATTCAGATAAGCAAATTTTTCTTTAAAGAGGGATAAGCATAATGTCTCCAAAGTTTTAATCTGATACCAGTGTTCTGCAAAATGGAAATTGTTTCTTAAAATATCAGCATGTGATTGGGAGTCATGGCAGCTTCCACTTCTGTCTTGGAGCTTTCATAACTTGAGGAACGTCTGATTGAGTCATGGAAGTCAGACTCCTCAAACAGAGCAGCATCATGTTGAAGATGCACTATTTTTACATTAAGGGAAGCCACGACATGGAAAACTAGAAAACAACAGTAGTTATCTCTCATTCTGTTATTCAAATTGTCTTTTTTCATGCTCAGTACATTACCTTCACATGGTATGGTCCCAGCACAATCCATCCACAGAAACAATAGCCCAGGTAGATCATAGCAGCACAACAGCAGAACCTCATTACGTTGGGTAATGCTGCTCGCAGTGTTAGGATGAGAAGCTGCACAAAGCAATGCAAACAGTTAGAATTCAACCAGATACTTCTTCCAGTTCTCTTATAGCAACAAACAGAATAAATACCAACAATATGAAGATCCCAGGAGATCCTTACATTATACTTCTGAAAGAAACCTAGGTAGCGAATGACTCCAAGCCACACAAGCATAGTGGATATTCCTAAGAGTATGCTGCAGACATCGTAACTTGTCAGACTCTGAAAAAAAGCAAGAGAAAAAAACAAAAAAAAAGAAAGGAAAAAAATTAATTATTGCAACAACTGACAGGTTCTAAATTGTGATTCCCATTTCTACAAAGATTTGTTAAGAAACATTTTCCCTTGGGCAAACTCTCTCAATTAGAAATTAGTTTGAGGCAATGTACCTCAGACAGAGGTCCCACCAAAGAGCAGGGGCACTTTCAAGTGCAACTCATTTCTCATGCCTTTACACATGACTGTTTGTAAAACAGATTCTAACAAGATGAGCTTTATTTACAAGGCCAAGAGTGCAGGTGCATTGCAGCAGCAGAGACACCCACTCTGTACCCAGCTCACCAAGATCTGCAGTGGCACTGCAAACACTTTTGTGCTGCTTCCAGACTTGCAGGAACTGCTTCTGGAATCTGCATTGACAGATTCCTCAGAGCATCCTAGGAATCTCTGCACTGCATCCCAATGGACAGTGTAGACACGACACAAAGCAAAGAAGGTTCTTCCAGTACATAGGAAAAGCTGTTTGTAAAAATTAGCATGGTCAGCATTGCTCAGATAAATACTCAGGAGGATCTTGTTAGGTAGTTGGGAACTATGAGGTATAGAAAGCTATCAAGGAGAAGACTAATTAGCTTCTAATTAATTCTAACCAGAACTTATATTTATTGGCACTTTGCTGTTTTTTCCAGCTATACATACATGTTTTCATCCAAGTTAGCATATATTCTGTTCCTGAACTGCAGCTCTACTCTGAGATGGATCGTGACAGCTTACTTGAATAAGAAGTTTTCATTAATTTCTGTTTCTATTCTCCTAAGAATAAAATATAAATAATATATATTGGCAATGGATACTGGCTAATCTTTTCAATCAGCATAATTCATTTAGAGCTTGACATGAAACAAATTTAGGCTACTTTAATGTGATCTTGTTATTCAACCACTTTCACACAGTAACATGGAACAAGACCTTGTTATTAAGGTCCACAAGGCTTCCAAAATGAAGTGAATGTACCTGTAGAGAGGAGCTTTACTAAAATACTCTTTTAGAAAAGAAACATATATAAATAGATGTATTTCTAATATAAGATACAGGAACCCCAAATACAAGATCTTATTCCAGTCTCATTCTCTTCTTTGCTTCCCCCAAAGCAGGATGGAGCTATCTCTTATCTTAGCCAATTTCCTCACAGTTTCTTTCTACTCTCAGTGAGTTTATAGGTCCTATGGTAAGACAGGGCAATTAGTACAGGGCGTTTGTCATAGTCAGGCTGTCAGCAGATGGATTTCAGACCCATCCTTTCATCACTACTGTCCAAAGTCCCCTGTGTTGCAATGTCACGCTTCAAAGTCTGCCTCAGATTTTGCAAAGAGCAATATTATCTGAATATCAGAGTGCTTCAGGATAGCATATTATAATAATTTTTCTTCCCTAATTCTGACCACGCATAATGTTTTACAAGCTTTGGGTTTTGTCCATGTCAAGTTTATTTTAGAAAGTGAAAGCCCAGAACCTGCTGTGGCTGACTGTTATGTACATGTTGGAAAACAGAAGCTGGGAAAGCAGCAAAGTGATGTTTAAGGAGAGAGAGTCTGTGCTAGTTAAACACTTGTAAAGAGAGCTCCAAAAGTTAAATGCTAAATTTGAAAAAAATCCATCAAATGAGCAAATATAAGTGAGGAAGAGAGGAAGTCAACAGTCAGACTTTCAGAGATGAAGTTCTTTTTATTCCTCAGAGTCAGAGGGAGCAAAGATAATTTAGAACTATAATATATAGTGATATTTGGAGTTTTTATATCTTGCTACTAGAGGCAACATGCATCAGTTATAATTCTGGAGGAGAAGACAGAGTTTTACAATTTCATGCTACTCAGAAGCAAGTACAGCCAGCCTGAAGTTCTCTGAGAGATTTAAACCTGGGTGGGACAGAAACCGTTTTGCTTCCATCTGACAGTGTGAAAAGCATACCTTAGCTTGTATCTCCATCTTCAGAGTTGATCCAACAATAGTTAGGACATCGCTAACCATAATCAGGATGTACCATCCATTGACAAATTCCATTTGATCACTGAAAGATACTTCTTTCTTATAATAATATAGGAAAAAGCTTACAAATTCCTAGGGGAAATGAGGAAATTAAACAGTTAATCAGGCTAACACAAGACAAAGCTTTCCAAAGAAGGAGCTATACCCACCCTTTGGAGCCAAATTCCTTTAATCACTGATCGTGTGCAAAGGATCAATGAAGCCAGACAAGTCAATATGACAAAAGCATCGAAGATCATCATGTAATGAGTGTTCTTCTGTACTGCAAGGACAAAAATGTACATGTTTACAGTGCATTTAATCTTGTTGACCATCTTGAGTAGTGAAGTAAAAATCAAGTTTTGATGTTAACTATATTTATACAACTGAATTAAGAAAAATCTTAGCATTTTTTCTCACAAAAGTTTATCTGACTTGTTTTCATGAGAGACACAAGTGCATTTGCACTACAGATACCACTTCAGTAAATTTAGGAGGGTTGATACCACATCAAAAATACACCAGAGTGTGAGTGCTTCTTGCAGCCCTGCAGAATCAGAGGTGAGAGTTAATCATTTTACAGGGACTGGAATGGCCTTTGGAGTGATAGACCTTCTCAAAAAAAACTTTAAAAATCTTAGAAACTTTATAATATGTATCTTTTCTTTCAGACCAGTATTTGACAATCTGTTTTTCTGTCCTAGGCCAGTGCAGATAACTTGTACTACTGCTCAGCTAGCCAAGATGAACGTTGAGTTAGACATGAGATCTCCATCTCTTATGTTACTAAAATTCACATTCTTGATCATCTAATGTTAAACATTGCACCAAATCTTTTTGTTTGTTTTTATACCTACTATACAGCTGAAACTAGGTGAGACATTATAAGGATTAGATTTTTAATGCTAAAAGGATGGTGGTTTGAGAAAAAAAATCAAACAAATAAATGCTAAATTTGTAAGAACATGCACCAATTGTACAAAATGGGCTACTGAAGTTCTAGTTGACTTCACAAAACTGCACTACTCTGAAAAAGCCCACCCAGTACTTCCTTGTTACAGTGCTGCCATTGAAGCTGGTTTTGCCATGTAGTGCAGAATAGCAACAAGCAGTTGTTGTGCAGTTGCAGTCATTCCCCTTCTACCTTTCCCTGGATTTCAGAACATCACAGAGGGTGCCCTGGGAGATGGTTTTGAAGTATTTGAGGCTCACTCGGCACCCACCGTGGACCCTGCGGACAGGTGGGATCGGCCCTGGCAGCGCCCAGAGCACTGGGTGCTGAACTCTGGGATCCACTTCCTTCCATCCGACCTACTTAATCTCAGTCTGAATCTTCACAAAAACACCAGTTCTCTTTTCTCACTACCAGCTCTTCACTTCCTAACACAGGCTTAGCAACAGGGGAAGTGGCAAAGTAGAAAAAAGGACCTGGTTCATCCTATTGCACGGTGGAATCTAAAGTCCTGGAAAGCTTCTGAGTATCAAAGAGATTATTTTTGCTAATGAACAAAGATGATGAGGCCAAATAGCTGTCAACAAAGGTGGCAGCTTACAGTCACTCACTTTTGTGAGTCACTATATAAGAAATTTAACCATACTGTGCACCTCAGTTATATCCAAATACAGGGCAAACGGCATTTAAGCAACAATAAGAAGTGTTTCCAGTCATTCCACTCCAGCCAGCCTTAGCAACAATGCTTCCTTATCTTTCCTGGTGCTAAGTCCTGAAATAAGAGTAAATCAGTTTCAACTTTCCACCACTATCATGTGTCCTGTTGCCTAGTGCTAGAACGGTTCCAAACTTGCCTTAAGAAATGAGCAGTGTAAGTTCAGTAGCAAAAGATAGAAGGATGTAAAGTGAGGCACAGAAAAATTTTGGGTTGACCTTATCAATGGTGCAAGCCTTGAGAACTGCTACAGAAAATAATGGTGTGGCTGGATTCTCAGGATTTCAGATCAGAGGTTGAACAATAGCAATTTCTTAGAAAATCAGATTTAGAGTGCACATACTAGAGATTATATATCAATGGTGCCTCATCTTTTAATAAAGAAAAGGGTTAACAAACATTGTGCTAGTGGACAAAATTTCAGCCTGAAAATTTGAACATGTTTATGTTACTTACTTGATCCAGAAACATGCCAGTCTTTACATTCCCTGATTGCTATCTCATTGTCTAGACTTATTTTAATTCTTCCACTGTGTGCTTTATTATCAAACACGATCTGTATTAAAAACAAAAACAAATGAAAAAAGGTGCATCTTTATAAAGTTAAACAATTACATACGTAGCCCACTGTAATGCTAAGCCTGCATAATGATGCAGAATAATTTTCCTAGGAGAGAAGTTACAAAACTTTTTTAAGCTTAAAGTAATTCCAGTATCTTCAAATAAATGCTGTCAAAATGAAAGATAAATCTAGTGAACCATGTATTTGCCACAAATTGCTTGATCAACTAGTTACTAGGTGAAATTCTTTTAAACTACATCCTCATTTCTCTATGATCTGAAAACAACCTTTCCCAGAAGCATCTCTCTAAAGAGAAGAGCTTTACACTTTCATTATACTTCAGATGGATTAGAGCACAAGTGGCTGTAAGCCAAGCAATTACTTCAGGACCTCATCAGGAGCACTCAAAGCTTAACCTCCCGCAGTCACAAATGCTGGTTATTTACTGGGTACACTAAGCCACAACAAAGTAACCTAGGCATCATTGACCCAGTGGTACTCAACACTCTTCAGAAAATATCTGTGCTGACTGTGTGCACTAAACCAGCAAGTCAATTTCTGGTTTTGAACAGAAAGACTCATGGCAGGCTTCCACATACCCTCAGAGTGAAATCGTAACAGTCGGGGAGCTCATGGTGACGAACGGTCTGGAGGTTGATTGCCTTCAGATTGAATCTGAGCTGCACTCCCACCAGTCTGCAACAGAGCTTCATATTAGCCTTTCACAGGGAAAATCCACCAATACCCTAACACAGGAGGTGTTCATTCCTCCTCACCTGGGGAAATCCAGACTGAAATTCAAATTGTGCTTTCCCATTGTTGTGTTGTCTAGTGAAGTCGTTGGCTCAATGTACAAGCAGTCTGGAATGGATAAGGACTCACAACAATATCTCATGGATTATCAGGTTCGTTAACTGTAATCTGCCTGTCCCACTCCCAAGGCTGTTATGAGCTGTTGGCTACACCAGACAAGATAGCACGCTCGAGTGAGGAGTCATCTGAGAAGCCAACTGACAAATACACTGGCTTCCTTGAACACCAGCCAAGTTATTCATCATGAATTCACAGGGAACACTCCTGAAAATTAGCGCCAAATACTTGTATTAGATGGTCGTCAGTGCTAAAGGTTCATCACTTCTTTGTGGCATTATACATTGGAGGCAGGGTCTAGAGGTTAGTTATACAGTAATTTTCTTACCAGTTTTGGCTGGTAGTAAGTTCAATACAGATTATGTCATAAGACTATAAAGTACTGTAAAGTTTTTTAAAGAATTTATCAAAAATGTAGGGCCCCTTCTCCCAAAGAACAGACAAAATAAATTAGGTTCATCACCAGTCACAATCTCTGGGTCTATATCAAAGGTGTCGTTTCCAGGACAGATGATTCCTCGCTTGTAGAACTGCTGACAAACAGCCAGAGGTGTCTCTTCTGCTCCCCTCTTCTCATAAGCATGATTTCCAACAGAGATGTTGGGCAGCTGGAGGTACTAAAGTTCAGAACAAACAAACCAGCTTAAATGGCAATAAAACTGTTAGTCTCTGAGAAAAAAAAAAAAAACAAAACAAAACCAACAAAACAAAGCAAAACAAAGCAAATTCAGAAGTGTTTGGATCTGTTATAACCCATCTCTTGTATTTAAAAGGTCACCTAAAGTACTGTGAAACCTAAACCACAGAACAGCTGAGTCCTCAAATATTTTAAGGTATTTGACAAAAACACTAAGTACAGGATTTGGATCTAAATACCTTTTTGCTTATTATGTTTTTCTCTTTACAATCCTTACCAGAAAGCCTAATTTGTTATTTGCAAAGAATTCTGGCTCAGATCCAAGGAGTGCTTTTAGTGTAGGACTAGTACACTGATTAGCTTGAAGGATGTCACCACAGTACAATGCTCCAGCAATGACAGAAAACCTAAATGAGCTGGTGCTTTAGTCTTAAGCAATTGACACAGAAGTTCAATTCAGGAAAAGGTACCCAGGCGAAGATCATATATATTGTATATATTGCAGTGACACTTCCTACCTGGTTTATTGCAAAGAATATCTGGTCATAGACATCTGTTTGCGTGTATACAGCATAGGTATCATCCATTCTGTCCATATATCCTTTCAAGAAGAGATGTTTGAATGCAACAGTGTTCTCTTCTTTGAAGGCAACCACCATTTGATTGCTCAATCCAAAAAGCACCAGCTGAAAAAGATATATTTCCTGTTCAAAGACAAAGTTGGCTTCTGGATTAACATATGAACACTGTCTTACGAACAGTCAGCCTTTTATCACTCTGGTAGACATGGCAATTACATATAGGCTGCTCCATTCCACAGCTGGTCAAATGAAAGTTTAACTTTAAGGAAACAGTGGGTTTCAAGAATGTGCCTTTAACATGTTTACAGCATCTTGGCCAAGGACTGGCATTTTTACAAAGAAAATGATACCATCTCAAGTTCAAGCTCCCTATATATTGTTACACATGCTTTGTTAGTTCAGCCTGGCGTCAATTGACTTGCCCTGGGGGAATATCATTGTTCCTCAGCCAAAAAGTCGGGATTAGACTTAACAAGACCCCACTTTGATGTCCTTACTCCAGTGCACAAAAGGCAAATTGAGGACAACTCAGGAAAACAAACATCTCTCAAGCAAGTTTCAGTGAAAAGCGCTTTGAGAATAACTGACCAAAGCTGTGCTTGTAACAGGATAACACCTGAAGCTGGTAAAAAAAATTATTGCAACTATTCATGAAAAGTGAGCACAAAACCCTGTTAGCTACTACCCAGACTGGAAAAGGTTTCTAGAAGTACATGACATATTGTTTCTGGGAGCTCACAATTCTCTTGACTATTGTTTCAAATCTGGTGTCAGGTGTATTGTGAAGAAACTCGTCAGAGATAAGTCTGATTAATCTACAGATTAGTTTTATGGCCATGATGCAAAGTGGATATGTAGGTTTTGATAAGGGTGACTCAGTTACAGAGATACTGAAATGCCCTATAGGCAAGCTCAGCATGCTCAGCACACAGGAATACACCAGCAAACCAACACTACTGAGACTGAATTACCTACAGGCAGATTTTCTCTGAAAATACTAAACCTGCATTAGTTTCTTTCTTATTTGAATTCTTCCATCACCAAATTTTACTTTTAGTTGCAAAATGGGAGAGATGGCAATCAGAGAACCATGGTACACTTAAAAACAGAGCAGTAAGGGACACAAACATGCTGCCAGATGCACAGCAGGAGGACTCTTATTTCTGCAGTTTGTGCCATCTTTCATGCAACCATGGAAAACATTATTTTCTATACATGCACTGTCATAGCACAAGCATGACCATAAAGGGAAATCATATGTGAGCAACTCTGAGAGATCATCATTTGAGGCATTAGAAAGGTTTTATGAAAAATCTTCTTCTACCTTAACCACAGAACTTTGAGACAAACAATTGTGTTTTGGGCAGCAGACAAATGTGCTATGTGAAATCTGTGATGTAAGACTGGGTGAGAAGAAGACTGAGGAAGAATTTCTGAGTTTTTTTCAATGCAAGAGTTCGTATGCCATATGCAAGTTATAAGTGAACGTTGTGAAAAAGTCACCAATTTCAGTTCTCATCACTGTGATAGTGAAACAAAAGTGAGTTTTCCTTCCCTCAAACACAATGGTGAAGCAGGTATTGGGGTAGATGTGTAGGGATGCCATCCTTTCTGGGGAAAATGGGAAAGAAAAAAAAAAGTAAAGTAAAAAGTCAAGTTGAGGCCTTAAATTAAAATGAAGTTCCTTTCACCTGTACTCCTGGAAAGCTATTTTTTCAGTCCATAGTTTTAGGAGAAAATTATGCCACCTGAGATCTAAACTGCATGTATGCAACTAAGATAATTTTGCAATCTATCCTTTCTCTTCCTCTGTACCACACTGTGAATAGCATGTCACCTGCATTCATGTGACTTCCCATAGGTTGAGTCCCTGCTTCCATAGGTACGCACCTGAACTGTAACCATTACTATTTTGAGTAACTGAATCCCAAGTTTCCAAGGCTTTCTGCCTCGGGCCCAAAATTTCTCGCATGGGTTCATGAAGAAAAATTTTAACTTCCTTCTAAGCTGGTCTTCCAAAAGCCCCTCCTGTGACATTGATGAGTGTCGTTTGTAGCTGCAAAGGTTTTCATCGTCATGAGCACTGCAGCTGCTCACAGCCACTTCAGGGTTTTCCATTTCTGAAAAGAAAAGCAGTCCTTGTCAGTTGAAAATCATGCAAGCATCAATACAGTAGCACCAGATCAGTCTGCACTAACTATCCGGACTCCAAAGACATTTATCTTCTGTGAACGGCACTTGCACATTACACTGATTTTCAGACCTTTCTCATATTATTGCACACATTCTGCAGAACTCCAAGAAAAAATTGGGCAAGTTCTTAAATTCGCAGTTAGGCTGTCAGGACACTTATTTAATAGTGGAATTTCTGTCCATTTGGAATTACAGGGTCACTTCCTGAAAACTTCTTCCTCTCTCATTTGACAACAACAGCATATGTGTAAGACATCCTAACTCAAGAAGAGCATCAAAAGCCTCTCATGAGCAGTCACTCTTCTGGAAAAATTATCTACTGCTGTAGCCAGTATTTCCCCACACACCTACAAGCCTATGTCCAGTTCCTGAAAGAAACGGAATTTTCACGAGAGGCAGAGGTTTTCTTATACGTTACTATTAGCATTGTTCACTCCTGGAAATGGAGATGGACCATGACAAATTGCAATTCAGATAAATTACCTGAGAGTATCAACTTGTCATTTGGCAGGATTATGTCTTTTTCTTTTGCCATAAAAGACCTAATGCAAACCAACAGCAATGATGAACCAAACAAAAAGACCAAGAGGTAATTGAATCATGATTAGCCGAAGAGGCTCACATTTGAGTTGAGTATGAGGGGGAAAGATTAGACGAGAACCTTATAAACACGTTTTGAGACATTACTCTGCATAGTAATCAGCATGTTTAGATTTTGATCTGTAACTAAATTCACTGACTCCCAAACATTTTATAAATGCTTTATATAACATTTAAGAGGCAGCCAGGAACATTTATTTCAGATAAAAGACTGATGACATTAAAAACAGAGAAGACAGCCTAGGCTGTGAATAAAGATGTGTTTTATTAGACAGTTTATTTTTGATTTCCATAAGAATAGTTTTTTACATAACTCAAACAAAAAATCATCATCAAGATTGTTTTTTACAAATATCCAGTCACATCCAGTCTCCTCCAGGGGCCCCTGCACATAGCAGAACAACAGTCTATTTCAGATATGATTCGAGACCTTCAGTTTCCCCAATTGCCAGGGAAGGCAAGAAAAGTTTTGAGTCAGCAGTTCAACACTAAGAACAGGCCCATACAGAGGCTTAAAAAAGTTCAGCTCCTGTTTTATCAGCCTGCCATTGTCCTGCAGGATACAGTACAGTGTGCTGTGGTTTCCACTCATCTTTCTCACAGCTGATCCAGCATTTCTAAAATTAAGCCCTACTCTGCCACCGCAATAGTCCTGTCGATGCACGTGCTAGATTAAAAAGAAAAAAAATAAACAAACCAACAAATAACCAAAAAACCCAAACCCACTCCCGGCCCTCGCGGTGGGCTTGAGGCGCCGTTGCAACAGGCGCAGCCCGGTGCTCGCCCACAACCCGGGCCGGGGTCTCGCTGCCGAGGCGGCCACAGCCGGGGCTGGCACTGCGGGCCGGGCCCTTCCCTCAGCCTCCCCGCCCTCCGCAGCCGCTGCAGGCGGCTCTCCGCACCCGCGGGCTGCCGCAGCCCTGCGGACGGCACCGGGGCCGGCGCGGGAGCCGCCCGCAGCCGCATCCCCATCCCCATCCCCACCCCCACCCCCGGCCAGGCCGGAGCGCGGCAGCCGCTGTCCGCCGGGCTCGGCGCCCCTTCACCGCGGCACCGCGCAGGCGAACGCTGGGCCGAGGGTGACCCCCGCGCCCCTCGCCCGCTGTTAAAGGCTCCCGCGTACCTGCCACCCGCGCCGCTCCTGCCGCTCCCCGGCCTGCGGGCGCTGCTGCCGCCGCGGGGGCGGCCGTGGGAGCTCGGAGCCCGCAGATCCCCACCGCTCCCTCCCGGCTCCGCTCGGCTGGGTGGGGGAGCCGCGGCCTCCGCCAGCCCGCCCCGGCCCCGGGGCTGGGCTGTGCTGGCCGTGCCGTGCCGGGCTAGGCTCGGCTATGCGGGGCCGTGCCGTGCCGTGCCGTGCACACCGGCACACGCGGCCTCTGACACCTTGCGCTGCACATCTCCCTCCTGCCGCACGTGACGGGCGGCTCTCCACACTGTAACACACTTCCTATAGCACGGTAATGCCGCCTCCAGATTTACTGACCTAGGCTTCTCCCCCAGGGGAAATAATGTTTATGTTATAAATAGCTGTGTCGCACCCATCATAAAAAAACCAAACAAACAGACAAACAAAAAAACCGCAAACATCGCTTTCAGGTCACAGAACTGTAGTTATGAAGGGCAGCTAGCGGTACAATGGACATGCTTAAGTCATTCCACTTATACACAATTAAGCTATTAAAGTTATTAACTGAACTTCAAAGAAAACTGACTACTGCCTTGGGTCTGTGCCAGTCCCACTGCACTGTGGAAATAATCCCTTTAGTATTGCTGCCTGACAAGAGGACGAACCTCGGGTTCTAACTGTGTACAGTCTTCAGCTGCCTAATTCGTGCTGCAAGTACCACGCTGAACACTGGTATAAAACGAGAAGGTAAAATAAGGCCAACACCAAAACCAGGAGAGTAGCAGGCATTTTAAGAAAGGGAACTTCCTGGCTGTACAGACTGAAACGCAAGATAGAAGGAACCTTCCTGCTTACCATAAGAAAGGGCAGATGGAACTCGGAGTGGCACCAAGGACCAGCACTGGTTGCTCCGCACAGAGAGAACGATACCGGGGCTCCGGTATTTTACATTGCAGCAAGGCAAACTAAATTATTTTTATGCATCGGAAATACAAAAGATACAGAATACAGATGTTCATATTAACAAACCGCATGGAATCGCCTAAGTCCCAGCGGGAGCCGGCCCTAGCACTGCCCGGCAGACAACACCGAGGCGATGTCCGGGCTAGGGTGCGCGGGCGGCCGGGCTGCAGAGGGAATGCCACCGCCTGTCGCCTACAGACCCCATAATGCCCCGCGCCCCAGAACCCCGCCGGCGGCGCGTCTCCCGCGCATGGCATGCTGGGACGGGTAGTTCTAGTCTGGCGCGTCCCTGCCGCTGCCGCCCTGGGGGCGGGTC